>CM033644.1:123645898-124107334 GCA_019512145.1 Engystomops pustulosus
GAATGGCGATAATGTTCTCAAAGGCAAAAAGCCCCCCAAAAAAAATGGGACTTTTCTAGATATTCTCGAAAAAACGTCCTGTGAGAAACACCCATAACACTATGGGAAAAGCAGAAAAGGAACTAGAACAAACACCTTATGTGGCTAACTAGTCTGTAAGGAAAGACTAAGGGTGTAAACAGCCGTCAGAAAGTGCAGACCCCTCGGTAGTGTATATAGACTATACGACCCCTAGTATGTACACGTATACCCAGCCCACGCCCCCTTGTATAAGCCTCCACCCCTGTTATAGCCCTTAGGCCCAGTCTGTCCCCATGCCCGGCACTCGGATCCTCTCGGTCCTACGGATTCATCTTCAGGTTTTCACACTCGGCCGGCACACAGAATTAGTCAGCTGCTTGCCGACTTCATTGTTTGTGAGTGCCTGACATCGCGAGGGGACCAGAAGTTATCCAAAGGACTCCCGGTGGCACCGAGCACGAAACAAGCATAGGACCCATAGAAAGTGTGCCGCCACTATACATTTTATTTTACTATAAGCCTAGGACCTACAGGTGACGTCAGAAAGGTGTGAGTTTGATTTTTTTTTTCTTGGCTCGAGTATAAGCCGAGTTAGGGTTTTTTAGAACAAATTTTGTGCTGAAAAACTAGGCTTATACTCGATGATATATGGAGTATTATTTTTCTATACTGTAAAAAAAAGCTAACCAATGTTGCTAATACCTTATGTAGCTTGCAAAAGACCTGTCTCACTCTATTTACAAGGAGGTGCAGGGGTTGTAAAGGTTGTGATCTTACCAGGCCCAGGAGACCTAAAGGGGTATTTCAGGAATAAGCATAATTATATACAAATGGGTACTCAAAATAAAGCTAATTGTTATTTAGTTGTTGTTTTAAAATTTTGTCTCCCTTAGCTGAGACTGGAATGAGCATTAAAATGCTACTGGCCCTTTAATCAGTCGTTAATTTCTCTGCGCGGTCTGTTTGCAGAGGCATACACAGGACAGAAGATGGCCACTGGTCACATGCCACATCACATGTCCTGCACCTGCTGGGCATATGTTGGCTGTAGTGTGGTTTGCAGTGCATCAGGTATGGCCAGTGTGTGTGGTGATGTGCAGGGATGGCTTAGTACACATCATTACTATGTAACAGAGCAGCACAGTCTGTTAATCCTACTGGGAGCAGGGCATAAGAGGGAGGAGGAGTTACTGAGAACTAAAGGATCTTGGGATGTTGTTTCCAGTGGCGGCCATCTTAGTGATAACTCCACCTACTTTAGAGAGGCCATACATTTTGTAAATCATAAAATCAAACTATTAAGCTCCATTTTGTGACTAATGACATTGAGTATTGTTGTATTCATTATTTATCATCATGGGTTTTTGTGTCAGACGTTCAATTCCCGAGTACCCCTTAAGGAGCTGACATGGTGTATCTCAGTGTTTCACAACAACATGTTAAGAACCATTAGTTCCAACCAAGACCCATCAGAAAGTGATTACTTTTAAATGTTTAAAATAGCTTTCAGGTACCCGAGCAGGAATTGTGTTTTGGTCTGGGTGAAAATAAATTGTCTATTTTTGTGATCTGTATTTGTGCGTGTGTAAGATTTTGTGGTCTGCATGTGCATATGTAAGGTTTTGTGGATCAGTTAAAGTGTATAGTTTATAATCATATGTCCACAAACCAGGCTTTGTGTCATTCGTATATTATCCGTTTTGCAAATGGCTGGCAAATTATGTGACTGGCTTGTCCTAAGCCAAACATAGCACACCCACCAAAACAATGTTTGTGTGCATGTTGCCTTTATTTGAATCATTGTAGTTATCTCCTGAAGATAGCACATATAGCATTATTAATTCTATCAATGCACACCAGAGAAATGTAATTATTGCAAAACCTATGGCACATGCTACTATAGTGAGAACTATGGATGCATACACAGTTATTGTGGCAATATTTTATGTGGTAGGAACACACACATAGGGGCATGAGATTATTCACCAGTACACAGTGGGCATTTATCAAGGAAATCTTTGTACAGTCAAATCCAATTTGCTTCTTACTCCTCACTGTCTTTGAACTTAAAGGATAACTAACACCAAAATCAAGCATGCTAAACACAGGCACTGCCACTGTGGTAACTACTTATTATCATTATACATGGTCTCCTTCCCGTGTATAAATCAACTTCTCAAATTATGTGAAGAGCCAGAAGGGCTATTGGGTGTGTTACAGAACCCTTCTTTACCGTGGCACTTCTCAGTAACCCTCCCCTCACTTTCCGTAATATTAGCAGTAGTAAGCACACCGTGGGAGGAAGTGCTCCTAGACAGTTAACAGCCAATGTAAAAATATGGAGGCCTTCTGAGCATAGCCCTTCTGGTTCATAGCTATAAGGGAAACTGTGAGGGCGATTTGGGACACTAAACTAGGCACGGGTTCCTTTGGTTTAGTATTCCTCTACAGTAGGATGGGCCTGCCACTCAATGGGGAGGGGGCCGTGTGTTTAGGGGAAAAAATGGCTAGAAGGTTGGAGGAGTGTTAAACTAGAGACCTGGGGGGAGGGCAACTAAACCTTGTGCAGGTCAAATAGACAGTGTACATAGAGAGCTGGGAAGAGTCATAGTCCATGGGGGAGGAAGGGGGGCTGGAATGAGATTGGGGAATAAGGACAAAAGGAACGGACAGGGAAAACCAATAAAGTGTATGTACACAAATGGCCAGAAGCCTCACAAACAAAATGGAGGAACTGGAACTCTTGATGTTGGAGCGGAAATATGATATATGTGGGTATCAGCGAGAATGGCTGGACAGTAGCTATGACTGGGCTGTTACTATAGATGGTTATAGTCTTTTTAGAAAGGATCGTATAAATAAAAAAGGTGGAGGGTTTGTTTAATGTGAATTCTTGCCTCAACCCGTCCTGCGAGAGAATCAGTAACGCAAATGTGGGTCCCTATGGGTTGAGATAAGAGGAGGAAAAAGAATAATAAAATATTACTAGGGGTTTGTTATAAGGCTCCAAATATAATGGAGGCAGCAGAGGAAATGCTGAAAAGTGAAATGGATGACGGCTTAAAGCACAGGTGAAGTACCTTATTATGGGGGACTTCATTCACCAGATATTGACTGGGGATCAGAAACACTGCAGGTCCTTCAAAGGCAGCAGGTTCTTGTCAACAACAAAGAATTCTGTCGCAACTAGTCTGGAGACCAACAAGAGGGGGGGGCACGCTGGACCTATCCTGACCAACAGACCTGAAGGGTATCAAAACTACAGGTTGGGGGGACCTGGGGAATAGTGTCATAAATCATTGATTTTTTACGCTTTACTAAGAGCGTGAGTGAAGGGGCAACCCACACTCTAAACTTCAGGAGGCAAATTTTCACGCAAATAGGAAGACCTTAGGCATAGACTGGGATAATGTTCTCAAAGACAAAAGCCCCCCCCAAAAATGGGACTTTTTCTCATATATTCTGAAAAAGTCCTGTGAGAAACCACAACCTATGGGAAAAGCATTAAAAGGAACAAGAAAAACCCTATGTGGCTAACTAGTCTTGTAAGGAAAGCAATAAGCGAGAAAGATAAAGCGTAGTATATAGCCTGCCAGACCCTGTAGTGTATAGCCTGCCAGCCCCCTGTAGTATACAGCCTCCCCAGCCCCTGTAGTATATAGCCTGCCCAGTCTGTCTCCCATGCTGCCTCGGATCCTTCGGTCCTCTTCGGATCCTCTTCAGGTTTTCACACTCGGCCGGCACACAGAATTATGTCAGCTGCTTGCCGACTTCATTGTTTGTGAGCTGCTGACATCGCGAGGGGACCAGAAGATTATCCAAAGGACTCGCGGTGGCACCGGAGCATCGAAACAAGCATAGGACCATAGAAAGTGTGCCGCACTATACATTTTATTTTTACTATAAGCATAGGACCTACAGGTGACGTCAGAAAGGTGAGTTTTGACTTTTTTTTTTCTTGGCTCGAGTATAAGCCGAGTTAGGGTTTTTTAGAACAAATTTTGTGCTGAAAAACTAGGCTTATACTCGAGTATATATGGTAGATTATTTTTTCTATACTGTAAAAAAAAGCTAACCAATGTTGCTAATACCTTATGTAGCTTGCAAAAGACCTGTCACTCTACTTTACAAGGAGGTGCAGGGGTGTAAAGGTTGTGATCTTACCCAGGCCCAGGAGACCTAAAGGGGTATTTCAGGAATAAGCATAATTCATATACAAATGGGTACTCAAAATATAAGCTAATGTGTATTTAGTTGTTGTTTAAAATTTTGCTCCCCTTAGCTGAGACTGTAATGAAGCATTAAAATGCTACTGGCCCTTTAATCAGTCCGTTAATTTCCTCTGCGCGGTCTGTTGCAGAGCATACACAGGACAGAAGATGGCCACTGGTCACATGTCCACATCACATGTCCTGCACCTGCCTGGGCACTATGTTTGGCTGTAGTTGGTTGGTTGCAGTGCATCCAGTATGGCCAGTGTTGTGGTGATGTGCAGGGATGGCAGTTACACATCATTACTATGGTAACAGAGCAGCACAGTCTGTTAAATCCTCACTGGGAGCAGGGCATAAGAGGGAGGAGGAGTTACTGAGAACTAAAGGATCTTGGGACTTGTTGTTTCCAGTGGCGGCCATCTTAGTGATAACTCCACCTACTTTAGAGAGGCCATACATTTTGTAAATCATAAAATCAAACTATTTAAGCTCCATTTTGTGACTAATGACATTGAGTATTGTTGTATTCATTTATTTATATCATCATGGGTTTTTGTGTCAGACGTTCATATTCCCGGAGTACCCCTTTAAGGAGCTGACATGGTGTATCTCAGTGTTTCACAACAAATTTGAGTTAAGAACCATTAGTTCCAACCAAGTACCCCATAGAAAGTGATTACTTTTAAATGTTAAAATAGCTCTTCAGGTTACCAGAGCAGGAATTTGTGTTTTGGTCTGGGGCTGAAAATAAATTGTCTATTTTTGTGATCTGTATTTGTGCGTGTGTAAGATTTTGTGGTCTGCATGTGCATATGTAAGGTTTTGTGGTCATCAGTTTAAAGTGTATAGTTTATAATCATATGTCCACAAAACCAGGCTTTGTGTCATTCGTATATTATCCGTTTTTGCAAATGGCTGGCAAATTATGTGACTGACTTGTCCCTAAGCCAAACATAGCACACCGACCAAAACAATGTTTGTGTGCATGTTGCCTTATTTTGAATCCTTGTAGTTATCTCCCTGAAGAATAGCACAATATAGCATTATTACTTCTATCAATGCACACCAGAAAATGTAATTATTGCAAAAACCTATGGCACATGCTCATATGGAGAACTATGGATGCATACACAGTTATGGTGGCAAATATTTTTATGTGGTAGGAACACACACATAGGGGCATTGAGATTATTCACCAGTACACAGTGGGCATTTATCAAGGAAATCTTTGTACAGTATAACTACAATTTGCTTGCTTTACTCCTTCACTGTCTTTGAACTTAAAGGAAATCTACCACCAAAATCAAGCATGCTAAACCAGGCACTGCCACTGTGGTAATCTACTTATTATCATTATACATGGTCTCCTTCCTGGTAAAATCAACTTCTCAAATTATGTTAAAGAGCCAGAAGGGCTATGGGCGTGTTACAGAACCCTTCTTTACCGTGGCACTTCTCAGTATTACCCTCCCCCTGCACTTTCCGTAATATTAGCAGTAGTAAGCACACAGTGGGAGGAAGTGCTCCTTCAGAATTTAACAGCCAATGTAAAAATATGGAGGCCTTCTGAGCATAGCCCTTCTGGTTCATTAGCTTAAAGGGAACCTGTGAGGGCGATTTGGGACACTAAACTAGGCACGGGTCCTTATGGTTTAGTATCCTCTACAGTAGGGATGGGCTGCACCTCAATGGGGAGGGGGCCGCTGTTTTAGGGGAAAAAATGGCTAGAAGGTTGGAGGAGTGTTTAAACTAGAGACCTGGGGGGAGGGCAACTACACTTGTGCAGGTCAAATAGACAGTGTACATAGAGAGCTGGGAAGAGTCATAGTCCATGGGGGAGGAAGGGGGGCTGGAATGAGATTGGGGAATAAGGACAAAAGGAATACGGACAGGGAAAACCATATAAAGTGTATGTACACAAATGCCAGAAGCCTCACAAACAAAATGGAGGAACTGGAACTCTTGATGTTGGAGCGGAAATATGATATAGTGGGTATCAGCGAGACATGGCTGGACAGTAGCTATGACTGGGCTGTTACTATAGATGGTTATAGTCTTTTTAGAAAGGATCGTATAAATAAAAAAGGTGGAGGGGTTTGTTTATATGTGAATTCTTGCCTCAAGCCCGTCCTGCGAGATGACATCAGTAACGCAAATGTGGAGTCCCTATGGGTTGAGATAAGAGGAGGGAAAAAGAATAATAAAATATTACTAGGGGTTTGTTATAAGGCTCCAAATATAATGGAGGCAGCAGAGGAAATGCTGAAAAGTGAAATGGATGCGGCTTCAAAGCAAGGTGAAGTACTTATCATGGGGGACTTCAATTACCCAGATATTGACTGGGGATCAGAAACCTGCAGGTCCTTCAAAGGCAGCAGGTTCTTGTCAACAACAAAAGACAATTACCTGTCGCAACTAGTCCTGGAGCCAACAAGAGGGGGGGGCACTGCTGGACCTTATCCTGACCAACAGACCTGATAGGGTATCAAAACTACAGGTTGGGGGAACCTGGGGAATAGTGATCATAATATCATTGATTTTGTATTACGCTTTACTAAGAGCGTTAGTGAAGGGGCAACCAACACTCTAAACTTCAGGAGGGCAAATTTTCAGCAACTAAGGGAAGACCTTAAAGGCATAGACTGGGATAATGTTCTCAAAGACAAAAGCCCCCCCCCCCAAAAATGGGACTTTTTCTCATATATTCTGAAAAAGTCCTGTGAGAAACACATACCTTATGGGAAAAAGCATAAAAGGAACAAGAAAAACCCTATGTGGCTAACTAGTCTTGTAAGGAAAGCAATAAGCGAGAAAGATAAAGCGTTTAAGGTGCTAAAACATGAAGGTAGTGATGAGGCATTACATGATTATAGAGAGAAAAATGAATCCTGTAAAAAGCAGATAAAGGCCGCAAAAATAGAGAATGAGAGAAATATTGCCAGGGAGAGCAAAAATAATCCCAAATTATTTTTCAAGTATATAAATGATAAGAAACTAAAAACAGAGAGTGTGGGTCCCCTTAGAAATAACATGGGGGTCATGGTGGAAGGAGATGAGGAAAGGGCCAATGTACTGAATGTCGCCTTCTCAACTGTCTTTACCCAGGAAAATCCCCTGGTGGAAGACACAATGAGGAATAATGTTAATTCTTTTTATAATGTCAACAGTTTAACCCAGGAAGAGGTACGGCGCCGCCTCGCAACCACTAAGATAGATAAATCACCTGGGCCAGATGGCATACACCCCCGGGTTCTGCATGAATTATGTACGGTGATCGACAGACCATTATTTTTAATATTTGAAGATTCACTGAGGACTGGTTATGTTCCACAGGAATGGCGCATAGCAAATGTGGTACCAATATACAAAAAAGGATCAAATAGCGATCCTGGAAACTACAGACCCGTGTGTCTAACTGCTGTGGTGGGGAAAATATTTGAGGGGTTTATTAGAGATGCTATCCTGGAGTATCTCACTGTGCACAACCTTATAACCCAGCGTCAGCATGGGTTTATGAGAGATCGGTCCTGTCAGACTAATCTGATTGGTTTCTACGAGGAGGTAAGTTCAAGACTGGATCTGGGGGACGCTGTGGATGTGGTATATCTGGACTTCTCAAAGGCATTTGACACCGTGCCACATAAAAGGTTGGTATATAAAATGAGACTGCTGGGAATAGGAGAAAATCTGTGTATTTGGGTAAGTAATTGGCTTAGTGATAGAAAACAGAGGGTGGTCATTAATGGCACATTCTCAGATTGGGTTGATGTTACCAGTGGAGTGCCACAGGGGTCAGTATTGGGGCCACTTCTTTTTAATATTTTTATTAATGACCTTGTAGTGGGTTTACACAGTCAAGTTTCAATATTTGCAGATGATACTAAGCTGTGTAAAGTAATAAATACTGAGGTCGATAGTTTAGCATTACAGAGGGATTTGTGGAAGCTTGAGGGATGGGCAGAGAAATGGTTGATGAGGTTTAATGTAGATAAATGTAAAGTTATGCACTTGGGCCATGGAAACAAAAAGTATAATTATGTTCTAAACGGTCAATTACTTAGTAAAACTGAAGTTGAAAAGGACTTGGGGGTATTGGTGGATGGTAAACTTAATTTTAGTGCCCAGAGCCAGGCGGCTGCTGCTAAAGCAAATAAAATAATGGGATGTATCAAGAGAGGAATAGATTCTCATGATAAAGACATAGTTTTGCCCTTATACACATCCCTGGTCAGACCACACATGGAATATTGTGTACAGTTTTGGGCACCAGTGTATAAAAAGGATATAGTAGAGCTGGAACGGTTGCAGAGGAGAGCAACCAGGATTATTAGGGGAATGGGGGAACTAGAATACACTGACAGATTAAAAAATTTGGGATTATTCAGTTTAGAAAAAAGACGACTGAGGGGAGACCTCATTACAATGTACAAATACCTGAATGGACAGTACAAGGATCTCTCCAAAGATCTTTTTATACCTCGGCCTCTGACCAGGACAAGGGGGCATCCTCTACGCCTAGAGGAGAGGCGATTCTACCATCAACATAGACAAAGGTACTTTACTGTAAGAGCAGTGAGACTATGGAACTCTCTGCCGCAGGAGGTTGTTATGGCGGACTCTATGTACATGTTCAAGAGAGGCCTGGATGACTTTCTGGAGAGAAAAAAATATCATGGGTTATGGGGATAAAACATTTATTTAATTCTTAAAGGTTGGACTTGATGGACTTGCGTCTCCTTCAAGCCTTATATACTATGATACTATGATACTATGATCCCAAATCACCCCATTTGATTTTCAAAGTGTGCGCCAAAAAACCCCTGCAAACTTTATACTTACCTCCATCATCGATCCTTTGGCGTCTGCATGTTGTGTATAGTGAAGCTGGCATAGTACACCTAAGCTTCACTGTGCAAGTGCCGTAGGTAAAGCGCATGCACAGTGAAGCCAGGATAACTTGACTCATCGCAGGAGGAGATGCCAGCTTGGGATGTGACTCATTAAACTAACATCTAGGTGAGTATAAAAATTTATTTTTTTGCTTTTTGTCTACCCACGGTCATCGTAAAGGGTGATTTGGGACCCTTAACCACAGGTCCATAAGGACTTGTTGTTGATTAAGGGTCGCAAATCGACATGACAGGTCTTTTTAAATGTTTTAATATAAGAAGATTACCACAGTCACAGTGACGGAAGCTATAAGTAAGTGTCTCTGGTTTGTCATGCTTGACACAGAACACTAATGAAATAGACATATCAAGGGTAATGCTTATATTGCCTATTTTGGTAGCATTGGGAATGGAAAAAGCATTGTTAAATAAATTATTTTAGTCCTGGAGGTTAGGAATGTTCCAGAGATTGAAAGCATTGGAATGTACTATAAAAACATTATAGTTTGGGTGAACTGGGCCTGGCAGCTCCAAGTCTCTGATAGTATTTGTATATTGTATACTAGTATGCTGTGATATATCCCCTGTGGATGTTTTGTTGGAAGCTGTACAATTTGTTCAGAATATTCTATGACTTGTTGAAGTAGACTTCTGGCAACCTAACAAATGTGAATGTGTTGCTGTTATTTTAGGACTATTGGTGGAGATGTAATTTAAATATATGGCATATATGGCAGTACAGGCAGTCCCCAGGTTACATACAAGATAGGGACTGTAGGTTTGTTTTTAAGTTGAATTTGTATGTAAGTCGAAACTGAATGTTTTATAATTGTAATCCCAGCCAGAACTTTTTTGGTCTCTGCGACATTTGGATTTTAAAAATGTTTGGTTGTCATAAGAATGAATATTAACACTAAATCTTCATTACAGACACATTTGATAACTGTTACAGCTGTTTATTGTAGCCTAGGACTAAAGTACAATAAATTACCAATATCCAGAGGTCCGTTTGTAACTAGGGGTCGTATGTAAGTCGAGTGTTCTTAAGTAGGGGACTGCCTGTACTACTTATTGTTGCAGTAACTTCCTGACATTCTTTTTCACAGTCTGGTATTGTCTTATGAAACTATTTGTTCTGTATGCCCAGTGCATACAATCCTTTAGAAGGGATGTTCTTTCCTTGATTATCACGTTAACATTATGGTGATTAAATCTATGATTTATAATTTTCCAATAACCTAATATCCAACATGACTGCCTCTCGCTTCCCTGTGAATTATAAGATACAAACTGCTATTTCCAATGTCCAATTACCAGACATTATTAGTACATCTACAAGAACAGGTATTCGGATCAAATGACTAATTAATGACTTTCCAGCAATGGAAAAAACATATATGTTAAACTGTCATATATAATAAAGAAGTGATTTGTTTTACTGCATTGCTTCCTTCTAGTGGAATTCATTTCAAAACTGGGAAAAACACTTAAGCTTATTAGAAAATCTATGTCTTTCTAACAGTGAAGCTTCATTATTATAATATGACAGCTGTACTTGTCAAATCATTAACAACACAATCTTGTGTCTGGTAATACACAGCAGGGAATCCTACTGTTGTCTTTTGTAGAATGCAGATATATAATGAAATAATATCAGAAAATAATAATGGCTTCATGTTATACATTTTTAGAAGGTAAATAATAATTTATATCTACTCCCAGCATTATAATCTGTTAATAAAACGATAATATGATGCTGAAATCTATTTTAGATGTTTTTCATAGACTAGCCAACAATAAAAATTCTTCTATGTTCTCAATTATATAATTCATCTTTTTTAAGCAACTGTCTGCTCTCAGGGACCCTTACGAGAAAAGTAATAGGGGTCATTGACCCTACAAATTATTTTTTGGCCTTTGTAGGTCTGACTTGTATTAAAAAATAATAGAAAAATATCTCAGACTTTTGTTTTTAAAGATGCCCATGACCCATTACATGGTGATTGCATAAAGTCCGATTATCTACATGACCTGGTACATTAATTGTGCAAGAATATATAAGTGATTTTATCACTCTGCACATATTTCGCTTTTTTACTGGAACACATAATATTCCCCTTTCATTCCAGTAATACGGGTTGAGCAACATTCGACCAAATGTTTCATTTTTGCCCTTTTCTTTGGATTTGTGAATCCAAGACTGAATACTGTAGGTTGTAAAAATCACTTTGTGGTAGGTCCAACTTCTGTACTACAAACAATTGTTTCAAGGGGATGTAGTGCTGTGTTCAATATGTTGGAGGTTCCGGTTGAAGCCTGTGCATATTCTGTTAAAATTCATGGACAATAAAGTCTTTTAATCAGGTCATTTTTGTCTGTTAAAATAAGACATTCCAAAAGAAAGGCTCCAATGTAGTATTTGGGGTCTTTTGGGCACTGTTGATGTCTGTTATTTTGAACTTTGGGGGCTTAAATATTTTATTTTTCTGTGGTATTAATCCCCAGTGCTATACTGAGCCATTATCTTGGATGGATCTCCAGTAAGATAAGTTGAGAGAAGAATAGCTTCATGTATGTGTTTTGGATTTTTTAATCACTGAAGGAGATGTGTCACCATGTCAACTTCATTCCCATTTCAAACTCTTAGTAACGGCTCTTTTACACGTCTGTTTTTGTACATTAGTGTCTAAAGCCCTTATTTGGCCTTATGGACACATACAGATAATTTTTCCCTTCTGCCTTCAGTGATTTTCACTAAAGCCTTACTGAACCATGCTTTTCAATGTGACCTTTTACATTTCAATGTTTTTCCCACTCATTAGTGTTCTGTAGAAATGATTTCAGAGCATGTGCTATTTTTTCTCTGAAAAGAAAAAACCTGAAAAAGCACATTGAAAAGAATGGTTCAGTAAGTTTTCACTGAAAATCGCTGAATCCAGGAAGAGAAGAATAATTTGTATGTGTTCATAAGCCTAAATGAGGGCTTCAGTAAAAATCCCTATAGCACTAATATGAAAGGAATGGACATGATGAACAAGATGATTTTTTCCTCAGGTGATACAGCCCTTTTATTTCTGCCTGTATCACAGTTTCAGATACTGCTATGGGCTCATACATACAACTGAGGATTCATCTTCACCATGTCTGATTGATCCTACCATATACAGGCAGTCCCCTACTTAAGAACACCCGACTTACAGACGACCCCTAGTTACAAACGGACCTCTGGATATTAGTAATTTACTTTACTTTATCCTTAGGCTACAATATACAGCTATAACAGTTATTAAAGGCATCTGTAATGAATCTTTATTGTTAATCCTTGTTCTTATGAAAACCCAACATTTTTAAAATCCAATTGTCACAGAGACCAAAAAAATTCTAATTGGGGATACAATTATAAAGTATACAGTTCCGGCTTACATACAAATTCAACTTAAGAACAAACCTACAGACCCTATCTTGTACGTAACCCGGGGACTACCTGTACTGCTATACTACACATTTGTCACACGTAAGGGGTTCATAGCTCTCTACTCTGCTGCATACCGAGTGGCCCTTACCAGGGACCCCAAATATGAAATTCATCCTAAATGGGAATATGGAAAGAGGTTAGGATTTTACATAGAGTGAATATAAGTTGAAATTCTGTTTTTATATTTTATTTTCCCTGGTACATGGCTGCTGTACTGCTTTGCCTGTCATTGCCATTGCCTTTTTTATCTTCCATTTTACTGGTTTGAACAATGGTTTCTTAAGAGAAAATTTAGTAGTGTAAGTTCTGAGCAGCAAGTAATTATGCTTTATAATATTTAAACTAAATTCACAATTGGACTAATTAACAATATTTAAAGTGGCTGGAAATTACCGAGATAAAGCCTTAAAAGTGCTGATAAAGCAAGCAATTCTCTGCTGGGATTTATGTTGTTGCTAATGGATATAGTGACGTTTGAATACAATGTAGGATAATTTGTACTTTATCACTTTATGTGATGTTAATTTCATGTATTCAGTTTCCTTTCAATAAATCTAGGATAAAGGTGGTCATTTTAAGCCATCTACAACATTTTATTTATTTTAATTTGTCCAAGATTGTGGATGATATCTAGCTTAGCAATATCAATATGCAGCATATAACTCTATTCATTTCATGGTATTTTATTTTGGCATAATGTGGTATATTGTTTTGTTTTTTTTTAAATCATTCTAACCAAGTGAATTTTTTTAATAAGATTCGTCACTATTAGTTGATTGATATACAGTTAGTGACCCTTAAAAGGGTCAAGGGAACAATAACATACCATTCTGTTTTATATTTGCGGGTGTCTCTAATTTCCTTATTGCTGTTCATTTTTTTCTTTAAAAAAAACTTAAATAGCCAAGCAAACTATTGAAATGAGAGTGTAGCTGATATGTTCTCAGTATAAAAATATCTATTAGGTACTGATGAAAGTAAATGGTTTTTGATTATTGTATATGATATACACTCACCGGCCACTTTATTAGGTACACCTGTCCAACTGCTCGTTAACACTTAATTTCTAATCAGCCAATCACATGGCGGCAACTCAGTGCATTTAGGCATGTAGACATGGTCAAGACAATCTCCTGCAGTTCACACCGAGCATCAGTATGGGGAAGAAAGGTGATTTGAGTGCCTTTGAACGTGGCATGGTTGTTGGTACCAGAAGGGCTGGTCTAAGTATTTCAGAAACTGCTGATCTACCAGGATTTTCACGCACAACCATCTTTAGGGTTTACAGAGAATGGTCCGAAAAAGAAAAAACATCCAGTGAGCGGCAGTTCTGTGGGCGGAAATGCCTTGTTGATGCCAGAGGTCAGACGAGAATGGGCAGACTGATTTGAGCTGATAGAAAGGCAACAGTGACTCAAATCTCCACCCGTTACAACCAAGGTAGGCAGAAGAGCATCTCTGAATGCACAGTATGTCGAACTTGGAGGCAGATGGGCTACAGCAGCAGAAGACCACACCGGGTGCCACTCCCAGCTAAGAACAGGAAACTGAGCTACAATTTGCACAAGCTCATCGAAATTGGACAGTAGAAATTGGAAAAACGTTGCCTGGTGATGAGTCTCGATTTCTGCTGCGACATTCGGATGGTAGGGTCAAAATTTGGCGTCAACAACATGAAAGCATGGATCCATCCTGCCTTGTATCAACGTTCAGGCTGGTGGTTGTGGTGTCATGGTGTGGGGAATATTTTCTTGGCACTCTTTGGGCCCCATGGTACCAATTGAGCATCGTTGCCTACCTGAGTATTGTTGCTGACCATGTCCATCCCTTTATGACCACAATATACCCAACATCTGATGGCTACTTTCAGCAGGATAATGCACCATGTCATAAAGCTGTAATCATCTCAGACTGGTTTCTTGAACATGACAATGAGTTCACTGTACTCAAATGGCCTCCACAGTCACCAGATCTCAATCCAATAGAGCATCTTTGGGACGTGGTGGAACGGGAGATTCGCATCATGGATGTGCAGCCGACAAATCTGGGGCAACTGTGTGATGCCATCATGTCAATATGGACCAAAATCTCTGAAGAATGCTTCCAGCACCTTGTTGAATCTATGCCACGAAGAATTGCAGTTCTGAAGGCAAAAGGGGGTCCAACCCGATACTAGCATGGTGTACCTAATAAAGTGGCTGGTGAGTGTATATTTACAGCCTGTTTCCATATATCAATCACTCAATTATCTTCCTAAGTTCAGTTTTGTCTTCTATACCAATTGAAATAGCCGACGTTTCGCAGTATATTCTGGCCAAATCACTATACCTTTAGATGACACCTAGGCTTAAACTATATAATGAGCCACCTCCAATATGTTTCACAGTTACATGCAGGGTCCTCTGGAGTATTATGCCAATGTGCTACATACACATCTGGGGATACTTATCTGTTTCAACCATCATGGACGAGTGACTATATGACCCACCAGAGTGCCACTAGAATGGCAGGAAGATTATCCATTAAATGAATTGCTTAGATCTCAGGGCCGTGCCAGCACTGGGTATACCAGGGGAAGTGCCGGGGCCCAGAGCTACTGGGGGGGTTCACATAAAGCTGTACATAAGGAATCCATGGGGCTGAAAGGGGCTATATTTAATGAATCCACAGGGGGTCAAGGGGGGCTTTATATAAAATAACCGTGAGGGGTCTGTTTGGTATGATAAACTAGGGAATATTTTAGGGAACAGGAGACTGTTTAGTTTCTAAATTTTCAGTGCTGCCATGTGAGTTCATTGCAAAGGGGCCCACTGATGCTCTGCCGCAAAGGGGCCTACTGAAACCTGTAGTCGGCCCTGTTAGTGCTGTCAGTATTATTAAACTTCTAGTGCATTACTAGCCCACCCTAGCATGTCAAAGAAAAATGGTACATGTACATCACACTGCGCAAAGGACTCGATCTACTGTGCATTTACCATTAGACTGATTGTGCAAGTGCACTAGGTTCGATAAGGAAATTGGATTCAATGATAATTCTAACTTCATGTTCCCAGTTAGAGATCTCCTGCTCAGGATACATAAATGAGAATGGAAATACATTTCCACTTCATAATAGAACTCTTAATGGGAATTAGAGTGTTAATGGGAAAGAAGTGTTATACTTAATTAAATCAATTTACATGTTAACAGCACACATAACAACAATGCCGCATACATAGCCATATTATGCAATCAATGGGTTACAGTTGTCTAAGGTACTGACCAACCACGAGAAGTATATTAATAACCTTTTGACATGCAGGATCTGTATATTTCAAGTGTCAATATTAAAAATAAATTGTCAAATTATAGTTCTGTGCACTTAATATTACCTAAAATTAAGACAACGGAATGATGTATTATTTACTTGTTGAGCATAACTTCTAGGATTACTAAGATTCCTCAGAAGCATGTTCCTTCCTATCATAACACTAGATCTGTCTACCTGCCATGCACTTGAATAAAATTGTGCTAAATTTCTGCCGTTCCCTGCAGAGATTTTGTCAGTTAAATCAATACCATTAAAATGGATAAATTGAAAGTCAGAATTTACCCAAAATAACTTTGGGGAGGGGAGATTTCTCATGATTGTGCGCTTCATGGACCAATGGTTGTGGACCTTATCGGAGGTTTTTATTTACAATATTTTGCTGTTCGTGGCCGCTGTGTGGCCAACCCATGGCTGCACAATTTTTTGTTAGTTCCCTTTCTGTATTATACCGTTGTAAAATTCAGCATTTGATCATTAAGTAGTTAATATATTAGCACTGTTTATGTTATATAGGAACTTACACTATGGGTATAGAAAATATCACTTAACAAGGCTTAGGATATAAAATTAATGATATTATACTAAAGGCGATGTGTACAGTATATAATGTAACAATGATGTGATCAATTGAATTATCTGCTGGATGTAGAAGTGCAAGCAACCCCTTTATGATATTTGCAGTTTCCTAATATTAGCAATGAGAATTTCAAAACAGCATTACTATGTAATAGGAGAGAAAATCATAGCTACAATTTCTACTCCTCTTCCACTGCTAATAGGGAATAGCTGCCATGTCTTCCCACACACCGTATAATTTGTTCTTCTTTACCACCTCCTTGTCCTCCTTATCAGGTTATATGAAGCCTTATAGTCATGTTAAGGACATTTTCTGCAGTGATGTGTCATAAAGAGAGTCAGGAATCATATAATCACAAACCACATATTGTTCCTAGTGCTGGTTGGTATTCTGGTTAATGATATGAAAACGTGCTCTTGCCATGTCACATCTTGCTTCTTTTCATTTGAACATGGATTCCTTCGTGCCTGTGTTGGCTTCTTAACAATTCGTTTAAAATCAACATGTCTTAGAAGCACGTGGCTGGCGATCTCATGTAGCTTTTGAGTGGGCTTACTGGTCATGATCATCAAGCTCGGAGTAAGCTTTAAAAGCTTTTCTGTGCAGCAGAAACACCCTTAAAGGGATCCACGGCTAATTGGAACCCCTGCTGTAGCGTTTGTCAATGATCAAACATTTTCTGTTAGGAGGCAATTTCATTGTTCGGAGGGGAGAAAAAAAACTGAGAAGCAGATGATTTCAGAAAGATTGTTTGGATTGTTTTCATACATTTCAGCACATTACAAACATATTCTGGCTGTACAAGATATACCTTTGTTTGTTTTCAGAAATAGGATTACTAATATGAAATATGCACTATAATGACTTGTGTCTAGTAGACAGACATTTTATATAGTGCATTCTAGTATATGACAAATATGATTGTGCGTTGTGTATTTTCTACTTTATAGCTCATTTCTTGAGTGTGTTGGCTTTGTGGCATTACTTATTGTGTATTATAACACACCCCACATTATTTGGTATATTATTTTCTACTAACTATAACCCACTAAAATACTTGTTTATTGTTTGATTTTAAACAATAACTGCATTTTTAAAGCTATGTAATTCCTTACAAATACTGAAAAACTAAGAAAATGTAAGTCCTTGTAAGTTCATATGATACCATACATTCTGATTTCTTGTGCATAAGTGGGACATATAATCCCAATGTGATGGAGAGAAATTCTTGTATAACAAAGATGCACAAACATGTAGAAATGGATGAAAAAAATAAGTTGCCTCTACAGACGCTCTAGATATACAACTATATGTATAAGACTTTATGCTGGCTTAACCTCTTAATGCATTATCCCAAGGATCAGCAATATTTTTCATGGCATCATAAACATTATAATGCTTCCAAAACTTTCTTAAGGTTCTCATTGTTTTGCATAGCCCTAACAGCTTGTGAGAATGTCATCCTCAAGAAATAAGCCTTAAAGGAGGCTATGACACCTTGATCCATTGGTGGAATTATTTTTTCCGCTTTGAAAATGTATGTCCATTTTCTTCCCAAAAATCCAGGTTCATTTACGTTAAAAACAAACTTGGTCTGGTAAATAATCTTCTTCATCAATAACAACTTCCGATATCTTGGGAAAGTCACTTGCAACATTTATGTTGGCACTCGCTTTAAAACCTTGAACTAAAATATTATGCAAGTTAGCCCTTTCTTTAACCCCTTAACGCTCTGCGCCGTAGCTCTACGGCGCAGAGGTATAGGGAGTGTATGAAGAGGGCTCACGGGCTGAGTCCTCTTCATACAAAGGTGGGGGTTGTTGCATATTGCAGCAAACTCCCACCGCTAATAACCGTGGTCGGTGCTTGCACCGATCGTGGCTATTAACCCTTTCATTGCCGCCGGCAAAGTCGCCGGCAGCATTTAAAAGACGGCGGTGCGGGAGAGACAGGAAATGGCGCCCAAATGTCCGAAATGCGACTTTTACACCTTTTTTACATCACATAAAAAATGGAATAAAAAATGATCAAAATGTTGCACAGACCTCAAAATTGTAGCAATGCAAACATCGGCTCATTTCGCAAAAAATAACACCTCACACAGCTCCGTGCCCCAAAGTATGAAAATGATATTAGCTTCAGAAGATGACAAAAAATTTTTTTCTTTTTTGTACACATTCGTTTAATTTTTGAAAATGTATTAAAACACAATAAAACCTATATAAATTTGGTATCACCGCGATCGCACCAAACCAAAGAATAAAGTAGGCGTGTTATTTGTAGCGAAGAGTGAAAGTCGTAAAAACTGAGCCCACAAGAACGTGACGCACGTGCTTTTTTTAAAAAAATGTCTCCACATTTGGAATTTTTTTTTCAGCTTCCCAGTACACGGCATGTTAAAATAAATAACATTACGGGAAAGTAAAATTTGTTATGCACAAAATAAGCCCTCACACAGGTCTGTACACGTATTTATGAAGGTGGAGAGCGAGAAATGAGCGAGAAAACCCTGCGTCCTTAAGGGGTTAAAGCAATTCAACCAGCCTTATTTACAACAAAATCTTCAATGCAATCTCCTTCACCTTCTGTATGGGCAGTTTATAAATCATTGAAAAGGCTCAGTGCATTTTTTGCACTAAGGAAAGACTAATTGGCATATTACCGTATATACTCGTGTATAAGCCGAGTTTTTCAGCACACAAAAAGTGTGGGGCTGCTGTATACTACTAGGGGCTTGCTGTATACTACAGGGGGGCTGCTGTATACTACTGGGGGCTGCTGTATACTACTAGGGGCTGCTGTATTCTTCTGGGGGCTGACAGGCTGTATACTACTGGGGGCTGGCAGGCTGTATACTACTGGGGGGGTTGACCAATGCATTTCCCACCCTCGGCTTATACTCGAGTCAGTAGTTTTTCCCAGTTTTTGGTGGTAAAATTAGGGGTCTCGGCTTATACTCGGGTCGGCTTATAGTCGAGTATATACGGTACTTTGATTTTGGTCTTCTATCCAAATTACCAACAGTCGTTCCATCTTGATAATTAAGCCACTGCGTTGCTTGGTAATAATTTTAGCATTCATTGGAGTATGGCCTTTTACATGCTCCATGCTAAATTATTTCAATTGTCGACCAACTGTAACTAAGCACTTTGCCAATGGATGATTGAGTTTCACCTCTCTCAGACCTCCTTATTATATCTACTTTATTTTCCATTGGGGTGGTTTTCCGTTTCTTTGCTGTATCACCAGCACTTTCTTCAGGTTTGTGTTTAAAAAGGTATTCTAGGTGGAAAACATGCAGTACCTATGAAGAAGTACCTGCCCTGGTGCAGAAGAATGTACAGTAATGCAGTTGTTTCAATTGAGTACTTTATGCACTGTAGGAACTTGGCACTGTACGAAGAAACACAACCTCAGTGTACAGGCACTGTAGCAACTGGACACTGTAGGACAAAACACCAACCTCTGTGTCTGGGCACTCTAGAATCTGGGCACTGTAGGACAAAACACCAGCCTCTGTGTCTGGGCACTGTAGCAACTGGGCACTGTAGGACCAAATGTCCAGTTGCTCCAGTCCTATGTGTCTGGGCACTGGAGCAACTGGACACTGTAGGACAAAACACCAGCCTCTGTGTCTGGACACTGGAGCAAATGGGCACTGTAGGATGAAACACCAGTCTCTGTGCCTGTGCACTGTAGCAAATGGGCACTGTAGGGCAAAACACCATCCTCTTTGTCTGGGTATGATTGGAACTGGGTACTGTGACATCTGGGCACTGTAGGATGAAACACCACCTTGTCTGGGCACTTTTGCAACTGGGCACTGTAGGACAAAACACCAGCCCCTGTGTCTGATTACTGTAGGGCGAACTACCAGCCTCTGAGTCTGGGCATTGTAGGATGAAACACCATCCTCTGCATCTGGGCACTGTAGTAACTGGGCACACAAGCCCCTTACTCTGGGCACTAAACACTCTAGGACTAAACACCAGCCTCTGCTATCAGAGATAACTGGTGCAGAAGAAACAGAAGCCAGTGCTATTTAAAAGCACAGGAAACCAAGGAAACATGGGAGATCTCACTAGCATTGCATTCTTAGTTACCTATGATTATGGATAGCAGGGGCAGCATGCCCGCTGTATCATAGTAACAGAATGCAGCCTCCCATGCAGAATCCCAGCCCTGATATGGCTAGATCCCTGCAGCCTAATTACGGGTAACTAAGGATGCATTAGATGGTGAGTTTGCATCCTTAGTTTCCCTCATCTTATAGTTCTATGATGCTGCCAGCAACTTGAATTGCACTGAGAAGAAGCGTTGTAGCCGGCCTTAGTTAATTTCACCCACCGCTGGTATCACTCACATCGTTGGAATCCGCGACTTCATCCTTAGTTACCTCCCCTACGCTGGTATCAATAATGAGACAATAATACAAGAAAAGTTACGTGCAGCTCACCCTTTCACAGGTCTTGGTAAATCCAGGCACAGAGGAGTAAAATTGTTTGTGTGAATCCAGCACACCAGTGCGATGTCTGTTAGGACTGCAGACGTAGGATAAAGATTGGTGTGAAAGTAGGTCGCGGCACATCCATAAAAGTTTATATCTTTATTCCAAACGACTTAAAAACATAGTAGGACAGGTAGGCTAACGCCGACGTGTATCGGGCAACTTGTGCCCTTCATGGCATAGAGACAATAAATCACAATACAGATTTAAAAGAAACCGGGGTTGTGTATGTGTCATGTGATGCACCACGACATCAAAGAGGCGTGTGCAACAGGCGGCACCAGGAAGGTGAGCATAATCCTTTACATAAACCCCCATACAATGATAAATATCATACAAAATTCATATAGGAATAAAACTAGATACAAAAATCCAGATGCATTGATACAGTTACAGAAAAGAGACTTCAAATGAGGAACAATATTATTTTCAGAGTATTTGTAGAGGCAGCGTGTTCTCTCTCTAAACAATGGCAAAAAACTTGGTAAGATATTAATACAATCTATTTCAGTAGAAATTAGTCCACAATTAATACATACAATATAATAACTTAGATGTAACCTAGCCTGAAGATCCATAAAGCTTCTCTTTGTAATAAGATCTTTCTTTTGTACCCCCCCCCCCCTTTTGGTGGGAGAATTTTTTCAATGCCAAAAAAAACCAAAAGTAGACATGTCCCTAGGTGTACATTAGCAAAGTGTCTAGATGCACCTGACATATTGTTCGATGTTTTTTTTTGTACTGTCTCTCAGGTGTTCCGCTATTCTAGTTTTGAGTTTGCGGGTTGTAGAACCCACATAAAAAACTTTGCATTTGGTACATTCTATAATGTACACCACATAGGTTGAGTCACAGTTCATGAAGGTTTTTATTGGATATCTATTCGTGCCATCAGTATAAAAATAATCTGAGCGTTTTTGAGTATGTGCAAAAATTGCATTGTGACGTAAAAATAAATAAGGGGTTAATATTATTTAATTTTAAAGCATGTAAGGCACGTTGTAATCTGGGGGTCAAGTTGTCTCTGTGACCAGGGGATACATTATTCAATTTTAGCAAATCACGTTCTACCACAGATTGGAATTGATCCATTGAGCCAACACTCTAGAATTAACAGGATAAAAATCCTTATTTGGTATGTGTGTGGAAATTGTATGGACATTCCTTTCAGAGTCCATTCTAGTAGTCATATTTTTCAGATCTAATAATGTACATTGATCACGGAACTCTAAGTCACTATACTCATTAGATTCCCACATAGTAATTTTAGGTGCATCATCCGTATCCTGGGTACAATAAAAAAAATGTTGTTTAATAGTTAACGCTCTCTCACCAATCAATTTACATCAAGCAGGGTGTTAAATAAGTTAAAACGTTTAGAAGGTACGAAATTCAACCCTTTTTCCAATACCTCTATCTGATCTCTGGAAAAAAACACAGGCAGATAAGTTTAGGAAGCTATTCCCTGTAATTTGCATATTATCTAATGTGGGACTTGATTTTGTCCCTTCCTCTTGCTGCGAGTCGGATAATCTATGCTCACTGAAACGATATCGCTTGTATTAATATCTTACCAAGTTTTGTTTTTTGCCATTGTTTAGAGAGGGAACACGCTGCCTCTACAAATATTCTGAAAATAATATTATTCCTCATTTGAAGTCTCTTTTCTGTAACTGTATCAATGCATCTGGATTTTTGTATCTAGTTTTATTCCTATATGAATTTTGTATGATATTTATCATTGTATGGGGGTGTATGTAAAAGATTACTGATTTATGCTCACCCTCCTGGTGCCGTCTGTTGCACACGCCTCTTTGATGACGTGGTGCATCACATGACACATACACACCCCCGGTTTGTGATTGGTGGATGTTTCTTTTAAATCTGTATTGTGATTTATTGTCTCTATGCCATGACTAAGGAAGGGCACAAGTTGCCCGAAACGCGTCGGCGTTAACCTACCTGTCCTATTATGTTTTTAAGTCGTTTGGAATAAAGATATTAACTTTTATGGATGTGCCGCAACCTACTTTCACACCAATCTTTATCAATAATGAGGCGTGCACGTGATACCAGTGGCACACATAAGCACTGCACGAGAGCATCCAGTATTTATACCTGGGTAATTAGGCTGTAGAAGTGCAATAGCTGAGGTCTGAGGAACAGGCCACCCCTAGATACAAATGGGCTCCTCGGCAGTGCATGCACAGGTGAGAATCCTGAGAAGTGTCATTTGAAGTGCACATTGAAAGCCGTAAAAACTGTCTCTACAAGAACATGGAGAGAATGCCTTTTTTGACAATTTAATCCCTTTTGGAATTTTTTTTATAATAATGGTCTTCAAGCACACTGAATTTCTAGCACCCACAATGACTCCATTTAGATTCAATATTGATACAGTGAGCTCTGAAACAACTGCAGCAATCTCATAGTTTTATGAATGGTGTTGTAGTCAAGAAAGTGAAATTCTTGTGCTTAGATTTGGATCACTACTGAAGGGATGTATCGGACATGATTTAGCAATTCAAATTGCAGTAACTTTAGAATGATTTATTTTGATTTAGAAGGACTAAACTAAGTTGAAGATGCTAGTGTAATGTTTTTAAAGTAAACCTAAAACTGTACAGAAATAATAATTTCATTAAAATTAATATGAAGGATTAAATAAAGCTGTTTTCAAACACTGACAAGCTCTTACAGGATAAAACACACTTTAATTGAAACTATTGTATGAGGAGATTAGAGTTTTACAGAATTTAGTGTCTGTAGATGTAGTGAATACTGGAAGGAATAAGAAAGATGTTTTTCATCAAGTTTTGTTATTGTTTATTGTCTGGTTGACCTATTTTTCCTTTTATGTTAAAAACAAATGGAGTTTAATCATACTTTATATAGGAGAAACTTCAATCATTAGACCAAAGACATTGTTTAGCTATGGAGTTTTAATTGCAAAGCTAAAAGAAAAATAACCCTTTACGGACCAGGCCATTTTTATGTTTAGCATTTCCATTTTTCACTCCATAACTTTTTTATTTTTCCGTTTACAGAGCTGTATCAGGGCTTGTTTTTTCCTTAACAAATTGTACTTTCATGTGACAGTATTTCATATTCTATGATGATTACTGGGAAATTTTAGAGAAAATGCATTTGCACCATTTTCTTGTAGACATAGTGGCATATTGGAGATTATTCTCCCTAATTCGCCACCTTCATGCCAATGCGGCGTGAAGGGGGGGTGCGGCCAGCAGAGCAGTGGTTGCTGTCGACCAGGAGTGGGCAGGAGTGTCACTGTCTCCATGCCTGCGCACTCGCTGCAGCCGCCAATTTTTCACATGTGAAAATTCACTGGCTGCGTTTATTTCTACGCCAGGCCCTTCACGAGCACCGTCGTATGATAAATATCCCCCAGTATTTACAGCTTTTACTGTACGCTCCATAGAAAATGTTTACTTTTTTTTTTTGTTTAGGACAATTGCGGGAATACCATATTTATATAGGCTTTATTATGTTTTAATAGATTATAAAGAAATTTTAACTTTTTGTGCACAAGATTTTTATCAACTTTTTCATACAGTACAGACCAAAAGTTTGGACACAACTTCTCATTCAAAGGGTTTTCTTTATTTTAATGACTAAAAATTGTAGATTCGCACTGAGGGCATCAAAACTATGAATTAACACATGTGGAATTATATACTTAACAAAAAAGTGTGACACAACTGTGTCTTATATTCTTAAGAAGAGTGAAGAAATCAGGCGATACCTTTTTGAGGCTAACTGAGTATATTTGATGGTGAGCTTTCGAGAATACTAGTTCTCTTCGTCAGACATGATGTTATGCATGAAACAGAAAATTCACAGCATTTTATACACACTAAACAGTGATCATCAAAGGATATTAAAAAAACCTCTAAAACAACAGATTGATAAAAACAGGGACATCTTATTTACAACAGGATGGCAATAAAAACATTAAAAACCTATGAGGCGAGACACATGAGCCCTGGCTCTTATCTGCTTGTGGCCTCCAGGTCAGAGGTAGGAGGTCATGAAGCTGGCATGAATGTTAAGACCACTTTGCAAGGTGTTGAATCTCCTCATTAATTTATACTCCCATTCTTTCCTTTCCCTCTGTGTCTTAAAATGTCCCATTAAAACAGTAATCTGCAAATCTTCCATAGTGTGGTCCTCTCTGGAGAAATGTGCAGCCACTGGCAGATCTTTCCTTTCATTTTTAATATCAGCTCTGTGTGAGTTCATACGTTGATGGAGTCTCTGACCTGTTTCCCCAACATAAAGGACTGTGGTTGGACACTGCTGACACATAATAATGTAGACCACATTAGAGGACCTGCAGGAAAAGGTCCCCTTGATCTGATGTACCTGCTGTGATTGGGGTACAGGTACCTGGTCACCTGTGCGGATGTGCTGGCACGTTTTACACCTGCTTTGCAGGCAGGGTGAGGTACCATGTTCTGATGGGGGTCTCAGGGCACTCCGGACAACCAGTTGTTTCAGGTTTGGTGGTTGCCGGAAGGACAGGAGAGGAGGGACTGGAAATATTTCTTTTAATCTTATATTCTTAATTTTTCAAAGTAGCCACCTTGTGCTTTGATTAATGCTTTGCACACTCTTGGTCTTCTCTTGATGAGCTTCAAGAGGTAGTCACCAGAAAAGGTTTTCGTATCACAGGTGTGCTCTGTCAGGTTTAATAAGTGGGATTTATTGGCTTATAAATGGTTGTGTTGTGTTGTGCAGAAGTCGGATGATACACAGCTCTACTGAATGGACTGTTAGAATTTGTTTTCCAAGAAGGAGAGTGATGGGCTGCTACACCAGATGACCCTGTCTCCACAGTCACATAAACCAATCGAGATGGTTTGGGGTGAGTTGTACCGCAGAGTGGAAGGAAAAGGACCAACAAGTGCTAAGCATCTCTGGGAACTCCTTCAAGATTGTTAGAAGAGCATTTCATGTGACTACCTCTTAAAGCTCTTCAAGAGAATGCTAAGAGTGTGCAAAGCAGTAATCAAAGCACAAGGTGGCTGCTTTGAAACACCTAGAAAATAAGACATATTTTCAGTTGTTTCACATGGGAAGGTGTGTCCAAACTTTTGGTCTGTACTGTACTTCCGTGTACGGATCTATGTAAGGTGTCATTGTCTGTGGGACATATGGACGTTTTAATTGCTACCATTTTCTGGACTGTGCGATCTTTTGATCACTTTTTATTTTGTGTTTTTTTTATGACAAATGGCACAGCTGGGAATAACCATTTTTATATGTTGATAGATCAGGACTTTTGGGACACAGCAAAACATGTTTTAACGTGATATGCTTTTATTTATTCATTTTTATATCAGCTCCAGGGAAAGAGGGGTGATTTATTCATTTTCCTTTTTTGATTTTTATAGACCCCTCAGGCTACTTTAACCCAAAGGGGGTCTGATCGCTTTTACCATATACTGGAATAGAAGCGTATTGCAGGTCCCGGAGTCTCAAATGGGCTCCAGGCTGCCATGGAAATGAATAGCTGCTTCTCAAGGATGTCATGGGGAACAACAATCCTTTCTAATATGGCTTTGCCAGCAGCAGGTAAATGGGTATAACCCTTGAATGGTACCAGCACTGATTGCAGGTGTCAGTGTTGGGTTAAGACTGCATAATACAGCCAACAGCCACCATGTATGATCAGGGTTCAGCCTGTGAGCCCTATCCATACATCGTTAACAGCATTATGACTTACATGTACATCATAGTGCATTAAGGGGTTAAAAAAATACATTCAAATACTGCTGTTTAGTATTTCAAGGTCCAGCAGTGGTCTAGCCAGTCTCCAGACCTGGACCCAATCACACATCTTTGGAGGGAGTATCTATGCCCAGCGACAGCCTTAAACCTGAAAGATCTGAGGAAGATGTGTATGGAGGACTGGGCCAAAATAGTTTCTGCAGTGTGTGCAAACTTTGTCAAGAAATACAGGAAACATCTTTAATTCTTTCTGTAATTTGTTCACGTTCTGTTTTTCTGTGGTATCAAATACTTGTTTCATGCAATAAAATGCTAATTAATTATTTAAAAATCATATAATTTGATTTTCTCTTGAAAATTTTGAAATATTGAATTGTTGAAATATACCTACAATAAACATTACAGACCTCTCCAATCTGTGCAGATACTTGCAGAATTGGCCTGGGAACAAATACTTACTTCCTCCACTGTAGTCTCTAAATGAATTTTATACAGACAGTTTAGTAGTGGATGGAGGACTATCCATGAAGTACCAATGGGAGAGCGAAAGCTGTGATGAATGCCGTTTTTCTTCATCAAAGGTAAAGAGAGTCTACCCAAATGCTATATCTAAATTTCCCTGTGCTTTGTCTGCTATATCTAACAATCCCACAGTTCCTATCAACCTTGTAAAACCTGTGTAGGCAATCTTCTTAACAGGTTTTTTATGTGTTCAGCTGCAATATCTAATGATTATTCTTCAGACCTCCTCTGCTCTTTGAGCTTTATAATAGCACTCATCTCAATAATTATTGCCCTTAAAAGAGCAATTTAATGCTTTTTAGCATAATGAGTAATAGGTATCGTAATTGTAGCTAAACCAGTCTCACCTGGACCAGTGTGATCTGACTGGTGACTTGAGGATAGAAAACTAGTAGGAGCCCCTTTAAATTGTTGACATGGCAAATATTTAAGAGGAAATAAACTCAGTATTTTCAGTAATACTGTAGGTAAAATCTATTCCTACTAATCTTGCAGAATACAGCAACATCTTGTCCTCTGCGGTTGATTCTAAAATATAAGCTGTCATCAAGCCAAACATCTTAAAATAAAACTATTGAAATTAATTATGTGTTATTGTCTCTAAGTTTAGAGGATTTTTTTTTCTTTTTAAGCATAATGATAGTGAAAAAAATAAAACGTAGTAATGATTTTTCAGCAAATTAACTTTTTTTGTAGACATTCTCTTTTGTAGACATGACTGGTGTTATAGTGTGTACTTTGTTCATGCATGGTTTTGTTTCGATCATCTCTATGAAGACTTTATTGTGGCATGACTTCTATTACATTTCTTTTATATAATGTGCAGCAAGCAATGTTTTCAATACTTTACAAAACACATTATGTACCTGTAAAGTTAGTAGCAAGTAGTGTGTGCTGATACCACAGTGACTACCATTTTGCTGTCTAAGGAGCAGAGCCAATCTGGCTGCTATTAGCAAGCCCTCCAACCACTGTACTAGCGCTGAAGTACTTACAAATCCTTGCTCCACAGCCAACCAATCCACCACCTGCAGGTGGAGCCTGCAGGAAGGATTGTTTACAGACTGTTACCTGCTGATGTTCAGGACTGTGTCTGCCATTAAAGAAACTGTGAGTTACTTCAATTCCTATTTTCAAGAGTGAGCTGTGGCTTGCTACCGATAACACCATTGGCCTCTCCTTCACCATCTGCCTGGGGATCTGTTACCACACACACACTCTGGAGTGCCCCAGGTGGATCTCCTCTCTATGTTGTGACCCTCCACTCTTCTTGCCTCTCCCTGCTGGCAATGATGGGTGTGGACGAGATCTGTTCTTGTGGGCCAAGCCACCGTGACATAGTTCTGGTGCTAGGCCACAATTACACCCATGATAGATGGACTTTTTCTATTTTTGTTTTTCAGTTATGGGGCTCACTGCCAGAAATATCCTTTTTTTTTAATTTTAATAGATTAAAAAATATATTTTTTTTTACTATATTTACAGTAAAAAAAATTTATTATTATTATATACTATATTGTAAAATCACTCTGTAAGGGTCCCAGTTGTCATAGAAACCAGTCCGTGCCCTCTGACAAAGTTACAGGGGGCGCCAGCTGGACCCAAGTTGGCAATCTCTTTGTATGGAACAGGTTCAGACATGAGGCCACAACATATAGCCTCAATAAACATGTTAAGGTGTTAAATTTGGGGAAACCTATTGCTCCATCTTTTCCAGACATTGTTATGACTATTGAAAAAAACAAACAAAAACAAGAATATCTACAACAAAGACTTGGAAATGAAACAAAATAAACATTTGTCTTTTCCTGTGAGTCTATTTATAGCAGCTATGTTGCTTGCATTGGTTGGTAAAACCATTAAAAGAGCCTGCTTCATGTCCCTGATGTAATATTGGTACATACAATGATTTCAGTCGCTGAACAATCCATTACATGGAAGGCGCCCATTCTCCTAGTAAACCTCTCAATCACTGATATCTTAAGTGCCTTGTCAGCTGTGCATGTTGGGACTTATGGGGAGAAGTATACTGTAGTGATATGTATTCCTCATAGGTTATTGTGCTAATGCCAGACTGCCACAGTTCTAAGAAGAACAAGATAAACACTAATGGAGCTGTAAACTTCTCTGAGAAAATAATCTCCTCTGGCTATACTGTAATCCACTACAGATATTGCCTGGTGTGCAAATGTCAGCAGATCTTTGCTGTTATTAGTCCATAAAACAAATTACATCCGGCAGCCACATGGGTCTAAAGAGAGGCACTTGATTCTACCTGCAGACGGAAGAATTTTTTGTAAAATCTGGTTTACTGGGAAAAGGCTGACATCATTTACTTGGCATATGATAATTATAATCTTTATTCAAATATATGATATATCATATTCCATAGGGTTGTACATTTGGTGGAGTGATTGGTGAATAAATAAAAGAGACATTGGGGAGAGGGGTTCATGTACTGAAGAGTGTGCTTGGGGTGGTTGAAATGACACAACACACTATACGTATTTTTTTAGAATTTAAACTTTCCCCTGGGTTTTAGAAAGGCAATGTGTCGGGATCAGTTTGGAATTTCATATTAACTCTATCATAAAAAATAGAAAGAAAAAATAGAGCTGGCACTCACCAGTTAAAATACATTTCTTTATTCCGGCACTTTAAAAGGCATCGTTGCGGGAGGGAGCGGGACTGCGGGGAACGGACCACGGGCGACGGTCCCTTTCGCGCTGTATCAGCGCTTAATCCTGCCACGATGCCTTTTAAAGTGCCGGAATAAAGAAATGTATTTTAACTGGTGAGTGCCAGCTCTATTTTTTCTTTCTATTTTTTATGACTACTTGCACCTTCTTGGACTTACCACTTGAGCTAGAGCACCACACGTACCCATATTATTGGCTGGCCAGCATCACAAGACAGCATTGTCTTTCTTTCGTCAGATATATGACGCATGGATCCACGTGAATATCATTGTGCAGTGCCCCTCATCACATTCCTTTTTCATATTAACTCTATACTCATTCTTAGGTAGACTGAGTTTCAGAGACAGAAAATTGTGTAAATATTTTAAATCAGAGTCACAGTAGTTGTACCCTGGCTACTACTAGCAACATATTATCAAACACAGCTATGTTTTGTAATTATGGAGATCAGGGAAAGCATAATTCTATGTATCTAAGAATTTAAGAATCCCTAAATACCAGAATAGAGAACACTTGTTTCTCTGTTAAGTAAAAGTAGAAAAAAATGCTGTAGTGTTGTTTTCTAAATCAACTGCACATTTCTTTTTAAAATTATGAGGCAGAAGGGCTGTGGGGGCCTCTCCATGCTATAGCTTCACTGTGTAGGAGCACTCCCCTTCCCCCCTAACACTGTGTAAGATTACATAGGGAGGAGGAAAGTGCTGAGGGAGCAGTGGGAGGGAACACATGCTGCTGCACACTAACAGCCTGTGAAGACACGGCACGGAGGGGCTCTAGTAATGCTTCCCAGAAACTTTCTGGCTCATTAGTATACTTTTGAAAGTTGATTTTAGAAGGAAGGAGGCCATGGATAACAATTATAAGAAGTTTACCAAAGTCATGGTACCTGGACCTATGAGTAAGTGTCCCTGGTTCATCATACTTAGTTTTGTTTTCAAAATTTAAGATAACAAAATAATTACAGTATAGAACAAAGTCCTCCTCCAGTCAGGAGGCGCATCTTACACAAAGGTAATTATCAATACAAAATGTGTGAGATGGGAGCTACAGGCAGAGCATAAGGTTCAAAATGACAACAAGATTTAAATAAACAGCATTTAAGTATACATCAAATTGTGAGAACCCATCAGAGAATGATAATTTGCTCTTTACCTGTTCTCACATAGGAACCAAGAGATTTAGAAAGTAATAGCAACAAAAAAAGCTAGTAAAATTAAACCACCAAATGGGATTTGGGTAAATATGGTGAGAAGGAAAAATGAAAGGGGCTCTCCCCGACCCACCTTCCTGCATATCAAAGATCCCCATACCAAAAGGGAAGAACCCACCCTCCAGCATATCAAAGATCCCCCCACCAAAAGGGAAGGACTGTGATCCCATATATGTTGTCATCCGTGATTGCTAGGTCCAAATTTTGTCAATTTTATTTAGCGATCAAGCAAAAATATGACTCAAATGGTCATTGATCATAATCCACATCTATCATGCTTAATCTTGATAGTAAGTTTTTTGAGGGGTTAAGAATTCTTAAATCAGTAAAAAAATGATTTTCTGTTTGAAGGGGTCTCATCAGATCAGTTATTTTTTTATATTGATGGCATAGCCATGGGATAAATTGGATCCCAGAAAACTGCTTTAGTGTGTTCACATGGTGAGCAAGAAGGGAAAATGTAATGCTTTCTGTTAAGATTCACTTTGCTTTCTGACCAGAGAAATCACATTTACATTTTCATTTAGTATTAGCAAGCCAAAAATGAGTGAAGTTTACACAAATTAATAATATAATGTAAAGATTTGTACGTCTTTCGTATTTTGCACCTACTCCTGGTTTGGGCTTCCAAATATTGGCAGGTGTTGTGATAAGACACCATAGCAAAATATTGACCATGTGAAAGTGACTTCATTTAGGGAATTTATGGAAACTTTTGTGAACATGTCCAAGCACAGTATAATGTTTAGTAAAGCCTATGGTTTGTTGCCCTCGTAGCACCCATACAATAATTGCATATAGTTAAACAGAATATTAAAAAGTTTACATTTTTATGGGGGATAATATAAATCCGCAGTGCGGTTAAGGAAACAGCAAAGAGTATTTTCAACAACCGTTACTTTAAAGTCTATTATGTGGAGATCTCATATGTCATAGTGGACATTCGCTATTCACAAGACATAAAGATTTCAAAAATGGGATACAGTTTAAAGTAAATTTGGATATATGTCCTTTTAAAATTTGAAGAGTTTTTTGTAACCCATTTAGTAGTCAGAGACAATGAATGTACTGCAGTGTATAAAGGTGTAGATTCTTTGCACTTGAATTCATTTCTCAGCAGGAAGATGCCCCTTGTGACACAAATCCCATTTTATGTGAGATTGATTTTTCTGTTGAGTTGAGATAGGTATTCATTGCTTCCAAAAGGTAAAAGAAATGTTTTATTTAATGGTATATCAAAAATACATTAGAGGTTGTCACATTGCACTGCTTACCATAAGAATGATCAAATTATAGACTCCTTTCATCTATATGGGACAGACAAAAAGCCCGCAAATTATATTGTTTTTATGTATTAAACTAATATTCTACCTAATTGTTGTGCATGTGGCAAACTTCATTTACTTAATGTAGGGTGATAGGTAACATGAAAACTGCACATAAAATTGGGTAAACAAGTTAAGTAGATTTCATCTGTACCTTCTTTCCTTCATATTGATGAATGTGTATTTGACGGATCAAAGCTAGACTATAACTATTTCTAAAGGCATTTTTGGATTTTGGCAATATGGTGTGGTATTTTAAGAGATCTGATAAAAAATAGAAAATAGTTGTTTGAAAGCATTTCGAAAATAGGCCCTTTAGTTGATTAACCCTTTGCCGCACATGCCCTTTCTCCTTTTTGAGTTTCCATTTTTTGCTCTCCATCTTCAAAAATCTATAACTCATTTTTCATTTTAGAGCGCTGTATGGGGTCTAGTTTGCTATGTAACAAATTGTATTTCCTAGTGTTGGTATTTAATATCCCACAGAAATATACAGGAGAGCTGGAAAATAAAATCCAAATGCAGTAAAATTGCTGTGAAAAATACATTTACACCATTTTCTTGTGGGCTCTAATTTTACTGCTTTCACTGTATGCTTCAAATGATACCTACCCTTTATTCTATTGGTTGGTACAATTACAGTGATACCAAGTCAATATGCAGTGGGGAAAAAAGTATTTAGTCAGCCACCAATTGTGCAAGTTCTCCCACTTAAAAAGATGAGTAGGGCCTGTAATGGACATTGTAGGTAGACATCTACTATGAGAGACAAAATGACAAAACAAATCTAGAAATAACATTGTCTGATTTTTCAAGAATATATTTGCAAATTATGGTGGAAAATAAGTATTTGGACACCTACAAACAAGCAAGGCCTTTCAAAGACTTGGAACTTCTTTAAGAGGCTCCTCTTTCCTGCACTCCTTACCTGTAATAATGGCACATGAACATGTTGTTCGGTATAAAAGACAACTGTCCACAACCTCAAACAGTCACACTCCAAACGCCACTACAGTAAAGACCAAAGAGCTGTCGAAGGACATGAAAAATAAAATTGTAGACCAGCACCAGGCTGGGAAGATTTAACCTGCAATAGGAAAGCAGCTTGGTATGAAAAAATCAACTGTGGTAGCAATCATTAGAAAATGGAAGACATACAAGCTCCACACATAATGTCACCTCTTGGGGTCCAAATGATCACAAGAACGGTGAGCAAAAATCCCAGGACCACACAGTGGGACATAGTGAATTGCCTGCAGAAAACTGGGACCAATCTAACAAAGGTTACTCTCAGTAACACAAAACACAGATCCTGCAGTGTTAAAGGGGTCCGCCTGCTTAAGCCGGTACATATCCAGACCAATTTGAAGTCTGCTAGAGATCATTTGGATGTTCCAGAACAGTATTGGGAGAATACCATATGGTCAGATGAAACAAAAGTAGAACTGTTTGGTAGAAACAACTCATTGTGTTAGCATGGGGGTGCATAATGTTTTGGGGCTGTTTCTCTGCAAAGGGACCAAGATGACTTTTCCATGTTCATGAAAGAACAAATGGGGCCTTGGAACCTCCTTCCATCAGAAAGGGAATTGAAGAGGAAACGCATCTGGGTCTTTCAGCATGACAATGATCCCCAGCACACTGCCATATCAATGAAGGAGTGGCTTTGTAAGAAGCATTTCAAAGTCCTGGAGTCTCCAGATCTCAGCCCCATAGAAACCCTTTAGAGGGAGTTGAAAGTCTGTGTTGCCCAGCGAAAGCCACAAAACATCATAGCTCTAAAGAAGATCTGCATAATAGAATGGGCCAACATACCAACAACGGTGTGTGCCAAACTTGTGAAGACTTACAGAAAACATTTGACATCTGTCATTGGTCAATACCAAATGCTCATCTCAATAGTGTGTTACACATCCTTTGTTATCAAATACTTATTTTTCCACCATAACTTGCAAATAAATTATTTAAAAATCAAACAATGTGATTTTCTGGATTTGTTTTCATATTTTGTCTCTTGTAGTTGAGGTCTGCCTGTGATGTCAATTACAGGGCTCTTTCTTTTTTTTTTTAAGTGGGAGAACTTGCATAATTGGTGGCTGATTAATACTTTTTCCCCCACTGTATGCATTAATACTTTTTCATACATTAGAAAAATTGTTAATCTTTTGTATAAAATTAAAATTGTGATGCCTAGTTAAGTGCTCACCCTCCCCCGTTGGTGTACTGCCACTGGATCTATGAATCAGATCTGGCCTATTAGTAAATCTGGATGGGATCTCCACCAGGTCGGACCTGTTAAGGCCAGGTTTGGCATGGCAGAAATTTTAGCTATAGTCTCAGCCAGTTTTCTTGGAAAGACTACAGTAAATACAGTGCCAGAGTGGGAAAGACAGTGCCAGAATATTGAATTGAGGGTCAGGCAAGGGCATGTTATGTGGTAAGCCAAGGTCAGAGCAGGTTGAGTTTGCACATGATGGCTCAGATGAGATACTATAAATTCAGAAAGTCAGAACAGATGGGTGGAAAACAGACTGCTATTCTCTTTAAAGGGAACCTACCACCACATATCTACCTATAAAGGTAAGTTCGGGTGGAAGGTACATCGATAGGACGTGAGGATAGACCTTTTAATCCTCACGTCCTCTCAAGCTTTTGCTAACTTTTATTTGGCAAATTTGTAAATTTTATAAAGCGGCTACTGGGGCGTGGAGTAGCCGGAGCTGAGTCTACACAGCATGGCTACTCCTCGCCCCAGTAGCCTCTTTGTTCCTCCTAACAAAAATCTTTGGGGAGCTGCGCGCCCTCGTCTGAGAATCCTGCTGTCTGCGCGTGCGCAATGGCTCCTGCTTCGAAGCAGTGACCGCGCAGCTGCGGGCCTGCTGTTCTGCGCATGCGCAAACGGCAGGATTCTTGGATGAGGAGCATTGCGCCGAAGATTTTTGGTAGGAGGAACAAAGCGGCTACAGGGGAATGGAGTAGCCCTTAAAAGGCTATTCTCACGTCCTATAGATGCACCTACCACCTAATCTACCTTTATAGGTAGATATGTGGTGGTAGGTTCCCTTTAAGTTAGTGAAAAGACAGGACTCCTTAAGATAGCAGTTGCAGCATTTCCAAAGCCAGAAAGTGCAAGTTGAGAACATTGCTGTGAGTAAGTTTAATAAATGGCAGCAAGTCATTAGTGAGTACACTAATAGGGGGCCTCAGTTAATTTGAATGGTTGGCATCTGGATTTCTCAAGTATAAGTTGTCCTGAAATTCAATTCTAATTAAGGCAAACATTGCAGGTGTACAATAATTGTGAAACACTTAATATCTACCAAGCAGGTGCTCTACTGTATGAAAAGTTCAAAAGTGGACACTTTACCCCATTCAGATCGTAGGCCAAAATTTTGAACTTGTCTATCAATACATTTTAAGCATATTTATAAATCTCTTGCAGACCATTGCAAAAAACTGAGCTGGAGAAAATGATATTAAAGAACCAGGTTTTTGTAAGATATATCCAGGTGACACCTGTTTTGTACTGTCTGCTGGAAAAATAAAGCCCCGGAAACCTCTGTTGTTATTAATAGCTTAACAGACAGCATGAAGTTATCTGTATTTAAAAGAGTTGTATGAGAAAGCCAGTGAGGAGAAAAATAGTTTCCTGACAGTAGAAGTGAAAGTACAATACAAAACTCCAGAACACATCAGATAATGGAAGGAGTAAAGAAAGATGCACAAAGCCACATTTTTATTAACCCATCCGTTACAGGGGCTCCGTAGACACTTTTCCCCCCAGTTTTAGAGATAATTCTTTTGACTTATACAACAGTATATAATCATGTTCTTATGCAGCAGGTTTCTATTATAAAAAATATTTTAATTGCATCTCATATATCTAAATGGGTTAAGTAAGACTATGAACGCTGCCAATGCAACCAATTTCAGATATATGCAATGTTAATATACCATGATAATCCCTTGTTGCATGCCGTCTGTGTCTATGCATTTTATACTACAATTCTTGTATATTCAAAAAGAAAAGGTATTGTCCATGATTAGAATGCCATAATTGCATTAGTCCAGCCAGCTGGTACCCCTGTATGTGGGTTATCACTGGCATTGCAGATCATTTCCTACGAGAAGAACTGAAGTAAACAGACCCATTTTGTAATAATCAATGGCCTCTTCTAGAGTCCTCAATAAGGTATATAGCTCATATACTAATGGGTAAAATGTTTAACTGTTATTTAACTATAGTCTTTGCAAATTTTTGTTATGTAAACAAAACTAATATAGAATGTAATAATTAGTTTATAATGTAGAGTTTAATAATTCTTCACATGGGTAGATGGATCAAGAGGCATCATTGTGCTTATTTAATGCTTCTGAAAGGAAACAGATGGAAGCTAGTTTGACAGTATCGGACATCTCTGGGACTCTACTAACTGCTTATTGATTTTCGAAAGCAAATAAAAACGACTGTTTAACGGTATTTTAAAATCACAAGGTCATGTTATTTATCACCTTATCGACAACGTCTTTTTTCTTTCTTTTACAGAAAGATAAAATGATTATGGCTTAATACATGCATGTAGTGTAAACTGATTCCTCAATTATACTATTAATTTATACATGAAATATATTCTTGTCTACTGAGCCAAGTTTTGTCATGTGAATTTATAGGTTATCTTATGATTATTTTTTTTAAAGGTCCAATTTTTTTTTTATATGAAGTAGAGCCTGAGCACAGATTGTATGATGATCTCTTTTATTGTGATAACAACAGTGTAATGTGACGTTTCATCTGTATGGCCTTCATCAGACACTGAAAAAGTGAATAAACAGTAAAGGAGACATAAGTGCTGAGATCACAATATATACGTATACAGTAGAGCAAGAAATATATTACCGTGAGCACTTGAAAGAGTATATAAATGCTAGGGTATCAGTAATGTAGTACATACAGCAATATAAAGTATAAGATGTGTCCTTATTCAAGTATCCATATCTTGCAGTATTATTCAGTATAATGCAACCATCAACGATGGAACCCACATACATCAATACATTATAATGTCAAAATCTCTTAGCGCCATAATGGAATGAAACAGCAATAGATTTCAGCATATGGGTAAATTCAATTCCACAAGTACTTCAGTTAACAGCTGGAAAGGAATGGACCCTGGGCTGTATCAATACTGTACACTAGCCCCTACAAGTCCAGAATTCACTTTCTACATATGGTACTAGAATCAAGCTTCTTAGGGAACAGAGAATACACTCCTTCTGCCTGCTTTAAATCTGATGTTTCAGGACTGTTGAAGGACCTTCTAAAGTTCTAAAATGGCTCTTGTGCATATGTGTATTGAGAGCAGGCACAGATGTACAAGGATTTCATGGGCGAAGATCCTTATCAGTATAATATTTTTGTGGGTGATTTGGGTGGGCATGGATCCCCTAAAAAGCTTTAGTCTCAGGGTATCGCCCAAACCGCCCGTATTATAATCCACTTCTGATGAGAAGTTCACAAATGTTAAACACTGAAGTATCAGGGGTCTGGCCGAGGCTGTCCTCTCCACTTGTGGCAAGTTATGTGCTAGTGTACAGAAATACAGACTAGGACTAAGTGTTTCTTTAATCTTAAAGAAAAAAAAATATGACATTGTTAAAGGCTTATGACAATTAATATACCTATATGATCATAAAAAACTCAGTTGTCTCTGTTCAATCCATGAGGTTACAAGCAGTGTCGTGTATAGATCCATAATGCTTCATGTGTTTTGAGTAATTTACTTGTTGACCCCCTAGGGTAGACTACATCTTATCTAATATTTTAATTGTGACACATTGGCCCAGATATATTAAAACTGGTGCACTGTGCATTTGTATTCTTTGCACTTTGTGCAAGCTGTGCCACATTATTTAACCACTTAGTGACCAAGTTCATTTGTGTCTTCATGACACATTGTACTTCAAGTAAGGGGGACATTTTGGTTGATATATTTTTTACATTTATTGATGAAAAAGCTGAATTTGGTGTTTTATTAGGATGCTGGAAAGATTACAAATCAAACTTCATTAATTATAATTGTATTATCATAATTAATTATTATTTATTAATTATTATTTCTGAAGTTGCATTAATAGAAACCCCACAAAATCCCATTTGAATAATGTTATCCCTCAAACTATTTAAAACAGCACATAGCAAGCTTGTTAACCCTTAAAAAAGTTACAGAAAGTAATAAAAATGAAGGTTTTATTTGGAAAATTTTAATTTCATCATTAATACATTAATTTAGCCCTAAAATTTACCCACTTAAACTGAATAAAATAAAAAAATGGATCAACAAATATATTGTGCAGTAAGAGGATACCCCACATGTGCATGTAAAAACCTACAATCTGGGAATGTAGCAGGGAGGAGAAGGGAAGGAGCTTTTTTAGGGCAGATTTTGATTTTAGCTTTCAGGTGCCATGACATGTTTACAGAACCCCTGAGGTACCAGAAACACATTCCCTTCAGAGAACAACTCCATTTGGTAAACTTTTTATCTAGGGGTAGTCTCCAACCTCAAAAATCCATAACTTTTTTATTCTTCTGTGTACAGTACAGAGCTGAATAATGGCTTGTTTTCTGCATCACAAATTGTACTTCTTAGTGACAGTATTTAATATTCCATGTCGTGTACTATTTAGTGGGAGGAAATTCCAAATGCAGAGAAATTGTAAAGAAAACGCATTGCGTCATATTCTTGTGATCTAAGTATTTTCAGCTTTCACTGTGCGCTCCAAATGACACATCTATCTTATTCTTTGGGTCGGTACGATCAGGTGGATGCCAAATTTATACAGGTTTTATTATGTTTTGATTTAATAACTTTAATATCTAATAACATTTGCATACTTCAGACCATGGAGCAGTTTTAGGTGTCATTTTTTGCACTACATGATGAAATTTTCATTGCTACTATTTTGGGGAGTGTGTGACCTTTTGATCACTTTTTATTAAAATTTAATGTTCTGCAAAATGGGAAAAAAGTGTTTATTCTGACACTTGGGCATGATTTTACATTACGGGGTTAACTGCCAGAAATAACTGTATTTATATTTTTATGGGCTGGGTATTTTGGGACACTGCAATTCCTTATGTGTTGTGATTTTTTTCTTTTTTTTCCACTTTTTTTTATTGTATATTGTTTTATATGTATTGGGGACTTTTGGGGAATTTTAATTAACTTTATGAATTATTTATTTTTCACATTTTTCTGTACATTAATGGGACATTTAAGTTTATACTTAATTACTACATTATACAATGTAGAAACTTGTATGGCTGGTCAATAAGGGGTTAATAGTGTCGCACACTATTAAATTTGGTCTGTTTTCAAGTATGCAAACAGTTGCACCTATTTTTTCCTCTAAATGCTCCATGTAGTCTAAAACTCACAAACAAAAAGTTAAAATCACCACACAAACATATTGGGTAACACCATGTCCATAACAGCTCGTACAGTAAAATAAAATAATTACTGAACCCGTATGGCAAAAAATAAATAATAAACATTAACCTAACAAAAAACATGATAAAAGTGATCGAAATGTAATTAGCCCATTGTGCTACCAATAAAAAGTAAAATTTGTCCTGAAAAAATAAGCTCAATCAACAAAAAATAAAAGTGTTATGCCGCTTAGTAGATGACAATGCAAATTCAAGGGATTATTCTCTCCAAATGAGTTTTATTCAAACATAAAAAGCTATATAAAAGCTATAAAAATTAACCAAACAAAAAACATGATGAAAGGTACAATTTGTCCTGCAAAAAATGAGCTCAGTCAACAAAAACTAAAAATGTTATGTCGCTTTGTAGATGGCAATTCAAATTCAAGGGATTATTCTCTCCAAATGAGTTTTCATTCAAACATAAAAAAAATCTATATAAATGGGATATTGCCATAACTGTACTGACTGATAGAACACAAGTAACATGTTAGCTATACTATTTGGTGTGTAAAGCACAAAAAAAACATAAAAAATCAATTACTGAATACATTTGTTTTCCATTACCCCCCAAAAAGCTAATAAAGGTTAAACAACGGGTTAAAACAACACATTTTAGATTAGTTTATTTGACAGAATAAATGGATGTGTATATAGAATTGTATTTTCTATTTTTTTCTATTCCTTGATTTTTTATTGTTTCTATTTTTCCTGGAGATAGTCCATGTTGGTCCTGCTCCCTACCTTTATTTAACATCAAGCAGTACACTCACTTCCAGTACACTCATTCTCATTCCATCTTTCCTCCATTGAGTGAGACGTCTGCTGTACCTCACAGTCTAGCTATCGCACCTGTGAGAATTGCAGTATTCCCTAATACAGGCAGTCCCCGGGTTACATACAAGATAGGTTCTGTAGGTTCTTAAGTTGAATTTGTATATAAGTCGGAACTGTATATTTTGTAATTGTAACTCCAGACAATTTTTTTTTTGGTCTTTGTGACAATTGGATTTTAAAAATGTTGGGTTTTCATAAGAACCAGGATTAACAATAAAGCTTCATTACAGACACCTGTGATAACTGTTACAGCTGATTATTGTAGCCTAAGGCTAAAGTATAGTAAATTACTAACATCCTGTGATCCGTATGTAACTTGGGGTCGTCTGTAAGTCGGGTGTTCTTAAGTCGGGGACCGCCTGTACATATAAAAAGATTTGATAACATAAAAATGAATGATTAAAATCTAAGGAATTAAAATACATAACACATTTTATTTACACTGGCAAAATATGAAACCTAATAATGAAAGATAAATGGATAAGTGTAAAGGAATCATAGAAATCATATCAGTCACAATTCAAAGATTAGGTAATCTAAAGGTGAGGTCTTAAAACTTTTGGAGTGTAAAACTGTAATACTGCTTGAGAGAAATGAAGTACAGTAATCCTATCCTATCAGGAGGGAATAACTTTACAACCTTGTATAACCCTTTAACATAACTAAAACAGAGCATCCCAAAATGGTCATGATAATTGGGCTCAGTTATGGTTAACATTTCATGGATGTTCCAAACCACTGTCAAAACTAAGGTTCACATTTGCATCAGGGATTTTAATGTCCAATCTATGAAAATATGAAAATGATTGCTAAATGTTTTAATTGGAAAAATCTCCAAATGTTCAAATCACCACCTTAAAATTGTACTTAAATCAAAAGTCACGTGTCATGCAACACGTGAAAAACAAAGTCCGGAAGTAAATGGCGCACTCGTTTCTTTTTGTCATAGTATCATAGAAATTAAAACAGGTTCCCCAAACATTGCATAGATTCTCACACATATCAAGCCCTCCCATGACTCTGCAAATGGAAATATAGTGCAATTGTAAGAATTGGTGATGCAAAAATGGAAAGTGGCAGTGGAATTAAGGAGTTAATGGAGATTGATTTCCCATGTTGTTCTGTTTCAGCTATATATAATATGCAGCAGTCCAGAGCAACTCACATATTTCATTATCCTAGCCATTTCTAGTTTCCCTTTAGGGATGGCTATAATCTTTCAATTTTGCATTTAATACATTTATGTAATAGTTTTTTGGGGAAAATTCTCCTCGTGTGTGATGATCAGGCTGGACATATGTATATGAACCATTTAAAGGAAGTCCACCTTCAAAATACAAGCATGATAAATGGGGCACCTCTTTACATTTTAAATTTTTCTTCCTTCTAAAATATTTTAAAATGATGTTAATTAACATCTAAAGGGCTCCTTGGGGTGTTACCAGAGCCCTTGCATGCTGCAGCTTCACAATTTTTTACACCATGCAGGAGCACTTCCCCCTCCCTCTGAAACTTCCTCTTCTGCAATGAGATTAAATCAAGCAGAAGCAGGGGTAAATGCAAAGTGCACAGAGGGGGAAGCTAAGTAACAGGCCGTGAAAATGCAGCACACGTCGGCTCTGGAAGCTCCCCGATGAGCCCTTCAGGCTTATTCATTTTAAAAGTCGGGCATAGATAACACATATAAGAATATTAGCAGAGTCACGGGGCCTGGATCTTTTAGTGAAATAAAAGCTTTGCTGATGCGATTTTTTTGGGAAAAGAAGGATCGATAAACAGAAACTGAGATCCAAATATAGTTGGACTATACAAAATGAGCTAGTGTGATATAGTTAGGTGACATCTGCATGTTTGGCACTTTTATACAAAGAACTGGGAGTTATTTTTTTAAATCTAAGGTATCGATTCATTGTTTTTATTATAGTAAATTAAACTTGTGTGAAGCCTACTGTATCTTACATGAAAAGTAGGATGGGTAGTTGTAGAAAATGTGTAGAATAATAGTCTCTTGCCGTTTTATAGTTGCCTGCTTCTATTACATAGTGACTTTGAAGGCAAGTATTGACTCATCCGGCTGCAACTGCAATACAGCAAGTAGCTTTAAAAATATTCCTGGATACACAAATGACTCACACGACGTGTTCTAGAACTACTTGTGTTTTATGGCTGAGGAGAGTATTATAGGGCGTGCATATTCAATTACTAGAACAAAAGAAAAGACAGATTTCTTTCATCATTGGTGAGAATTATAGATTAATGGCAGCAATCTAGAGAACATAATTCACTGTTCACAGCTGGTCTAAAAGTTCGACACTGTTACCTTGGAAACCTTGAGCAACACGAAGGCTTCCACTAAAACAAAGATGTTTTCATGATTTGCTTTACTATTATCTATACTAAAAGGTGTCAAATGTTGCAGTTAAAGAATTAGAAGAGGAATAAGGCTCAGTAAATGTTTTACTTTAACTATTGAACTATCATACTGTATGGCATGTGTTTACCAAAGTTGATTATTAAAAGTGATCTTAAAGATTACAGTAGAGATTAGATTTTAGTAAACGTATCTATATTGTTACCAAGTTTCATTCACTTTGTGGAATATTTGTAGGATTTTTTATTTTTGTTAGAAAAACTGAACCTACAGATTTTAGTGGAAGTTAACAGCACTATCTATAGTCAGTGTTGTGACTAGTTGAGTCAGGACCCCATGGCAGGCTTCCCAATTAAAAAATATACTTATTTCTTTCCTCACGCTTGCAAGTTAAAATCACACATTTATACACTCATACGCACACATATCTAGCATATGCACACACATACAGTGGCATTAACATCCCATTTAATGAAGGCCTTCGAGAGGTTGGTTCTCACACATCTCCGCCCTCTAGTGAGCTCATCTATGAACGGCCTACACTTTTCTTATCGGCCAGGCATTGGGGTGGGTGATGCCATCAAACTCTTTCTCATCTGGAGAAACCGGGGAACACTGTGAGAAAAATGTTCTTTGATTTCCTTAGTGCTTTCAACTCTATAGAGCCAGGGCTACTAAGAGACAAACTGGATCTGGCTGGAGTGGACCACAACCTCTCTAACTGGATACTAGACTACCTCACACACCAACCTCAGTATGTGAGAGCCCGGGACTGTGTGTTGGACACTGTGATTACTAGTACCGGTGCACCTCAAGGAACAGTTCTGGCTCCCTTCCTCTTTACAGTGTAGACACACAACATATAGCATATACACATCACAGGTACAGCAAATACACATCACATAGATGTTATATACATATTAGGCTACATTCACACTACAGTATGGGGGACGTATATACGGCCGACGTATATGCGGCCGATATACGTCCCCCATACACTCCTATGGGCTCACGGCCCTGTACGGGAGCGGTACGGTGCAGCACACGTGCGGCACCGTACCGCTCCGTAGCCCGGGGAAAGATAGGACCTGTCCTATCTTTCCCCGTATTACGGCGCCGTGCGCCATTAGTTTCTATGGAGAGGGGCGGGGGTGAGCTGCGCTCACCTCCTCCTCCTCTCCCCGCGCTGCACTTCTGAACTATATATTAAAGCACAATGGGGGAATTCATTAAGACTACCATTTATAACAACAGTCCTAAAATTGACCCCCGCCAGCGGACCTGCGCCTATATTCACTAATAGGCTAATATGGGCGCAACTTGTAGACCAGATCGGAACTGGCAGAGTTTTCTACTATAGTCTCCTATAGTCTCCACCCCAGGTTTTGCCCGTAGTGGCGTGCAGGTCGGAGAAAGCCGGCAACAGGTAGGGATGGGGAGATTTAACTGCTTTCTCCCGCAGAAAACTGGCGGAGAAGCCATAATGAAGCTTACCCAATATTCTCTGACAATACTTTTCTGAACTACATATTAAAGCTCAATATTCTCTGACATCAATTTTCTGAATTGTCTCTTAAAGTGCAGTATTCTCTGAGGGGAGCAACTTTGTAATCAAGGTATGATGATTTATGATTTTTTCGTGTTTCTGAATACTATACACAGATCTTCAAGATCTTGCTAGGTGATGCAGCAAATGCTAATAATCCTTTCTGATCTTTGCAAATATTTCTGTATAAACCTCTAAAATAAGTAAGAATATCCCTTCACTGATACATTTCTTTAGGGTGCCCTTATAAGGGCAATTACTTCAGATTTCTTTAATCATAGGAGTCTGTTCTATAAACCTAGGTGCCCTGGCCAGGGCAATAGCTGTTGTTTCACAAGTTCCTTCTCAGCTGACGGACCCTATGATGAGTAGCAAGCTTTTCCTGGCTTTCTCCTGTGTTTGAACGTTTGGTCCTGCTCTCATACTGCAGAGTCAAATGTCCAGCCCAGCCAATCACAGGCATGCGTACAGAGGACACACCTGTGGTTGCTAAGGGGCTGGAAGCTGCTTGATTGACTGCTTCAGTAGTCAGTCAAAAAGCTTTGTGCTTTTTCCAAACATGGACCTGGGTCCAGAATAGTGATGCGCGTTTGGACTCCGGTTCTGTGGGTGACATTCAAACCCGGTCAAATTCCGGTCATCACTATAGATAATTAAAAGGAATCAAACACCACAGATCTACCTATTAAGGTAGATGTGCTGGCAGATTCCTCTGTAGCAGGATAGCCCCTTTTAGGGCTAATCCTGTATTGCCCCAAATCTTTTAGAATTTTTAATAGTATAGAATAGTAGCTGCACGCTGAAGATGTATTGGTAGGTGGATCACAAGAGGCTACTGGGGCATACTCCTCTTGATGTATCTGGCAGGGGCCTGTGCAGCGTTTTTTTCTGCGTATAAAAATTTCAGTTTCACATATGAAAAATCACCGGCTGCAGTGAGTGTGCAGGCCCAGGTTATTTTTCAATCTTTTCCAAACTTGGTATTTGGTATCCAAAACATGAGTGAGTGCTTTTATTTTAAAGTATTTGCTTCTTCACAGTTTACAGTTTTATCGAAAAATATTAGGTTCTTTGCAGCAATAATGTTTAATAGCTTGGTATTGATCAACAACATTGCTACAGCAATTTTAAATGTTGCCAGCCAAGTGCCACTTCAGTGAGTAGTAAAGTGTTCTTGATATGATGTGTGCTTTTTTCAAACATGTACATATTGTGCCTTTCAAATTGCTTAGATTGGTTCGAAAAACTTCTTTAATTGCTTATTTTGTCATTTTTCTAAATATGAGTGGGTTTCTACAAAAAAATAAGCATTTTATGGGAAGATGGCAAAGGTTAACATGAAGTAATGTTTAGTTTACTTCTTGTTTTTCTGCATATTATGTTTAACCTTTTACTACGTCACACGTTGGCTGCAGGGGATTGGAGAGAGCTCATGGGCTGAGCCAGCAAGTGTTTGCTGCATATTTTAACAAACACTTACCGGTAGCACCCACATTGGGTGCTAGCACAGATCATAAGTGTTAAGGGGTAGGCGGCGCACCATCTTGGTTCGGATTATCACTCCCAGGGACATCACAGGGAGTACAGTGTATAAGAGTTTAAAATCCCCATGTACTGCAATACTGTAGTATGGCAGTATGTGGTAGGATCAATCAGACAACCTAGGGTTAAAGTACCCTAGGGGGTCTAAAATAGTAAAAATCATAAACCTGTTAAGTATCGCTGCGTCCCAAAATGTCTGATCTTTAAAAATATAATAATGGTTATTAACCCCGTAATGGAAAATAGGGCCCAAAGTGAAAAAATGCCACTTTTTAAATCATTTTTAAAAATATAAAAAATTCTATTAAAAAGCGATCGAAGGGCCTTACAGTTCTAAAAATGGTAGCATTGAAAATGTCATCATAAATGGCAAAAAATGACACCACACACAGCTGAAGTATAGAAACGGTATTAGCTCCAGAACATAAATAAATTTATTTTAGTACGGGAGGTTTTAATTTTTGTAAATGTATGAAAACATTAACAAAACCTACATAGATTTGGTATCCCCGTGATTGCACCGACCCAAAGAATAAAGTAGACCTTTCTTTTGGGGTGCTCAGTGAAAGCAGTAAAATCCAAGTCCACAAGAAAATGGCGCAAATGCATGCATTTTTTCACCAATTTCACTATGTTTGGAATTTCTCCCTGCTTCTCAGTATTTGGCATTCAATTTTAAATACCATCAATATGAAATGCAATTTGTTTTGCATAAAACAAGCACTCATACAGCTCCCTACATGGAAAAATAAAAAAGTTTTGAAGGTGGGGAGTGAAAACTAAAAAGGGCCAGGTCGTTAAGGGGTTTAACTGTGTACAAGTAGGGTATTTTCTTCCAATTGACTGTATTCGGTGTTTATTGATTCTATTATATTTTGTCTCATTCACATACTTGGCAAGGACGTATTAAGGATAGTGCCTTGGCAAGCTCTCTTTGCAGGTATAAGGAGACTGAAAGGCTGCTCCCTGTAGATCAATGTCCATCTAACTTATTTGCATATTTCTTACTTAAGATCTAAAACTCTTTTCATATCATACTCAATGAATAGACAAGTAGGGCTTGTAAAGTGAAAGCTGTTCACCACTTCATTTAATCAATAATATTTCTATTCAATAACAGAAAGCAGATGTATTAGTAAAAAAGCTTCAGGTAGCATGACCTCTGATGAATTGTAGACAACAGTGAAATGCGTAGGGGCATATTATCATCAGAAACAACACAGAAGTGAACAGAAGTGAATGGTGGCAGAGAATAGCCTGCAAGTCTCTCCATTATAGCTCCCAGCAACCTGCAAGCTACAGGGGACAAAATCTGAAATAACCATTCAGGTGGAGGGGAGTCCAGTAGCTAAGAGTACACATGTCCAGTGTGTTGTGTGTCTAGGTTATATGATTGTCATGTATCATGTAACTGTAATATTTAGCTTCTAGTCATGGTCCTGGAATATAAGTTCATTTTTGACAGCCCTTCCTCTACTAAGACACATTCTTATCCTCTCTCGACTGTTTTATTCCCATAGGCAGCTTCTAGCCTGTCTCAAGATCTACAGCTAATATCAATTGGTTGTCTTTTATCTGCTTGCCCTTAGTATTCTCTCAGATACTTGCCTGGAGCCCTCACTCTGGATCACTTGCTACATTGAATTAATCATTTTTGTATATTAGCTTTGTACATATTGTGTGTACTGAATATATATTATATACATATACAGTATGTTTGTATGTATTTATATTGTATGGGATTTTAGTGGACTGATGTTAGTTACCCTATTCATGGCTTATCGTATCAATATCAGAGTGCCAGAATTTATTGTTCTTTAACTCCTTAATAACCACTGTATTTTCTTTTTATGGTGGCCATTAATGGTACTTCTTCTGATGCTATGCATTTCTACTGCACCATGTCAGAAGAATATTGCACCCTACTGTGTCTGAGTGGTTGTATATCAAATAGGAAAAGAAGAAGAGAGACCATACGGGCGCCACATATGTGAAATCAATTTGAGCTAAATAAATTTTTATCTTAATATCACTGTGCTCACCTTTTTAGGTTGTACAATCGGTACAACAAGCTTGAGCGTTATAGTGGTTTAGGCAGCCGTCCTGGACTTAGTGGCAACAGCGTTGGCACAGAAGAAGGTAAAGGGTGTAAGTCGCTGTTTCCAGGGTAATGCACGGCGCCAATCACTCGAATTCCATCCTTTCCGTCAAATAGTATCTTAATTCTTGTAATCCCTGTAATTACCATTAACCATAAAAAGCCAATGGTGTTGAACAGCAGCCTGAGGTCCAGGGAAGGACCCAGGCCTGCCTGTGATAAGTATCTATTAGGCCAGGCCTGAGGAGAGCCATAAAGTACTGCACAACATAAGTGCACTACATAAACAATCTCATGAAAGTGTCCCCTTGTGGGAGTTAAAAAAAAAACATTTTAATAAAATAAACAAAAAACACTACACACACAAAAATCACCCACCCATTTAAGAAATACTGTAGTATGGCAGTATATGGTAGGGTCAATCAAACAACCTAGGGTTAAAGTACCCTAGAAAGTCTGAAAAATAGTAAAAAAAAATCAAAATAAGTTAAAAATAATTATATTAAAAAACCCTAAAAATTCAAGTCACTCCGCTTTCCCTAGAAGTCATGTAAATATAAATAAACAGTAAAAATCATAAACACATTAGGTATCGCCGCGTCCCAAAATGCCTGATCTATCAAAATGTAATAACTGTTTTTCACTGCGTTTAACCCTGTAACGGAAAATAGCGTCCATTTGTTGCAAATGGCATTTTTTTTTTGCCATTTTGAAAAAATTCTATAAAAAGTGATCAAAAGGTTGTACAGTCTTAAAAATAGAAGCATTGAAAACTTCATGAAAAGTCACAAAAATTTACCCCACTCACAGCTCTGTACCCCAAAGTATGAAAAGTTATTAGTGCCAGAATTTTTTTGTGTGCAGGAGGTTTTAATTTTTATATATGTATGAAAACATTATAAAACCTATACAAATTTGGTATCTCTGTGATTGTACTGACCCAATGAATAAAGTAGACATGTCATTTGGGGCGCACAGTGAAAGCCATAAAATCCAAGCCCACAAGAATTGGCGCAAATGTGTTTTTTCATCATTTTCACTGCATTCAGAATTTTTTCCCGCTTTCCAGTATACAGCATGAAATATTAAATTCCACCACTATGAAGTGCAATTTATTACGCAGAAAACCAGCCCATACACAGCTCTTTACATGGAAAAATAAAAAAAGTTATACATTTTTGAAGGTGGGGAGTGAAAAATAGAGAAACAAAAACGAAAAGGGCTTGGTCCTTAAGGGGTTAAATTTTTTTTAGGCTATTTAAATAGAGAAGGTTTATTTTGCAATCAATATTCACCATAACAAGTTATTATATAAATGATACCTGTCCAATTCAGATCTCATAGGCTACGGACCTGCCAAAATGTTAGGATGGCTGTAATGAATAGGCAAACTGACAAATTAACTTGGCTGAGTACTTTATTTTTCACATCAATTTGAAAACATAATTTGCTAACATTATTTTGCTAAAGCACAAGGTAAAATGTGAAAGGATTGTTAAAGCATATTGCTATCATCTCCTACAAGATGACCTCCAGCAAGGAGTGAAAATCATGACAATTTTTCAAAAATGTCTAGGTGGGTATCACCTAAATGATAATCCCCAAGTTCCTCTTTCTGGCTAATATTTTTCTTGCACAAAATAAAACAGTAGCATATACTCTACAACTCTCCTTTGTTTGTGGTATATTATCATAATATTGTATACTGTATTTTTAAATGTAAAATAACTGCTGATACATGTCCATATACAGGCAGTCCCTGGGTTACATACAAGATAGGGTCTATAGGTTTGTTCTTAAGTTGAATTTGTATGTAAGTCGGAACTGTATATTTTATCATTGTAACCACCAGCCAAATTTTTTTTGGTCTCTGTGACAATTGGATTTTAAGATTAACAATAAAGCTTCATTACCGACTCCTGTGATAACTATTATAGCTGTTTATTGCAGCCTAAGGCTAAAGTACAGTAAATTACCAATATCCAGAGGTCCGTTTGTAACTAGGGGTCGTATGTAAGTCAGGTGTTCTTAAGTAGGGGACCACCTGTAATCACTTTTAGTATGTTCTCTTTTGCCTATGAGTAGATTTTTCTATTATTGCAGTTGAAGGGAGAATATTTCTGACGTACTATGACACAGATGTAGGGACAAGGAGCCAGCCTAAGACTCTCTGGCATTGAGCTGCTGGGACTCTCTAAAGCCTCTTAAGGGGGAGGGAACCTTGCATAATTGAAGCTTTAAATATAGAGCTGGGCCTTAGCACATGATTTGAAGGACAGTTGCTATAAAAAGTGGAAGCAGGGCATTCCTGCCAGAGTAGGGTAAAGAAATACTGAAAAATGTATCGTAGAGAAGGGGGAAGGTGGAAATTATTCTAAAAATCCCTGATTTCCATAACCTTTAACTAAGAATCATGCTATTATACTATATGCTCAAATCATTATAGTAGAGTGAAGGTTCCTAAATGACAACATTAAATTTTGGCTTTGTATTTGGCATGGTACTTGATACCAGTGAGAGGGCACTGGTGTAAGACTGTCTAGTCTATACTAACATTGCCTTTCCTTTTTGTTAGCTTAGATTGTTCCAATGAATTGTGCTACATTTTTGGTGCTATAGAGTCAATAGCCAATTTATTTGTAGACACATCCCCTTTCACAGAACCACAGTTGCAACAGTGTCTTAAAAGTGTCTGAAACATGTCTCAAACAATTAATAAATATGACATACCGAATATACTTGAGTATAAGCCGACCCATGTATAAGCCGAGACCCCTAATTTTACCATCAAAACTGGGAAAACCTATTGACTCAAGTATAAGCCGAGGGTGGGAAATGCATTGGTCACAGACCCCCCCCCCCCCAGTATATAGCCAGCCCCCTATAGTAACAGACCTGCCCAGTAGTATACAGCCGCCCCCAGTAGTATAAGCTGCCCCAGTAGATTATATAGCCTGCCCCCAGTAGTATACAGCTTGCCCCCAGTAGTATACAGCTTGCCCCCAGTAGTTTACAGCTTGAACCCAGTAGTATACAGCCAGTCCCCAGTAGTATACAGCTTGCCCCCCAGTAGTATACAGCCAACCCAGCATTAAAATAATAAACGTATATACTCACCCTCCGGTGGCCCCGATGTGCAGCGCTGCTCCCCCAATGTCCGTACGGGTCCTCTTCTGGCTTCCGCGCCCGTCTTCTGCAGGGCGCCGCCATTGTTCTTCCCCGGACGGCAGGTGCATAGTATGACGCGCCGCTGCTGACGTCATACTAGGCGCCGCCTGGGAGAAAAACAATGGCGGCACCCAGCAGGACGTTAGAGAAGAAAGAAGACAGGCGCGGAAGCCAGAAGAGGACCCGCGCGGACATCGGGGGAGCAGCACTGCACATCGGGGCCACGGAGGGTGAGTATATAAGTTTATTATTTTTTTAAATATTTTTTAAGTATATACATTTTTTGTGCGGAAAAACTCGGCTTATACACGAGTATATACGGTAGGTCATTTAAGAAAGCTGTAGGATTAAATTGAGAAAAATGTGGTTGTTAACTGATTGATAAATATGCCCCAATGAGTGTATAATCATACAAAAGTAGAAAAAAAGAATATGACCCATATTAGTTGAGCGTATAAACTTTTTAGGAAATTATACAGGTTTACACCTTAAAGTATCTCAGCTATGATTCAGTTTAAAAAAAAATGTAGATTTGTGATCCAAACGTCCTTAAATTTACCTTAAGACCTCCCACATATATTTATTACGTTTGAATGTTCCAGTGTTTTTCTTGCATATAATGGATTGATTCTTTGTACTTGTATACCACATATATTTGTGGTTTATCTACAGTGATATACATGCTACATTTTGTAGTTTGTTTGTGAGAATGTTATTAGAGCAGCAGTATATAAATGCTGCTTGAGAGATAAAATGATCAATGTTAAATATTCTTCTTTATGTTCTCATAAAGAACAATGTGGCAACAGCAGTGCTCACTATTTGTTTGAGTCCAAACCATCGTTATTTTAGAATGATCTTCTTCAGTTTACACTATACAAGATTTAGTTCACTCTGAGGCTATATTTATTTGTTAATGCTAATCGTGTATCTTTAATACTTCACTTGGGCATGATGAAGTCTAGTAATGTGTTCCTCTGAAGCAAGCTTGTCCTCACTGCTTCCATTTATATGATTTGCAGCAATTCTGCAAGTTCTACCGTATCCATTATGTGGAAAATTCAAGCAGTTAATCCAGAACTGAGGTAAAATGGTGAACATCTTGAATAAATGTGAATAAGAACGGGTCTAGTGGTATTGAATAGACATTTAGCAGGTAAAAGTGGCCACTGGGTTATAGTCGAAACTAAATAAAAGTTTACACAATTCTAAGCACACCATAAGCAGCAATGATATTATACACACATATCTATTTAACAAAAATATAAATACACAAAAAAATGATGGTTAGACTAGAACTGCCTCTATGCAAGGCTGTGGCTGTAACGGTGAGAGATGATCTGGGTATGCAGGTGCAATGGACTCTGGAGTGCAATGCAGCAAGCAAATAGTCCCTGAATCATACAGAAAAGAAAAGACTAGACACTTACTGGTGTGCATCTAATATCATTATTTAAAGAGGACCTGTCACCAGATTTTGACCCCCTTGACTAACAATGCCTGCTGATAAAGGGTTACAAGTTCTCCCCATATCACCTAAAATTAGATGCCATTGGGACACTGTACCTTAATTACAGCCATTTTTCTGATATGCAAATTAGCTTTTGCATGTCTGGTATCTGTGACTCCTCTCTCTCAGGTTGCCAGTGAAACATCCACATTATTGTGACTAATAGCTCTGTGTCTCTTCAAATCACTGCCCTGCCTCCTTGTACTGAGGGACTGTCTGCTAATATTCAACTACAGATATATAAAGCTCTATGTACAGATGAGAAATATTGTGCACTTTTTTTACATGGTGTCTTGTGTTACATTCATGACATGTGACCACTGACATCTTCGCAGGTCCTTTAGCCTTATAAGAACAGTAAACTGTACACCCTGGAGGATGAAGAGGAGTAGAAGTCCATGGAGGCTGCTGTGACTTCATGTGGTCAGATACATGCATGGGGTACAGTTTGCTATTGTCAAGAGGCTAAAGGACCTGAGATGACATCACTCTGGTCACATTACATGAACTGTAATGAGGCATAAGGCATGGGAAGGATTAGATTGACGGGACTGACCAAGCAGAACACACCCCCCTCTGATGCCAGGTAATATAAGATAAAAGGTGATTTATGTGGATGTAAGTGTCACTTGATGGACAAGTGTCTTTTTTTCAACCGTATAAACTATGAAGTGAAACAATTTTTAGCTAAAAAAAGGTCAGTTATTAGAGCTCTATAGGAACTTGTCACTGGCTGTATATGTGTAAATGTGGTGACGGTTTCCCTTTAAGCCATGTGGTTAAAAACATAACGGATCTGGCACATGAAAAGCTATGGGCCTAGCTCCTGTTACACTGAAATAGGTGGAAAGGGGTTATAAGAACCTCTCTTTACCCCACCCTCTGCTGTGTGCAGTTAGTATCGAGGTGTTCAATCAACAGTTAGCTTCACAATGTCAACACATACTGACCAATTCATATATACTGTACAACAGTAGTTAAAATGAGAACAGCAATGGAAAATTCACACTTCACGCTTACAATAATTAAGTGTATGATTAATAAATAATTTAACCCCTTAAGGACGCAGCCATTTTGTAGCTTAAGGCTCATTCCAATTTTTTGGATTCTGACCTGCGTCTCTTTGTATGGTTATAACTTTTGAACACTGTTACTTATCAAAGCGATTCTGAGATTGTTTTTTCCCCACATGTTGTACTTCATTTTAAATGGTGAACATCTTGAATAAATGTGAATAAGAACGGGTCTAGTGGCATTGAATAGACATTTAGCAGGTAAAAGTGGCCACTGGGTTATAGTCGAAACTAAATAAAAGTTTACACAATTCTAAGCACACCATAAGCAGCAATGATATTATACACACATATCTATTTAACAAAAATATAAACACACAAAAAAATGATGGTTAGACTAGAACTACCTCTATGCAAGGCTGTGGCTGTAACGGTGAGAGATGATCTGGGCATGCAGGTGCAATGGACTCTGGAATGCAGCAAGCAAATAGCCCCTGAATCATACAGAAAAGAAAAGACTAGACACTTACTGGTGTGCATCTAATATCATTACTTATCAAAGCGATTCTGAGATAGTTTTTTCCCCACATGTTGTACTTCATTTTAGTGGTAAATTTTGGCTGATAAGTTTTGCGTTTATTTACAAAAAAAAGGAAAAAAATTATGAGTTTTTAGAAAAATTTGCCATTTTCGTAATTCAAAATACCGGTTTTCAGGCAGATGATTTACCACCTTAATGCAACATCCCTATCTTCTTTACTTTTTATAATTTTTGAAATGTCTGGAAATTTATTTTGACGTTATGCGGCTTACAAATCGAATAGCGATTTTCCGTTTTTTTTTGTACGAATGACATTTTGGGGATAAATACTGTTTGAAATTAAATTAATTATATATTTAGCATTAAAACCACCCTATATAATCAACCCATTTTCAAATCTGCTCCCCTCAAGCTATCAGAAACAGCATTTATGAAGATTGTTAACCCCTTGAGATCTTCATAGTAATTGAATAAAAATGGTGGTGAAATTTAGAATGGTCAAATTTTGTCGGTTATAGGTTCATTTAGCCCTAAAGTTTACACATTTCCAAAAGATAAAAAGAGAAAACGCACCATAAAATTTGTTCTACAATTTCTCTTGAGTACAGAGACCCCCCACATGTGACCGTTACTTGTTTTATGGGGGCACAGCGAGGCGCAGAAGGGAAGGAGCCCTGCAGCTGCCAGGATTTTAGTTTTCTCGTTGCCCCCTTTTGAAGGCTTTAAAATTTTTGCTTTTTCGTTATTTGGGCCATGTGATGGCATTTTTTTTTGCGGGATGAGATGCTTTTTCCATTGTTACCATTTTGGGGTTGGTATCACCTATTGTTGAAAATTTAGGAACTTTTTTTGAGGTCATGAGTAGAAATGCATCAATTCTGTACTGGATTTTTTACTTTTTTTTTTTTTGGTGTTCACCCTATAGCCTAATAATCATGTTATCTTTATTCTTTGGGTTGATACGATTACGGGGATACCAGACATGAATATTTTTTCTTATTTTTTACTAAATTTGCCAAATAAAACCCAAATGTGGGGAAAAATCTACCCAAGTGGCATAACATTGTTATGTTTTTGGCTACAGAGCTGGTTGATGGCTTGTTTTTTGCGGGACATGTTGTACTTTGTAACAGTATCATTCTGGAGTACATATGTTTTGTTGATCACTTTTTATTGCATTTTTAGTGTGATATAATAGGTAAAAATCATAATTTTTGGCAGGTTTTTAAAGTTTTTTTTTACGGCGTTCATCATATGGGTTCAATAGTTATTTAGTTTTATTCTATGGATTGTTACAGACGCGGTGATACTATATATGTGGGGTTTGTGTTATGATTTAGACTTTTTTGAGCGTTACATGTCTCTTTATATATTTTGGGGCTCATGGGCATTTTTAGCGATTTATAAAGTTATTTTTTATTGAAAAACATTTTTTTTACTTGATCCACCATGGGATATGAACAAGCAATCATCTGATTGCTTCTTCATGATAATACTCTGCAATACTCATGTATTGCAGAGTATTAGCAGTGTCAGTCACAGACGCCATCTTAAAGGCACTACCTTCAGGCTTCTCTGGGGTCCCGATCAGACCCCAGAGGTGCCATAGCAGTGATCGGCGCCCCTGAAAACGGCGCGGGGGCGCCGATTGTGGGGTAAAGACCCCCGGAAGGCATGTTAAATGCCGCGGTCGCGTTGACCACGGCATTTAACGGGTTAAACACCCACGTTCGGAGCCCACTCTGACCACGGGTGTTAGCCGGGGATGTCAGCGGTAGATTACCGCTGAAATCCCGCGAGCCCCAATGCCAGTTCGGCTGCTGTGCAGAGCTGAACCGGCATCGTCTCTGCGTAGTAGCTGTACTGCGCTGAGCACTATTCGAGGGGTTAAGCTTGTATTTTCTATTTGCAATCTCTATGTTTCCTAACCTGTTGCTGTGGCTCTTCAAGTTAAAATGACAGAAATCACATTGACCCCACCTTTAATTACCTTTGGAATATTTGTCCTAGAAAAAATCATAAATGCAACACTTGTAATTTTTCATGACCTTCAAAGATCTATCACTTTTCTCTCCAATATTGTATACAAATTTGTCTAAATCTGTATTGGTGAGAATTTGTACTTTTGCAAGGTAAGTAATCTATCTAAGTAGAAAAATCTAAGTGTAAAATATCAAAATGCTGATTATTGCAAAGATGTGCCTTAGGCTGCCCACAGTAAAAGGCCATTGTATAATAATGTAATGTATTATCACCCAGCTCAATGCCACAAATGTCAAAAATTTTGAGGGAACGGTAATTTGCATTCTGATTGCAGGAATGCTCGTCAACCTCATTGGGTTTTCAACCTGACTGTAGTTCGGCATTGGAATCGACTTTAATGGGCAAATGCTCAAACTCTATCAATGACTAATTAGCTAATCAATATCTTGATATGCCACAGCTTTGAGTGGAATGGACTGTTTAGAAAAAGAAATGCCCACTAGCACAGGTTTTGAGAGAGAGGTCTTATTTTGTCTATAATAAAATATCATGGATCTTTGAGCTCTCATGAAAAATGTCATCAAGCACAAGAGTGTTTTGTTAAGTATAAGGTTAATAAAATATATCAATCCAACCTATTAAATTATACCATGTTGATCCAGAATAAGGCAAAACCTTTGCAAGTCTTATGCCAATTGGCCCATAGCAGGAAAAATTCCTTCCTAGCCCTCAATATGGTGGTTAGAAACTACTTTCAAAAAGTTTTGTTCCCATACAATGTGATATTATTGGTCTCCAGAAAGGCATTCAGGCCTCTCTTGAACATTTCAAATCATCCATAGGCTCACTGCTCTCACAGTAAAGAACCTACGTTTTGTAATCTATAATCATAGTAGTTCCCCAAATCCCCTAATTATCTTGTTTGCTCTCCTCTGCACCCGCTCCAGTTCTACTATGTCCTTTTTATACATTGGTGCCCCAAACTGTACACAATATTCCATGTGTGGTCTGACCAGGGATTTGTATAAAGGCAAAACTATGTCCTTTTCATGAGAATCTATTCCTCTCTTGATACATCACATGATGCTTTAGCAGCAGCTGCCTGGGACTGATCACTAAAATTGAGTTTACCATCCACCAATACCCCCAAGTCTTTTTCTCCGTCAATTTTACCAAGAACTTTTTCATTCATAATAATAATTTTCATTTCCTTAAAGTGCATTTATATTTTTCCACAATTAACCATCTACCATTTTTTGCCTAGGTCCACAGTTCTCACAAATCCCTCTGTAATATTATACTATCATCCTCTGTATTAATTACTTAGTGGAGTTTAGTATCATCTGCAAATATTAAAACTCTACTGTGTAAACCCTCTATGAGGTCATTAATAAAAATAGTAAAAAGAAATGGCCCCAATACTGACCCCTGTGGCACCCCACTAATAACTTCAACCCAATCTTAGAATGTACCATTAATGACAACCCTCTGTTTTCTATCATTAACCCTTTAAGGACGCAGGGTTTTTCGGCTCATTTCTCGCTCTCCAACTTCAAAAATCCATAACTTTTTCATTTTTACGTGTACAGACCTGTGTGAGGGCTTATTTTGTGCGTAACAAATTTTACTTTCCCGTAATGTTATTTATTTTAACATGCCGTGTACTGCGAAGCTGAAAAAAAAATCCAAATGTGGAAAAATCTTGTGGACTCAGTTTTTACGACTTTCCCTTTTCGCTCCAAATAACACGCCTACTTTATTCTTTGACGCCTCCTTACTATTCGTTGGTTAGTGTTGCGAACGATAGGTTTATTGTGTTTTTAATACATTTTTAAAATTAAACGAATATGTACAAAAAAAAAAAAAATTTTTGCCATCTTCTGACTCTAATACTTTTTCATCTGTGTTGTCACGGAGATGTCTGAGGGGGTCCTTTTTTTCGAAATTAGCGGACATTTTCATTGGCTAGCAACCAGTTTGTGAGGTGGTGTGCACGATGTTTGGTGTATTATTTTTTAGTTTGTCAGTTGGTTTCTTCTCATTTTTATGTAGATAGGTGAAAACGTGCATTTTGGGACATTTGGCGGCCATTCCTCCCGCCTCGAAGGTCACCCGCCGCCCGTAACCGTTTTATAATTTGATAGATGGGCTTTGGGACGGGCAATCCTAATATGTTTGTGATTTTTTACTGTTTATTATGTTTAATATCCGTTCTAGGGAAGGGGGGCGATTTTGAATTTTTAATATTTTTATTAGCGGTGGGGGTTTTCTGCAAAATGCAAAAACCCCCACCTTTGTATGACGAGGACTCAGCCCGTGAGCCCTCTTCATACATCCCTTATAAGGGGTTAAGTCATTGGCTTACCCAAATACACAGATTTTACCCCTAGTCTCAGCAGTCTCATTTTATGTACCGTAGTAAAGAACTGCATGCCACTCCACTGGGTGTGCAAGAGAGGATACCAGTCAGTTAAGTATAATAATAATAATAATAAAAAAACACTTGGCACTCCATTTAATGGTGCAAAAACACAGAATTTTACTGGTGTACAAAGTATGACAATCCAAATTCATGTAACGTTTCGGTCTTTACTATAGACCTTCTTCAGACACTGAAAGTGAACATAAACAATATGAATCGCTCAAAAAAAAAAGCATGGGATTATGTCTTATTCGGACAAAGAGAAACATGCACGTAGGTGGACATGATTAGTGGATAGTCCCATGTAGTGGCACATGGCCCACAAGGACAGTCTAAACAGGGGTACTGGAAGACGAGATTACAATACCAGTAAAGCATAAACATAAACAGAGGTACAATGATGGACAAGTGTAATGATGAGCCAACATAATCGGTGGTGCACTTGGAGTATACTTACCGGATTGCAAGGTGTGGAAGAGGGTGATGATGAGCTGCTGTGCGTTGAGAAGCAGTAGGAAAAGCAGCAAGTACTGCTGAGGAGAAAAGCCTGAATTGGGATGGATCAGTGGCATAATATGGCGTCCCGGACCCAAAGTCCCGGACTGTAGTTTCTGGGATCACTATTTGTCCCTTTTTTAAATATTGCCACCACATTTACAATGTGCTTGTCCTGCGGAACAGAACCTTTCCTTAAGGAATCTTCAAATATTACAGTACATCATTCCATCAGTACCAGGGGGTACTATCTAGGCCTGGTGATTTGTCTATTTTTGTGGTGTTCAGGCGGAGCTGCACCTCTTCCGGGGGTTAAGCCATTTAATGGAGGATTGACCTTATTCCTGATCATTTGACTTCATATGGGATATTCAAGGTAATTCTATAGGCCATTTCTCATCACCCTCCACCATGACCGCAGTTTATTCCTCAAAAGGCTCACATTTTCCGTTTTTAGTCTTTTACTATTTATATATTTATTAAATAATTTGGGAATATTTTTACTTTCCTTGGGAATAGCAATATCATATAATGTCTGTGTCCATTTTTCAAGTTCACATACTCATAGACCTCCGGCAGAGACTCACACTCCTCCGGCTGTAAGATGGAATAGTATCGTCTATATGCAGTGGCGTTTTGAGGGACACGCCCTCTTCCTCAGACCTCAGAAGGAGATCCTCTAGTCCTAGGACCAACTGTATATTATGTGCCTCTTTATGTCTTTATCTTTCTTATATTGAATCTCTCTATAATCGTGTAAGGCCTCTTCACTAACTACTTGTTTTAGAATCTTAAATGCCTTATCTTTTTCAGTTATTGCTCGCTTTATTGGTTAACCACAATGTTTTCCTTTTGTTTATTCCCATATGGTATATGCCTTTCACAGGACCTTTTTAGATTATTTTTAAAAGCATTCTGTTTATATTCTGTCCTTTTATATTTGAGAACATTGTCCCAGTTTATGTCCTCAAGTACTCCATTAGTTGTTGAAGAATTGCGCTTTTAAAGTTCAGAGTTCCTGTTGCCCCTCTTGTGAAATATTGATGAATTATTCAAAGCGAATGATCTTGTGGTCACTGTTACTATTGTGACCCTCAACCTGTAATTTTGATATTGGTATTGTAAGTTTTACAGATTTATCATCTTTCATCAATAAGAGGGGTGGCTGCCTTGACAGAGCACCATAAAACACACAATTGGTGCTTATAGTCTCTTACAGCATCTATCAGCCAAAAAACCCCCGTAAAACTGTTCTGATCCCTACGCAGACTGGTCTAGATGGGTGCCAGCTAGAAAGATCAGACCTTAGTATTTGTATACACTTTATTCATTGGTGTAAGGTTCTTATTCCCTCACCACATTCTTGTTGTTTATTTTAATAGTATATCTAATAAAAGATACATTTTAGATTTTATACTCTCTACTCCCCTTTTTTCAGTGATGTACTACTAAATTAGAGAGGTTTACAATCCCTCATCTCAACACAGTGATTCATCTACATTAACAGCCCAGTCATAGCTATTGTCCATACATGTTTCACTGATACCCACTACATCATATTTTTCCTCCATCATTAAGACTTCCATTTACTCCATCTAGTTTGTGAGGCTTTAGTGGCATTAATGTACATGCACTTTATGTTTTGTTTCCTGCATCCTTATTCGGTGGTCTTCCATGAAATGAACTTACTCCACTCCATGTTAGAGTTTCTGCATTTTCCATTAAACATTTATCTGTAATACCTATATATTTCTTTGGTCTAGCTGTATTCTTGATTAATCAACCCTTCCCCACTGTTTTATCCCTTTATCTGTTCTCCCTATCTATACATTCATTCCTCCCTCCCTCCACATCATAGTTTAAAGGCTTCTCCAGCCAACTAATCATCTTTTTCTCCTACACTGCTGTACTTTCCCTATTAACATGTAGTTCGTCCCTAGCAAAGGGCTGGTAGTCGATAGGGAAGTTGGCCCAACTCTCCATGAACCCAAACCTTTCCTTCCTGCACCATTTTCTAAGACACTTATTTCACTCGCTAAGCTCCTGTTGTATCTTTAGAGACACTCATGGCACTGTTAGTATTTCTGAAAACACAACCTTGGAAGTCATTGACTTCAGCTTTCTACCTGGTTCCCTAAAAATCTAAAACCTTCCACCTTCCACTGACTTTGTCACTATTACTGTTTGTAGATATAGAAGATTGCAGAAGGTTACAAAGAGGTAACCATAGTTTAACCTAATATTCTCTGAAGTAAAGCATTTGGGCTACCCTGTTAAATAATAACAGTCAAGTAACTGGTAAAAAAAAGAACGGAGAGGGTTTTTTTGTCTGGCAAAAGATAGGTGGGGTATTGGAAACATAAGTATCCAGTCCCATGGTGGAATATTGCAGCTCTTTTTCTATTCAGGTGAATGGGAAATTATTTTTAGAACTCAGAATTAGGGCCCAAATTTTTGCTTTGTCTATTACCACACTTGAATTTTTTGGAGCTTCAAATCCTTTATTGCCTTTTATTAAAAAATATATAGTTCATTTATCTTTAACTTTGGAGATAAAGTTTGCCAAACCTGTAGAAATGTTTTATCTGCAAATACAGTCTCCGTATGAGTTATTGGTTGTCACAGGTGTCTCATATTGCGGTTACACGCGCTCCGCATTGTGGTTCCCCCGCCCCGTATTTACCTGTCCAGGCTCCAGGCTGTGGTCCTGTCCAGGCCGCACGCCTCCTCCGAGTAGGCCTTGCGCTCCTGCTGCTAGGGCGCGCACACCGGCTTTAAAGGGCCAGCTTCTTTCTTATTGGCGCTGGCTAATCCGGCTTGCCTTTACAATCCGGCACCTCCCTTCACTCTTTGCCAGATCTTCAAGTCCTTCAACTGAAGTGAAAGCTTCCTGTGCATTTCCAGACGCCTCCGTGTTTCCTGTGCGTTTCTAGGTGCCTCCGTGTTTCCCGTGTTCATTTGGCATTCCTGTGTTCCTGTGGCATTCCCGTTTTCCTGTGGCATTCCCGTGTTCCTGTGGCGGTCCCGTGTTCCTATGGAGGTCCCGTGTTCCTATGGGGGTCCCGTGTTCCTGTGGCGGTCCAGTGTTCCTGTGGCGGTCCTGTATTCCTGTGGGGGTTCTGTATTCCTGTGGCGGTCCATATTGCTTCCAAAGACCCGAGGCTGTCTCGTTTTAACCAATTCATTACAATGTGATAATGAGGAGGAAAATCCCCATATACTGCCATACTGTAGTATGTAGTATGGCAGTATATGATAAGATCAATCAGACAACCTAGGGTTAAAGTACCCTAGGTACTCTAAAAAATAGTAAAAGTAAAAAAAAAAAAGTTTTAAAAAAAATATAATAAAAAAACCTAAAAATTCAAATCACCCCCCTTTCCCTAGAACTGATATAAATATTTATAAACGGTAAAAATCATAAACACATTAGGTATCTCTGTGTCCAAAAATGCCTGATCTATCAAAATATAATAACTTTTTTTCACTGCGTTTAACTCCTTAGTGGAAAATAGCACCCAAAGTCGAAAAATATAAAAAAATCAATAAAAAGTGATCAAAAGGTCGCACAATACTAACAATGATAGAAATGAAAACACCATCAAAAGTCGCAAAAAAAATGACACCCCCCCACAGCTCCATAAACCAAAGTATGAAAAAGTTATTGGTGCCAGAATATGGGAAAATCAAAAAAATATTTTTGTACAGGAGGTTTTAATTTTTGTAAATGTATGAAAACATTATGAAAGTTATACAAATTTGGTATCCCTGCAATCGTACCAACCCAAAGAATAAAGTAGACATGTCATTTGTGGCGCACAGTGAAAGCTGTAAAATCTAAGCCCACAAGAAAACGACGCAAGTGCGTTTTTTCACCATTTTCACTGCTTTTGGATTTTTCCACTTCCCAATACATGGCATGGAATATTAAATACTGTCACTATGAAGGGCAATTTGTTATGCAGAAAATAAGCCATCATCCAGCTCTGTACATGGAAAAATAAAAAAGTTATAGATTTTTGAAGGTGGTGAGTGAAAAATGGAAGTGAAAAAACTAAAAAAGGGCCAGGTCATTAATGCTGATTTCACATTGGCATTTGTAATGAGCATCCATTGTGCTTCATCTACGTTTTGTCATTGTGCAGCTTACGTTTTGTCTTCATGTCCACAAAACACTAACATGATACGCGATCCACAACAGTGAAAATCAACAGGTTTCCAAATTGTTTCCACAGACGACGGATCAGTGAAAATAAAAGCCAATGTGAAAACACCCAGAGAAAACAATGGCTCAATAAGGCATCCGTGAAAATCACTGCTGAAAAATAGCGCCAATATGCAAGAGCGCTATGGCTGGGGCTGGATGGGACCTAATTGCTATGGGGTAGTCCCTCTGCAGACTCCCCATTGGCTAGCCCACGCTGATTTACAGTATTAACATAGTGGATGGGATTTAAAAGTAATTCTAACCACTTGCTTAGGATCTGTATTATGTGTTTAATTTCAGCTCATTTTGAGTTGTTATTATGGTGGGTATTTTTGCAGTACAATTTCTGCAGTCTACACTTAACTGGTAGTGGTTTTGCCTTTCTAATTGTGTTCCTGTTTATTCGAACATAAAATGTTGTCAATGTAAATGAGTAGTTTGACCATTTGTTCACAGTTTATAATTTTGTTTTATTTCCACAAGCCTAGCTAATTGATGAATCTATTACATAGCTTTAAAGTATTGCTGACAAATAATGCAAAATCATTCAACATATGTCTACTTGTAATTGATTTTGTAATTTGAGCCTTTGGCTTTTCACAAATATCACTACCCTGCATGCATCAGCTCAAATATGTTTCATCCCCTAAGATATCACAGAATAATTGCAGATTTTCTACCATTATGGATCATAGCTCTGACCAGAAAATGAGTTAATGAAGGAAGAGCTGTAAGGAACTCTGGGTTATTTTTCTTCACCAGATTGAATTTTTCTTTGTTGAAAATATGATGACTGAAAATTGCATCTGACAAAAATGACATCATGAATTATAAAGGACACACATTTTATCTCACATCAAGGCGGCTGCATCTGTTACTTTAATATTTCTTTGGAGGAAAACAAAGGAAGACTAATTAATGTACTTATGCAAATGTGACACAATGCAAGATGAAACCTTGCAATATCTGTTATATTTATTTATTTGTTTAATTAGTCAACTGAAATGTTTAGTCAACAAATTACATTTCGCCTTAGGTTTGAAGTTATGTTTTTGAGAAACCATAAGAATAACTTGTACCTGCATCAATTTATTAGCCCCTTACCGAGGTGTGGTGGATGTGTATGTCACACATTGGCTGCGGGTGTATGGAGTGGTCTCACGGGCTGAGCCCTCTCCATAGAAGGTGGGTGTTTGCTGCATATTGCCAACACCGTTCATGGGCCTCTGATTGCCGCTGACGAAGCCACCGACAGCAGTCAGTAGTCATCGTTGCCGCAATCTTGACTGAGATCGTCACTCCCTGTAAAGTCATTGGGGAGCAATGATCTGTTGCCATAATGGGCTCAGGTCTTTATAATACCCGTGGCTCTGTATTTGCCGAAGATCTGTAGCTCATATGTAAAATCCCCATATACTGTCGTACTGTTGTATGGCAATACATGGTAGGATCCATCAGACAACCTAGGGTTAAAGTAGCCTAGGGGATCTGAAAAATAGCCAAAAAAAAAATTAAATAAAAACTGAATTAATATAAAAGTAAACAATAAAAAGCTTAAACATGTTAGGTATCCCTGCATCCCAAATTATCCAATCTGCCAAAATATAATAACATCTTTTTGTAGAAAAGTAGAATGCGAGGAACACAAAAGTCCTGAAAGGATTTTGAAAGTTCTAAAGTCACTTTTAGTATACCATACTTTTCTATTTCCTTATTAATTTTGCAAGAAAAGGTGTATGACTTTTACTGTATATACTGTTAGGAATGTGGTGCATGTATTTTGGCTGTACCCTATGTGTACCATTTTTATTTTATTGTAAATATTCGGTTTTGTGGTGTTGACATTTTTGATTAGTAATGCAGGCTCATTGTCGGTGTGTGTAACCCCTAGTTACAGGTGGACCCCTCTGCCACTGTGACCTCTGGTGAAGCTCTCTGGATGCTTTACTATAGTCCCAGGCTGCAATGATCAGCTGTAAGATGTCTGTAATGAATTTATTGCTAATTCCTGCACCCATGACAGCACAAAATTCTTAAAATCCTGGGACAAAGTAAATTTAGTCTAGAGTTACGATTATAAAATATATCAGTTGCGATTTATATACAAATTCAACTGTCAAACTTACCTATATAACCTGTTTGTACCTAAACCTAGGCATCTTAAAGAAAATGCATATGAATAAAAGGGTTTTCTAGACCCCAGATTACGTTTGATACTGTTCATGTACTGTAAAGAAATGTCTGGATAGTGCACTGTATGAAGTACATTGCACAATGCTGTGAGGCTTAAATATATCTGTCTGTTTTTTACAGTCTGAGGCTTTAAAAAGGTTTATCTCCTGGCTGCACAGTTTTCTTTGCCCTCATTGTTGAGAATTCTATAGGTACATGACCTCCAATGTCTCCAATGCAGTTTACATGACAATAATATCCTGTACCAAATATAACCTGTAATAATTAGGCTTTTCTTCCGTGGCTGTAAATAAAAGGTTTTCAGTTGATTACATTTCTCTTTCCTGATCTCTGTATTAAATAATAGTAGAAGGCATCAGGATAACATGCACCGCTTGTATCACTTTAACCCTCTTAGTTTAACTGGTGCCTTGGGGATGAAAAGTAAGATTGTCTAATAATGTTATTTGCAGGGAGGCCAATGTTCAGTATTTCTGCAGTGAATGTGTGTCAGACCGTTACTATCAAATGTGCCATTCATTTCCAATGAAGGGGATTTGTTAACACTCCCGTTTAATGCCGCTTACAGCTAAGACTGTCCATAAAGCTTTTTGACAAATTTATTGATTTTACATATGTATTTATTATATCTGGCACAATTCCTCTTCAGAAATGACTTGTGTTTGCATCCTTAACCCTCAGACATTTCATTTAACTTATTGTTCTATGGAACTCAAGCCAACATCATTGTTACAAAATACTATAGATACTTTGTTCTTTCTGTACAAGGAGAAACAGAGGTACTGAATGCCAGCAATATGTGTATCTTATAATAAAATTTAATGACAACCTGTCTTTGGGCGCCATTAAATTTGTCTTTAGTCATGAGATTTGTGTGTGTCTTTTTTCTTTTATTTGCTTTTTCTGGGTTCTGGACTTCATTTATCTTAGAGGGTTACATGCCAGGTATGTGTGTTGCTTTTTTGACCTTTTTTTGTTCAAAAGTCATACACTTCTCTGAAACCCCCTTCTAAACTTTTGCCTGTGCCTGCTTGGGACTGGAGTTTAGTTGCGCCAAAATTGTGGCATCTTACTGCGTATAAAAAAATAGCTTTTTTTTATACGTCCACATCAGGATGTTAAAGATATAACAGGCACGAAACAGAAAAATTCCGGACAGAAGAAAAAAAAGACAAACCTAAGATAAATCACCCCCATTGTGTCCGACCGTTAAGAAAGTCACATTTAACAAAGTGTCTCACTACAAGAACCTCATTCATAAATCCTATAAAGGAATCTGGATGTCATAGAGAGAGCGTATGGGTGGAGTCACGGTGTATGGGTGGAGCTTAACTTGATGCCATGCAATGCTAAATTAGCCCTGCAACTGCAAATAGGGACCAGAACACTTAGTATGCAAAGAGCAACAATCGTGTGCAGCTTTGGTTGTGTGTACTCAACACGTGATGCACACTTCAGGTATACTTGGCTCCAAGTTTAACATTGCTGCAAGCAAGAACAAAACAATTGGGGTTTAGTGTTTTTCACTGACAAAGGGTGCTTTATTTTTAAGCCAAGGCAGAATGTGTTGAACATCAAATGATACCTACAGAATTTAGTTTTTGCATTAACCCAATAAATGTCAAACTATTCTAGCTAACGAAAGAAGGAATATGCATATTCAAAGGATACTGAATATCACAGAATATCAGACAATACAGTATTAACAAAATCAGCAGATCCATGCATCCCATTTTTGCTCCCATTCTTTAAAAATCCATAACTTTTTCTTTTTCCATAAATGTAGCTTGATAAGGGTTTTGTTTTCTGTTAAATAAATTGTACTTCCTATTGGCAGTATTCAATTGCCCATGCAGCATGTTGACCCAAATGCTAGATAAATATCTGCACTGTAAAAATTTTATCTCTGCTTCATAAAATGGAATTTAAGAAATGATGGAATCATGAAATGACAAAGATATAACAGTTCCTATTCAATTATAATGGGTTTGTTGGGTTGCTGCCTTAGTGGCTGTCACTTTACAGGAAAAAATAGTACAGGGATGAAGGTGAAATCAGCCTTATTTGTATTTTTGTATTTGATGTCCTTCCTGTAATGATCAATGTGAAACATAATTAGGTTTTGCTTTATTTTAGTACTTGTTTGTTGTCTACAGTAATACACATGCTTTTAACTCTGCTTGTGTCCATTATGCCAAGTCAAATGATAATGCTAGGGTTACGAATCATAATTTCAGTAATGGATAAGTCTAAAACCCTTAATAGCCATAGAACTTGCGGCTTTTATTTTCATCTGCTTCTCCTCTCTGATTATAGAAGGCCACTGCAGTGACAGTCAAATGCATCTTCTTAAATTAAAGGATGCTGAGCCAAGTGCCATTTTTTAATTTTATATTCTAGTGTCCAACAAATTTATATTAGTTCATATCTCACCTAAATATTAATGTATGTCTGGGGAAGGAACTACAGCATATAATATTATGAAATGACCCTCAAGATCACCATAAAACGCTGGCACCTAATCAACGAACTGCGTTTGGGTTAGCAATTTTCTAATAATGTTCTAAAGTGGTTCCTGAGCTTGTGACAAGTTCCATCTCATGCTACTTCCAGTGTCTGGCTGGTCTCTCTGACTGTGAAATGAATCAGACATTTCCTGACAGAATAAATGTTTCAAAATATCTAATGAAGTTAAACTGCTGCTCAAAGTGTGTAATAATTTACATTTGTGTCTTTCCAGAGAATTCTTTCAACGGTTATAACATTATTTTATATTGCCCTAATATTGCAATTGTCTTTTAAAGTACTGTAGCTGTCATATGCAAATAGTCCACATCATTCTATAACATAGACCTTAAAAATGAAGATTTAACTACTAGGTAATCTAGGGGCCATGATTTGACTATGGTGCTATTTACAACTTTACAAAAATATTGGAGTGTATGTCAGTTATAATGTATGCAAAAAAATGTTTTTGACACATTATTTTCATATTTAAATCTCTATAAATTTTTCCAGCATTGTGGACCTGTGGCATTTTAGCTGTTAATTTGATGGAGAAATTTCACCCCATGCTTCCAGAAGCCCCTTCCACAAATTGGATCGGCTTTTTGCGCACCATACGGACAAGCTGCTGCAGCCACAGCAGCTCAATGCGGTTGAGATCTTGTGACTGGACTGGCCACTCCATTACAGATTGCTGCCTGCTTCTTCCCTAAATAGTTCATGTATAATCTGGAGGTGCGCTTTGGGTCATTATCCTGTTCTAGCATGAAATTGGCTCTAATAAAGTGGTGTCCACAGAGAATGGCATGACATTGCCAAATGGAGTGATCTCCGTCCTCATTCAAAATCCCTTTGTCCTTGTACAAATCTCCAGCACCAAAGCAACCCCAGACCATCACATTGGGGGTCATTTACTAAGGCCCCGATTCGTGTTTTCCCGAAGTGTTACCTGAATATTTCCGATTTGCGCCAATTTCCCCTGAATTGGCCCGGGATTTTGGCGCACGCGATCGGATTGTGGCGCATCGGCGCCGGCATGCACGCAACGGAAATCGGGGGCGTTGCCGAACGAAAACCCGATGGATTCGGAAAAACCGTCGCATTTTTAAAAAAAATGTGTTGCGAAAATTGCACTTACCTTCACTCAGCCCGGCTCGGTGTATTCCAGTGCGTTCCGATGCTCTTCAGCGCAGCAGCGCCACATGGTGGACAGCGGAGGAATTACCTTAGTGAATCTCGGCCAAACCCGAATCCAGCACAGAGAACGCGCCGCTGGATCGCGAATGGGCCGGGTAAGTAAATCTGCCCCATTATCTCCACCATGCTTGACAGATGGTGTCTGGCACCCTTTCAGCATGTTTTTGTGTTCTGAGTCTCAAAAATGTTCTTCTCTGTAATTCAAACACCTCAACTTAGATTTATCTGTCCCTAACACTTTTTTTCCAATCTCTATCTCTATCTAATGTCTATGTTCTTTTGCCACTCTGCCCTGAAGACCTGCACCTTGAAATTGCCTCTTCACTGTAGAATATTGTGCAGACTGTTTTAGATCCTGTTTGTACTGTTGTTGAATACACATTTAGGCTCAGTTCCTTTCTATAAATATGTTTCCTTGGGATCAGTTGTTGTTTTTTTACATGTTAACACAGCTCTGGCAAATAAGTGTGTGTTTTTCTTATATCACATAATTCTTTTGTAAATGTCAGATGGATTGTTTCTGCAGTCTGATCAACTGTGCGACTGTCAGACCACAGGCGCATCAAATAGTTTTATTTACCACTCTAAAAGATTTAACACCTCAATAATGAACTCAGCTGTTCACTTTTTTTGCAGTAGTGTTATAAAATACATTTTCATACACATTATCCCTTCCTGTCCTTATGGCCTCTTAGGACCAATAGTATCAGGCATCAGAATGGTTTATTAGAGCACCATCCAATCCTTTGTGTTTCTTATACTTGTAGCAGTTTGTGCATGAACAATGCATGACTAGCTTCAGTTCACTTGAGTAAATTTGATGCCGGACCATATGGCTGGACAATTTTACACCAGGCCATGCCTGGCAAAGAATTGTGCTACTGCCTACAGCAGAAGCACCACTCACCCTCGCTCACTTGGGGTGGGGTGGTATAAGGGGAGAAAAAGTTCCAATTCGTGATGCACAGAACACCATTTGATGTTTTTAGTTTTCAAAACTAAACAAGACTTTATAGTACATCAATAGGTGTGATCCTGATAATATGGATTGGGTGTGGAGTCCTACTTGTATATCAGCATCTATTGCTCTGTTATACCCTGCTTTCAGGTAGGGCAGATTGAATCCCTGGACAGGTTCACTTTAAGCATCCAAAAACAAGCTTAAGACATGCATACTGGATCAGAATACTCCAGGATTGAGCTATTTCTGCCCAAAGAAAATAGAAAAGACCTGAACAAAATGAACTTGTGTCCAGACCAAGATTTTGAAAAAACTGCTTGTTTCAGAAAGAAGCAGAAAATGGTGCTGACTGTCACAATGTATAGGCAATACTCAGGTGAAGAAAAGTGCACACCCTCAATATATAATTTACGTAACCCATTATCTTCTGACATGTATCTTCACTTCAGATAATTCCTATGGTAACATTATGTGTCACACTTTGTAGACTCGATGAAGCATGTATATATTCTCTAACGTATTACACAGATCTAAGATGCAAGGGATAATAACATGTACATGGCATGATTTCTTAGGCTTAAGGCTTTCTTATTACTTTAAGCTTTTATAATGTGTCCTTGGATAGGGACGAATGCTAATTGTATGCGGGTTATAGCGATTCACCAAATGAAAAATAGATGTAAAGTGCAGGGCTCTGAAAGGCTTTCTTATTCTTCTCCTATCCCACCCACAAATTCTGCTGCCTGAGACATCAGTAGCAGTCTGCCTCATTATAGTGCTGACCCCGTCATTTCATCTAGACATTTATTATGGCCTTTGTAGCAATTATACCAGCTAAATTATGTGAAGGCTGATCGAGATTAGTTGGTAAGTTTAAGTCATTCTTTCTCGGTTTCTATTTAGTATTATTGCTTCTACTATTCAGTCAGTGGAAGGAATATATCAAATGCATCAGTTTAGAATAAAATGTGGAAGGAATTGCATGAAAATCCATCATGTTGACACAGATGGCATGTCCAGCGATAGGGATTTTTACAAATTACTCAAATTTCTAATTTTCTGCCATTTTAGCCATAAGAGGGGATTTGTTTTTTGCAAGTTGAATGGGATTTTTTAAATGGATTATTAACTTTATTTACCCTGTTTTAAAGAATGACAGCATTACCGCTTTGTAGTATAAATAACAGTATAGTTTTATTCCCTGGATAAGTTCAATTTTGGAGATATCAAATTTGTATAAAGGCGGTCCCCTACTTAAGGGCACCCGACTAACAGATGACCCTTAGTTAAAGACGGACCCCTCTCCCCACTGTGACTTTTGGTGAAGCTCTCTGAATGCTTTACTATAGTCCCAGACTGCAATGATCAGCTGTAAGATGTCTGTACTGGAGCTTTATTGATAATCCCTGGTCCCAGTAAAGCAAAATATTGTCACTAGGTCAAAAAAAAAAATATTGTCTGGAACTACAATTATAAAATATAAAGTTTCGACTTACATACAAATTCAAAAGTACAAACCTATTGACCCTATGTTGTATGTGACCCGGGGACTGCCTGTATTTTATTTACTTGCATGATATACATCATAATGTGTAAATCGGTTAAAATACAGAGTTTTGGGGAAAATATATTAGTCTATAGTAAACCATATTATTAAGTGTAACTTACAGTGATAAATCAGGTGCCTTGTCTATCTGGATTTCTTAGAAATCTCACATATTACATAATAAGATTAATAAATAATAGCATTTGCCCTCGAGCACAAAGAATGTATGTGCCATTTGATTTTTACTAGGGGGCTACCAGTAAAGCTCAGTAAAGAATTTCTGAGTGTTATTTGCCATTAGTGAATCTTTTAATAGCGAATGTGTTTGCAAATCTTGCTACCTTCCAGATTACATTTCCTTTTTGAACTGTTGATCCTGTTTCTTAGGACAGCCAGAGGATACTTTTCTATATGCATTCTCCAAATCTCCTTTATTTTGTCAGCAGCTGAATGACACATACTATTTGCTTTGGAGAAATTATGAGCCCCATGATGACAACAATTCAATTTTCTTATCCACATATCTTGTAGACAGACAACTAATAAATCCCACAGCATCATCCTCTTTCACAAAGCACAACAAATGGAAGCTAAATATTGAATTGTTTGCATTTAGATATTAATGTGTATGGAACTAACTACACAGTATTTACACTTATAATGAATCTGTGGCAAATCGAATTGTAATGTTTCCAGAAACACAATGCTGAAGAATAGACCACAAATATTGAGTCGTTTCATATTGAGATGAAAAACAATTCTTATATGAAGCACATTGAAATATGTACTGACAAAATCAATTTAAGATTTTTGTATAGTCATTTACTAGCCATAGTGTTAAAGGGAAAGCTTTATACGCAGCCCTATATATAGGCAGAATATATTGACAGAATGAAGCCAGGGTAATGCTTCCTTTCTTCAAAACCATACACCTTTTTAACTAAATCTCCTTCACAGTTAATGAGCCCAGTGCATTCATGAGGGTACTTCCTCACAATTCTCTCTGTCTTATGGCACAGATTGACAGACCGTATTAACTGTATACGTATATGCACAGAATCTTATTAATATGTTTTAATGAATTGCATTATTTTTAAAAGTTACATATAGTTAAAATGTTTAAGATATTATATCTGAAGTATATTTACCATATTTTTGGACTATAAAACACACCCCAGATTTGAACATCATAAAAAGGAAAAAATATGGTTGACACCCAATTTCTGGTCACATACATTTCTGTAATAGTTCCACTACATTCACATACAGACATCTCTTCTATATAAATTCACACAGCTCTGCTAAATAAATAGATAAAGTAACATGCAAGCTCCCCACGCCGACACACCATCAGCTTTCAACCCTTTATAATGACTAACGCCCTCCGTACCCTGAGGGTGCATTCACAAGTGGCATTTTGGTGATGCGTTTTTAAAATGTGTCATAGTATCATAGTATATAAGGCTGGAAAAAGACGCAAGTCCATCAAGTCCAACCTTTAAGAATTAAATAAATGTTTTATCCCCATAACCCGTGATAATTCTTTTCTCCAGAAAGGTACCCAGGCCTCTCTTGAACATGTACATAGAGTCCGCCATAACAACTCACTGTCTCACTGCTTGTACAGTAAAGAACCTTTGTCTATGTTGATGGTAAAATCGCCTCTCCTCTAGGCGTAGAGGATGCCCCCTTGTCCTGGTCACAGGCCTAGGTATAAAAAGATCTCTGGAGAGATCCCTGTACTGTCCGTTCGGGTATTTGTACATTGTAATGAGGTCTCCTCTCAGTCGTCTTTTTTCTAAACTGAATAATCCCAAATTTTGTAATCTGTCAGTGTATTCTAATCCCTCCATTCCCCTAATAATCCTGGTTGCTCTCCTCTGCACCCGTTCCAGCTCTACTATTGCTTTTTATCACTGGTGCCCAAAACTGTACACTATTCCATGTGTGGTCTGAACCAGGGATTTGTATAAGGGCAAAACTATGTCTTTTATCATGAGATCTATTCCTCTCTCTGATACATCCCATAATTTTATCTGCTTTAGCAGCAGCCCGCCTGGCTCTGGTCACTAAAATTAAGTTTACCATCCACCAATACCCCAAGTCCCTTTCAGCTCCAGTTTTACTAAGTAATTGCCGTTTAGAACATAATTATACTTTTGTTTCCATGGCCCAAGTGCATAAACTTTACATTTATCTACATTAAAACCTCATCAACCATTTCCTGCCCATCCTCAAGCTTCCACAATCCCTCTGTAATGCTAAACTATCGACCTCAGTTTATTACTTTACACAGCTTAGTTAGTCACTCAAATATTGAACTTGACTGTGTAAACCCACTACAAGGTCATTATAAAAATATTAAAAAGAAGTGGCCCCAATACTGACCCCTGTGGCACTCCACTTGTAACATCAACCCAATCTGAGAATGTGCCATTAATGACCCCTCTGTTTTCTATCACTAATCCAATTACTTACCCAAATACACAGATTTTCTCCTATTCCCAGCAGTCTCATTTTATATACCAACCAGCACAGATGTGTTTTACATGTTATCATGTGTTTGGCTGCTTTGAAAGTGTTTTTCTTCATTACTGGAAGTATAAGCAACTGGATAATCCTGGCCTTCAGACTGTAAAACACAGGAACTTTTCAGCAAGATTTTTTCTTGCTGAAAACTGTTTCTTATAGTCCATAAAATACAGTAGTTGTATTAAATTGGTACGATATGTGACAGGTTTGCTATGATGACCCTGCCACTTAAGCTTATGTAAAGGCTAGTAGACTTTGGTTCCATTTAAACAAAAAGAAAACATATTCTAACATAATTGTTAACCAAAAAACAACCCCTGCAATATTCTACACTGAAGGAAATCTGTAGGAATCTACATATGGACAATATTTTAGAAATATTTAAACAGGTCATGTATATATTTTATAAAAAATGGAAATGAAACAAACTGATTAATGTGTAGTATCATGCGTAGTGGTTTAAGGCTTAAAATATCACAATCTCTCCAACTGCAGATCATAAAAATAAGCTTACAGCAGCATAGTATAATTATCGCAGAGATGTTAATTAAATTTTTTTGTAAGAAAAAAAAAATCATTCTGAAAGTGTCACACCACAACAGTATTATTAGCAGTAAGTGAAATATCCATTAGTCATTTCACTGCAGATGATCACTTCTTGACATTTAGCGTCATTGTACTATATACAGTACACTATACTGTTAGGTTTCATTAGAATTCTTCAATTACCAAGAACGTAAGGAATTTAGATTTTTACATATTATTCAAGATGATGGGTCCTTATGATATGATGGAACATGCTTGTCTAACAACTTGCTTGGCCTCATTGCTTTCTAAAATGAAAAGTATGAAATTGATTTCCCTTCTCTCTCATTCTGCTTCAGTAAGCATGCAGATAGCCCTTACTAATATGTGCACCATCTCTAAGCATTATAATGAGTGATGGAGAGTACAGATCATCAAGCACATATGAGGATACTTGAAGTGTATCTGCTATGAGTTTATCAAGCACATACTGTATCCACTTGATGGGGTAACTTACAGTATCCTCCAAGCAGCTATTAGAGTAGACCTTGCGCTCATGTGAGCACAGTAGCATCTTTGTTCCATTAGATTGGGGGTTTTTCTTAGTGGCTGTTTTGGCTATAGCAGTTTGTGCCATTTAATGCTACAGTACCCAGAATTGGTGCTACTTAAAGTAAGGTGTTCTTACTTAAAGACTTAAATGTCTCCCAATGTCACCCAGATGACCCTCAAATGTCACTCAGATGACTTGGATCGGAAGGTGGTTTCAAAATGTCCAATGTTGTCAACCCTTTCTCCTCTTATTATGCTGCCTCTGTCTCCTCCAAGTGTTATTTAGTTAGTTGAAAATGTCATCTGTGTGGATGAAGTGTGATTGACAAATTGTGCCCCCTTCAGAAACAATGAGAAACAGAACACAGTCGTGTTACCCCTAAGTCCATTCCTCTACCACATCTCAGTATTGCAGAGCTGAGTTTTTACCCTAGACCAAATCGTAACTCCAGATTCACTTGAATATAAATTTGTGCTTGTATTTTGTGTGAGTTATTACCATTCATCAAAGAAAAGGAATTTGAATTCCATCATTCAGCAATATCTTTTCCAGTATGCTAGATATACTTATGAGAAATAGAGGAAATACACAATTTTGACATCTGGATCAAGTGTTTTCTCCAAAACCTGACACAGTGCTTCATGTTTTTCCATTTACCCCTCTACTAAGACTTTGATAAATGATCTGCCTAGTCTTTCATTTTGGGAGTTGGCCAGATATAACAGTAATAATGTCAAGCTGTGAATTGAAAACCATAATTTTTCTCTAAAATGAAGCTAGAGAAATTGTGAAATGGATATTCTCTAGTAATCATTACATGCAAATTAGCCATAGCTAAGCGTACATCTGAATATCCTCTCTATGTTTCTGTACAGAATTCTATATATAGAAAGCATATGAAGAGTGAAATGACTATATGGCGGTTGTTTTTATTTTTTTAATGTCTGAAACTGTTTGTTTTTCTACAGAAGAAGGCCATTGGGGGCAGTGATAATTTTAATATTCACACACAATTTAAACATACTATACATGCACACACAATATTTTTATTGAGGGAAACATTTGAATAAATATATTTAACATTCAATATTTCTGTAGTTTTATATTCAAAATAGAGAACTCACACATTGGTCAGTGGTGGTGGTGGAACTGTGAACTTTGTTTCCTTTGAGATTTATCACAAGATAACTTATGTGTTTTAGTAAATATTTGCATTTCCCATAATATAACAATTCCGGAGCATCTTGTACAATTTGTGTATTATTCTCCCTAAATACATATGACTGGTCATTATTATAATGTATTTTCCAGATGCAATCTATTTTTCTTTTTACAGTTCCACTTGTAAAGTTCCACTTTACTAAACACTTCAAAAGTACTGTAAATGGCACATGTGCCCATAAGACACATTCTACTTATACCTTATCAGAAAAAAAATCCTCTCTCTCAATTTCTCAGGCTATTTTCTGTTCACACCCTACCCCTCCTTTCTAAGCTCTTTACTCATTCTTTGCACTGAATATGTATTGTGTGCCCATAGTATTTTCGTCCTGTTTTCCATCTCTCATTTGATTCATGAGTCTTGTCATGGAAGTTTTAGGGGGAATTTATCACCAGGTTGCTCGTTACTTGTACTACTTTTTGAGACTTTTTGTCCCAACTGAGATATAAAAGTCTTGAAAAGTAGTACAAGAAATCAGGCAATGTGGCAATAAATCCCACCCTTTAGGCTCATTTTTCAGAGACTGGCTTGATTGACTCATGGAATTCTCAGCTTCCAGTCTCATCGTTGGGGAAGTAAGAGATCTTATGGAGACTGCCAATAAAGACCATCATGGAGGGAGCTGCCTTACAAGGAAGCTAAAAGGGAATGTTTTCCTTATCCTATCCTGGAAATTGTATTTGCATGTTTTCCAGTCTCATGTTCATAGTTTAATTTTATTAGTGCAAATATTTTATTCTAGTTCCAGTTATGGTGTTTGTGTTTTTCATTTACCGGTAGTTAAGGTGCTGCATTAAGGTATGCTTAAATTTATTTTTCGTGTCTCTGAGTCTCCAATAGTTTGTGATATTAGTCGTAGTGGAGATTGGGTTTTCAATAAGGATATCTTTTAATTAATTTAGTTAGTGTCAGTGGTGTCTGCTTTTTGGGTCAACTATTAGGGCCACATCTAGGAAACAAATCAGAGAAAGTTAATTTCACTTTCAGTTATTACCTGTCTATTCCCCATACCATCTCCATCATTTGTTTATTTCATTGTCATTATCAACAGCCATTATTTCAACAGCCATTATCATCAACCATTTCTTCTATTATACAATTGCCATACCTTCACCATCCTGTCCCAGTAATTTATTGAGTTTTTTTTACCTGCCAGGATTGTAATATACTATTCACATTTTGGACCATGAAACACTGTTATTATGCAGTATCGGAGAGTTTCATAATAGGTACAAATCAAGTTTTGCAACTTTGTGTTTGCAAGATTAATTAGAGAAAGAATGAGTGAAAGAGAGAGGTGTAAAAACAAAGGAACAGACATCATGCAGTTTCTACGATTTAATGTTTTGCTGTTTTGGATTGACATCAGTATTAGTTTTTATTTCACCTGTATTCTCTAATATGGTAATGCTACTTCTGGGTACAATGGGGCAGATTTACTTACCCGGTCCATTCGCGATCCAGCGGCGTGTTCTCTGCGGTGGATTCGGGTCCGGCTGGGAGTCACTAAGGTAGTTCCTTCCTAAGGAAAGTCCCGCGACACTTTTTTTTTTTGAATGCGGCAGTTTTTCCGAATCCATTAGGTTTTCGTTCAGCCATGCCCCCGATTTCCATCGCGTGCATCCCAGCACACGTCGGGAAAACGCGAATCGAGCCCTTACTAAATGACCCCCAGTATGTCAGAAGGTAGGGAAGCATTTTTATGATGTCTTATCCCCTCTCCTTCAGTTTAGGGATAATAGATAAATAGGACTGTACAGAATGTAAGTGATATGTTAGCCAGAAACAGTGTTGCTCTTTATGTACAAACACACTGAAATATATAGGAATATAGCTATACAAATATCAACTGTTCTTAACAAGTATTATGTGGATTCAGTATTATCTGAATTTCACATTTTGATTCTAAACTATGCTGTAACCTGATACATTTTGCCTTTATATTTTCCTGTACTTTCCAGGGGATGAGATTTTCATGAATCAGCTTCAATTGTTTTACATTTATTTCCCTAAGCAAGACTGAACTCAGAGGCCTTTTTCTAAGCGGTGTCCCAAAAGTCCTTTTATAGAAAGCCGTAGGGAAAGTGAAGTCTTATAGACCAAATCCTTTGCAACATCTTTTCAAAATTAACTTTTCTGATGTTCAAATGTTAAATAGATCAAAAAATGGTAAGAAGTAAGAAATCACTGTGCAAGTGTGAGGATGCCTTGAGATGGTGTGCACTTATAGCTGATTTCATAAGGGCAATGTCCCTGCCATTTTAATCATTTTGGAAGCCAGTACTGAATTGCTTCTGATCTTAACCCAGAGTGGAAATCTTTGAAATACAAATAAATTGCAACCAAACTCTTCTTGTAAGCCCAGAGAATAGGAACTACTGAAATCATATAATGCTATTTTTACAATTATCTTCTACCTTTTTTACCAGTTTTTTTTCTTTAGCTTTTTTGGATTGAAAAGTGGTTTTCTGTGCTTAATGAAGGAATAGAAAGGTCCTGTCAGAAAATTCGGGAGTGTTGAAATGACAACAAAATAAGATCATTAGGGGATTTCTGCTTCATTTATCCATTCTGAGCTTTTGAAGAAAAAAAACAATTACCCCAAAGCTATCAGGAGGTGCCAGTGGTGTTCACTGGTGAGACCCTCCTCCCACCTCCAAAAAAACAAACATAATTGACTGGTTCCGGACTGCCCGCTGTATTTATTATCAGTAGTCTGGGTCGCTAAAACGCTAGCTGTTTTAACAACTTCTGTCTATCGAGCACTATGCAGAAAATAGAGGCAGCAGCTGATCCGCTGCCCCTATGCATCCTGATGGTCACATGACTGAAAATGTGATCTCCAGCATATTGGCAGTGGAATGCTTCCGGGTCTGTCTAGAAATAGTGGCAAATGTCACTTCTGCTATGCCACCTGTATACGCATTCTGAATTTCTTTCCTTTTCCTTCCTCATCTTCCCTTTGACCTTTAGGTTTAGTAATGTTCTACTAGGAAGACCTCATTTTCAAATTTTGCTTTCCTGCTGTACCATCACTTCTGGGGCATCACCCCGGCACCCCAGTGCGCAGCTGATCTTCTCTGTAAATGTAACTGGATGTAGGCCACATGCCAGTCCAGAGCAAACAGACCCAAAGCCCGACTAGGAGAAACCAAAACAGACCCTGCAGTGCTGCTCCTTTCTGCTACCATACACACTAGCTGATAGCAAATGTAGTGGCTTTTCACCATGAAATCAACTGGCAGAACGCCTCCCCGGGAGCACAAAGCAATACTAACCCCCCCCCATCCCTATTGGCTTTAGCTTGGAGCCGCAGAAGGAGGGAGGGCAGAAGACCCAGGTTTTCTGAAGTGATAGACTTTATTGCAACCATGACCCCGGCAGGGACAGGAAGATACTGGAAAGAGACTGCATGAGAGGGGCATTTATCCTTTTTTTTTCCTTTTTGTCCCTACCAAAGGTTAAGTGAGCAAGAGTGAGGTGAGTAGAATTGAGCCATATCACACTGAGCTATCTCCTGTGAGGTAGGAGGTCCAATGTGCTGAAAAACAGTACAAATAAAAACTGCATCTTGTCGTGCAAAAATAAACATGAATAAAAATATATAAGAAAAAAAAATCTTGTGAAAAAAAGCTGCTCATCAAGAGTAATAGGATTGCAAGATCCAATGGTTAAAATAGCATTCCTATTTTACTGGACCATGCTCATAAGAAGGGAAATTTCAAAGCATCCTAAGAGTAACAATAAAAGCATAATCCTGATAAGGCATTGAAAGAGACTTTAAATATACAAATCAATTTTAGGAAACGTGGGTGAGTGACAGATGGCTGAGAAAGCTAAATAAAGTTTTAGCTTGATACCATATTGTTTCCTTTCTTTATATCTGAATTTGCAAAATTAAAGTAAATGAACATTTGTAAGATGCTTGCTCATACAATTTTTAACACGGTGAGAGGTAAATAATTATAAATAGTATAACAGGATACTTTTGCAATTGTGATACATATTAGAGTTCAACATTTGCAGTGCAATGCTTAAATTCCAAGCTAATAATCCACAGAAATAATTGACATGCTGTGGATTCTAATTCCAGAACGTAAGTTATTTTACTGTTCAGTTTTTCTTTTGCCAACTTGTGAATGGGGTTTCAATAAATTCCATACACTTCCCTGTTCCCCCCAAAATAAGACAATGGGGGTCATTTACTAAGGGCCAGATTCGCGTTTTCCCAACGTGTTACCCGAATATTTCCGATTTGCGACGATTTTCCCTGAATTGCCCCGGGTTTTTGGCGCATGCGATCGGATTGTGGCGCATCGGAGCTGGCATGCACGTTACAGAAATCAGGGGGCGTGGTCAAACAAAAACCCGACAGATTCGGAAAAACTGCCGCATTTAAAAAAAAAATTGGTTGCACGCGCCATACTTACATGCACCAGGAAGAGATCAGTGAACTCTTCGGACCTCGGCGCAGCAGCGACACCTGGCGGACATCGGGCGCAGGACCTTCATGAATCGCCGAAAGACCCGAATGGACCGGGTAAGTAAATGTGCCCCAGTGTTTTATATAAATGTTTGCTTCTAAGAAAGCACTAGCTCTTATTTTCAGGGGATGTTCTATTTTTGCCATCGACAAGAATTTATATTTATTGTTGAACAAAAAAAAAAAAATCCACATTATTAACACACTGTAGTCATGTAATCACAAGCATCAATATAACCACAGGATTTGGGATGAGTGGATCCTGTGGACCACCGTGGGAGGTGGTACTAGCCGACACCTGTGACCGAAATTTAAGTGGCCCCTGGTCTTCACCAGAGCCCAGCAAAAAGCGGGACGGTGTTGCTGCGGTGGGGTACCACCAGGTTGTTCCACAACTGTGACTAGCCCGCGGTGGCAGCCAAGGTCGAGATACCTTAGCAGGAGACAGTCTTGTGGTCAGGTTCAGGCACAAGTTCAGGGCAGGCGGCAGAGATGCAAGGTCAAGTCCAATCCAGAGTCAGCAAAGAGAGGTCCAGGCAGATAGGAACGGGAACACAGGCATATGGGACACAGGAACGCAGGAATACGGAAATGCAGGGACACGGGAATGCAGGGACATGCGAACACGGGAACACTGGGACATGGGAACGCTAGGACACGGGAACGCTGGGACACGGAAACGCTTGGACACGGGAACGCTGGGACACGGGAACTCACCAGAATGCACAAATATTGCTGGAGAGCTCTCTCTAAGGTGTAGGCACAAAGATCCGGTGGGGAAGGAAGGAATAAAGGTGGAGATGTTCAGCCGCTGATTGGTGCGCTGGCCCTTTAAATTTCCTACAGCTGACGCTCGCGCCCTAGGAGGCGGGGGACGCTCTCACACGGCAGTGCGCTGGGGAGCAGGAGCCAGGACAGGTATCCCAAAAAGCAACATTTTTTAATTTAAAGACCATTATGTTAAGAACTTTTCCAACATCCTTATAACTCTCCAAACTCTGAATTTCATCAAGAATTTATAAACAAAAAGCAACATTTATTTAGAGACAGTTATATGATCTTATGGAGTGTCATTATAACTCTCCAAACTCATGCTGTATCTCTTGTGATTTCTATTAGAATCATTGGCTCCAATCTCTCATGTTTAGCAATAGCGTTTTCCTGCAATGAACCCTTCTTGTCTAGGTAACCTGCTCATAGGCGATTTGCAATTCAACTGTCTGGGATTTTATCCCTTCTCATGTCACAACCTCTTGCAGTATCTAAATGATCTACTAATACTAATGTATGGCGCAGAGGGAGCTGTAGCAATTACTTCTACTAGGTTTTATTTTCAAGGATGGCCTTATATTTCTAAGCTTAAATAAAACTGCACTACGTCTTATTTTTTTTGGGTGGGTCTTATTTTCAGGCAATAATTAAAAATATACAGACATCAGGCTGTCATGTAGATGGATCATTGCTCCCGGATGATGTCACAGGGAGCAATAATGCCTCCAAGATGGCAGTGCCCATGTGCTGCCAGGGAATTAAATACCTCCAGCTTGCACCGATTGTTGGTGTTTCCGGTTGGACCGTCATTCATTTTCAAAAGGACAATGACCACAAACACAGAAGGTAAAAGGGCAAACAAGTGCTATGCTTCTCTGGGAATTCCTTCAAAACTGTAGGAAGACCATTTCAGGTGACTAGCTCTTGAAGCTCATAAAAAGAACGCCAAGAGTGTGCAAAGTAGTCATCAAAGCAAAAGGTGGCTACTTTGAAGAAACTAGAATATAAGACATATTTTTAGTTGCTTCACACTTTTTTGTTAAGTATATAATTCCACATGTGATACTTCATAGTATAAAACCTTGTATATTTATCATTCCTTCTTATAAATCATATTCAGCTATATTTGAAGTGGGCGGGAACTTCCTGGTTGTGACATCAGCTAAGGGCACTCATATGAATCAGGACAGCATATTGGTAATTGGATGACCTGAAGCATGTTAAGAGTCACATGCTTGTGACATCACTCAAGGTCTGCTTTTCTTGCACTACTCCACTACTGTTCCTCCCAACAAGCCTCATCTTGTCTTATACAGTTTCCCATGTTTACCAAAAAGCATGGAAAATGGAGAGCAGCCAGAGGGGCAAGGTAAAGCGTCTGCTAGCAGCTAAACACCTGAAAATAGAAGATAATAGCTTATTTTTGCACAGTTAGGTAAAAATTTTTAGACTTTACAGCTGTACGTTAATGGCACTGTGACGATGCATCATTATGTTAAGTGTCATTAAGGTGTTTACCTAGTCTTAAAGGTTTGCTGCCATTTTTAGGGGATATTTTGGATTAGAAAAATATTCTCTGCTGTTAAAAAATAGTGGCAGTTTTGTTCATCTCTAGTATTGTAGCTCACTTTGGTTTCAGTAAATGGCTCTAAGTTTCATGATGTGTTTGCCTGCTGTAATCACTTTCTATTTTGTAACTTTATTTTAAAACTTGTGAAAAAAGAATTACTGCACAAGATGGATGCATTGAAAGCATGCATGTCCAGGTTTGTGTCTATTATGTTGACAAAAAAGCTTTAATTTTATTTCAACATTTTAGAATTCCATTGCATATTAAGGGCATTTTAGATGCTTTACATTGTTACATTCTGGGTCTAGTTTAAACTTTTTTTGTAATCAGCAAAATTTAATTTGGATGTGTTTTTGTCTGCCATCTCCTAAATTACCCATTCAGTGTTTTAGAGTAAATTGTGTATTGGAATTTTGTAGCAATTTATATGTAAATAGCCCAGCCTTTTGATATTGGCTAAAGAATAGTATGCTAGCATTCCCAGTAATCCAATCTAAGTTTTTCTCTGCCATTCTCCATTCATAATGGCACTTGAGGGCAAACAGTTTGATCCTTCTGTCAACATAATTTTTTTATGCAATAACAGAGAGAGGGGGAAATTTAGCTTCAAGGATTAAATGTTGCTATTTTCCAAGCCTTACAATACCAGACATGACATAACAGCTGAGCAGGGAGCAATGGCACAGATCTATCGAAATGCCAGCAAAGCTTTGTACTGTCTATCTTCCTTTCAACTACACAGATTGTCATTTCTAATCAAATCCTTGAAATAAATGAACTCATTTGTTAAAAAATGAACCTGTAATCAAAATGTTATTATTAAAGTGTTACTATAAAGCTTTGTTTACACAGCCAACCATCTTTGTCAACACAATCTGTGTAATGATTCAAACATGCACATGGTAATTTTTTTAATGTGAATGGAGAACAAGAATGTCTGCCTTGGGTAAACCTATAATAATTACTGAGGAGGAACATACATTACAGTTCATTGACATGCTCTTCATTTTTGTATGGCCATCTTTACAGGGGGATATTCAATCTGTTACATAGAGCCTGCATGATGGCTATTTTCTCGAACTCAACACTGCCATGGGACCATGACTCCTAGCATTGCAGTCAAACATGATCCCATCCTTCAGAATTACTCTTGTACTGTTAACTTGAATACATAATCCCATGACTCCTAGAATCATATATATTACCCCAAGAATCCCCAGGGAGTGTTCATTCCTTAAAATACTTTATGTCCATGAGAAAGGACATTTACCTTCTTATGTTCTCTGGAAGGAAAGTTCTGAAGCTTTATTGGATGCCCCAAAAACTCTTTCCCTGACTCAGTAGATCAATTTAGTTAATACAGACCTCCATCTCTATAATCTTACTTATGCTGGCAGAGATACCCCAGATCGTGCTTCCTTGATCTCTAACATGTGGCTGTTGAAACTGCGTCTGAGACTGTGTTAGGTAAGGACCCTTACACTGAGTGTGATAGGTCCAACTCATATCACACTCACAGCGAGCAACCAAAACTGAAGTATGTTAGTTCAGTCCCGTTTGTCAGTGTTCAGGCCAGATGTTCCAGCCAGCACACGATGCAAGTGTGATTCGAGCAGGACGCATTAGTGTTTAAGAAGCCTTAGGCCCCTTCCACACTTGCGTTGCAGATCACATCAGAGTGTGATCAGGGTGCGATCAGTGTTTGGTCAGTGAAAAACGCACATTTTGCATCAGAGTGCAATCAGTTTTCAGTCAGAGTTTGTTCAGTGTCTCAGTTTTTCACGCGCATTTTTGATGCAATTTCAATGCAATTTCAATGGAGTCAGGACTGAGCTCTATCTTTTCTATGGCAATTGATGCGTGAAAGACGCATTGCACTTGCATTGCACTTGCAAGTGTCTCAGAGTGCAATGCGTTTTTGATGCATCTCCATAGACTTGTACGGTGCGTTTTTCACGCGCGTGACTTGCAAAAGTAGAGCATGTCGAGATGTAAACGCACGTTAAAAAAAACGCGCGTGTGTGCGTGAAAAAAATGCAAGTCTGAAAAGACCCATTGATTACAATGGGTCAGAGTGCAATGCAAGTTCTGCGCGGCAAAAGCACGCGCAGAAAACGCGCGTGAACAAACCCAAGTGTGAAAGTGTGTTAGTCTCTCCCACAGGATGTGTATAGATGTGTATGTCTGGCGTTGTTGGTAGTTTCTCTTCCCCTCTATTCCTTTATTATGTAACATCCTCTTGAGATATATACACTGTGTAAATTTGGTGTTTACTATTGATTTGATATGATGTCTCTGTATCTACGAGTTAATTGGAGTAATGTTTGTTTTGTTATGCTCTCTGTTTAACCACTTCCCTCTCAGTGATATATGTCCATCACAGAGCTCTGCTGGTTAATGCTCAATGATATATGGGGTGTCAGTTCTAACTAAATGACTCCCTATTGTAACACTTGCAGATGGGTGGTTAACCTGTTAAATGTTGCGGCCAGTGCAACCATTTAAAATACCTTCAAGGAGATTCTCCCTCAATGATGATTCACCAGCTCCGCTTTTAAGGTACGCCATAGGGTTCAATGAAGGCCCCTTGGCTGTTCAAAGTCAGAGGCTATAGGATTCTATCACACAGCCAGAATATTACAGGCAGTGTGTCAGCCTATGCACATGCATAGCCTGAGAGTGATAATACCCTCAGTATACATAAGTATTACAATGAATTGGATGATTGCTTGTACATGTCCCATAGTGGGACTCAAAAAATAATAAAGTTCAAAAAATTAAATAAGTACTCTTACCGTTATTTGGACGTAAATGCACCCTCTGGGGGGCTGGGATCAGGGATTCCAAAGGGGGGAGGATATACTGCCCCTATATGGTCCCTTTTTACTTCTGCCCTTACTAGGGCAGTCCACAGCTATCCCTGTTGGACTGAAGCATTACGCGTTTCGTAATAACTCTTCAGAGGGATTAAAGTGTAATGGTGCCTGTACCAGCCAATGTGTATAGTCAGCTTGGCATGGATTAAGCACCCAGTGGCATGCAGATTAATGAGCGGGATTGCTGTAAGCAAATGTTCCAAAACTAAGCTGCGGGTATCCGGTCACAGTGGTGGGCCAGGAGACCTACTTTGTGCAGGCTGGCATTGTGATTGTCTGTGAGCATATTCAACCTATGTTTGGCTATCTTAATATTCAAAAAAATTCAATCATAAATAAAAATGCCCCGAAGCCACATTACATTTAAAAGTTACATATAAAAGTTACCTACACATATGGTATTGCTACGCCAGTAATAACCCGTAAAATAAATGCTATAAAAATAAGTTATGATTTATAACTAAAGAAATATGGTATTGTCATAATTGTGCAGACCCATAGAATAAAGATAACGTGTTAATTAGGTTGTACAGTGAACAACAATCAAAATTTTAAAAAACAATTACAGTATTGATGTTTTTCCTCATCCTGTAAAAAAGAAGTCCTCACATGGCCACAATAAAAGAAAAACAAATATTTTATTGCTTACTAAAAAATTTTAAGTATATACAAATAGTATATTATACATACAAATGATCATTTCTCCAACTGAGTTGAATGTTATATGTATATATAAAAGTATATACATTATTTAAAAATTGTAAAAATTCACCTTCTTCCCAGACCCATATTTTTGATTATGACTATAAATATTATCAGATTACATCATGATGATGACATGTGGTTGAGCTTGATTGCTACAAATGCTACCATCATGATTGAGGCAGTTAAAGGCAGGTGTGAATTGTAGGATACAACTTGGATGCGACAGCAAAAACAAGTCTCTAATGCAGTCAGAGAAAGTGACACAGAAACCTTGGTTCACATAGCAGGGCTTTGCCTGTTTTTATTGTAGAATATTAAACATAGAGCCTTATAGTTCAGACACAATTACAAAATAACACCTGCTTGGCTGAGTGCTAGCTTAACACAATTTTTCCTGACTGCGCATATGGCTTACTACCAGCCATGTGAAATAAAAGAAAAACAAAGGTATGTGTTTTACCTCATTCCATAAGAAGGCTCTCGAGCCTCAGCGCAGGAGACTGGAGACAGTTAGATAGGATCTGTCTCTTACCTTTACAATACAGACATTCATAGCTCAAGGAAGAACTGAGTTCCAACACCTGAATTTCTTGAAGGTTACCAGGAAAACCTGTGCTGGACAGGTCAGAACAATTACCACTCTGCCAATCATTCCAAATATTCAGGCCTGAAAACAGGATTTACCAAAACCCCTTACCATTCTATGTTTTGCTAAGACAAAAAGACAGGCTAGTACACCAAGAGGGGGGCCGTGGAGGGGGGCCGTAGGTGGGCAACAACCAAGCAGCTGAACCACTACCTCCACCTTTATGCAAGAAGGAACAGGAGGAGCACTGCCAGAGCCCTGCAAAATGACTTCCAGCAGGCCACAAATGGGGGTTGTGCTCAAAACCCAATATGGTGACGGACGCTTGGCATTTGAGAACACCAGGATTGGCAAATTTGCCACTGGTGCCCTGTGTTCTTCACAGATGAAGGCAAGTGCACACTGAGCACATCTAACAGACATGACAGAGACAGAGCCAAGATGAGATCATCAGACCCCTTGTTGGACCATATGCTGTTAGGGTTGGTCCTGGGTTCCTCCCAATGCAGGACAATGCTAAACCTCATGTGGCTGTTGTGTGTCAGCAGTTCCTGCAAATTAAGGTATTGAAGCTATGGACTGGCCGCTCGTTCCCCAGACTTGAATCCAATTGAGCAAATCTGGGACATCATGTCTCGCTCCATCCACCAACATCACACTGCACCAAAGACTGTCCTGGAGTTGGCGGATGCTTCAGTGCAGGTCTGGGTAGAGATCCCTTAGGAGACCATTTGCAACCTCATCAGGAACATGCTGTGGCGTTGTAGGGAGGTCATACAGGCATGCGGAGGCTTGCTATAGCCCCTAAACGTTCTGCGCCATAGCTCTACGGCACAGAGGTGCGGGCATTGTATGAAGAAATTAATAAAATATTAAAAATTCAAATCACCCCCCTTTCCCTGGAACTGATATAAAACATAATAAACTGTAAAAATCACAAACAGATCAGGTATCGCCGCATCTAAAAATGCCTGATCTATTAAAATATAAAAACAGTTATTGCTGGCGGTGGCCTCCATAATGGGAAATGGCACCCAAATGTCCGAAACGCGACTTTTACTCCATTTTACATCACATAAAAAATGGAATAAAAAGTGATCCAAATGTCACACAGACCTCAAAATGATAGCATCAGCTCAAAATGACACCCACCACAGCTCTGTGCATTAAAGTATGAAAAAGGTATTAGCATCAGAAGATGGCAATTTTTTCCCTTTTTTTAACACATTTGTTTAATTTTTTAAATGTATTAAAGCACAATAAAACCTGTATAAATGTGGTATCACCACAATTGTATCACGGAAAAGTAAATTTTTTTACGCACAAAATAAGCCCTCAAACAGCTCATTGAAAAATGAAAAAGTTATGGATTTTTGAAAGTGGAGAGCGAGAAATGAGCAAAAAAAACCTGCGTTCTTAAGGGGTTAAGGCCATTAGATCAACGTTGGATGAGCCTGTAGTGTGTTTTTATTGTAGTAATGTAGTCTGGTTTAATTCTGTGGGTGACTACAAAACCAGAACTCCATTGGTTAATAAATCTTATTTCCATTGTTGATTTTTTTGTGATTTTGTTGTCAGCACATTCAACTTTATACAGAACAAAGTATACAATGAGAATATTTTGTTCAATTAGATCTAGGATGTGTTATTTGAGTGTTCCCTTTATTTTTTTGAGCATCGTATTTAGGAAGTCAACCATACCGTTATGGCCATAAGTTTTGGGAATGACACAAATATTATATTTTCACATGATCTGTTGCCCTCTGGTTTTTATATGTGTTTGTCAGATGTTTTTATCACATACAGAAATACAAGTGCAATCATATTATGAGTAACAAAAGCTTTTAATGACAGTTAGAATGAGTTAATGCAGCAAGTCAATATTTGCAGTGTTGACCCTTCTTCTTCAGAACCTCTGCAATTCTCCCTGGCAGCTCTCAATCACCTTCTGGACCAAATCCTGACTGATAGCAGTCCATTCTTGCACAATCAATGCTTTTGTCACAATTTGTTGTTTTTTTTTTGTCCACCCGTCTCTTGATGATTCACCACAAGTTCTCAATGGGATTAAGATCTTGGGAGTTTCCAGGCCATGGACCCAAAATCTCTATGTTTTGTTCCCTGAGCCATTTAGTTATCACCTTTGTTTTATGGCAAGCTGCTCCATCATGCTGGAAAAGGCATTGTTGATTACCAAACTGGTCTTGGACGGTTGGGAGAAGTTGCTCTTGGAGGACATTCTGGTACTATTCTTTATTTATGGATTCGTTTTTCGACAAGACTGTGAGAGAGCCGATTCCCTTGGCTGAGAAGCAACCCCACACATGAATGGTTGCAGGATGCTTTACAGTTGGCATGAGACAAGAATGGTGGTATCGCTCACCTTGTCTTCTCCAAACATGCTGTTTTCCAGATGTTCCAATCAGAAAAGGGATTCATCAGAGAAAATTACTTTATGATGATGCAATAGATTGTTGACTGAGGTGCAATCTTTCTAGCTGCGATACTCTTCCCTGTTAGGCCAGTTTTGTGCAGTGCAATGATGACTGCACATGTTTTTTTTTTAGAGATAACCATGGTTAACAGAAGAGAAACAATGATGCCAAGCACCAGCCTCCTTTTAAAGTGTCGAGTGGTTTCTTACTTAATCATGACAGATTGATCTCCAGCCCTGTCCTCATCAACACCCACACCTGTGTTAATGGAGCAATCACTGAAGCGACGTTAGCTGCTCCTTATAAGGCAGGCCTGCAATGAAGTTGAAATGTGTTTTGGGGGAAAAAGTTCATTTTCTAGGCAAATATTGACTTTTCAATTAATTGCTGTTAAGCTGATCACTCTTTATAACATTCTGGAGTATATGCAAATTGCCATTATAAAACCTGATGCAGTAGACTTTGTAAAAATTTACATTTGTATTATTCTCAAAACTTATGGCCATGACTGTACAGTAAGTAAGGTTATTTATCTATTTTCAGATCTATTTTCGATGCTACACTATTCCTCATCCTCTTAACTTTTTCTAATTCTCACAGGAGCAAACTATGCAAAAATTAGCACGTTAAATTGATTACATTTGCTTACTTAGCTAGCTGAAGCATGCAACATTTAATATTATGCAATCTGACCTTAACTCAATGTTAAATATTTTGTTGCATTTACCCAGGAAGGAATATTATTGATAAAGGTTTCTTAGTTTGCTACATTACTGTACTACGATTTGTATCGGTCAGAAGCCATTGTTTTCCTCTTTGCACCTTCACTCTAAACCAACCACTCTACATGTAAGGAGAGCTGGGATTGGCCAGAGCCACATATTCTCCTTTCACTGTGGAGCATGTAGGAGAGGAGCATGGGAGGAGTGATGCAGGATGTTGGCTGCATTGTAGATCTGGTCCTGTGCACTGACCTCTCCTCCTGCAGTACCAGCAAAGACAAGCTGTGATCAGTGCAGTTCTACAGCAACACATCCTGACTGCCTGCAGTACATTTTCCTGATGATGCCCCCCCCCCCAGTTATTCAGCAGGATGAGTTGCCCAAGGTCTCAAATTGCCTCATGGGTGGTGCACCCCTGGCAATAGGTCAGGGCAAGCAGAGCAGATACAAAATGTTCAGTATTGAGGGTCAAACACGGCAACAGTGATAAACAGAATCAGGCTATCTGTCTACAAAAGTATACAGGATTCAAACAATTGTCATCTGCAGACGAGCTCCGGTCACGCACCAATGACCATGGAAACTGACTGCCCAGGACCCAAATAGGAACAGACTGCAAGGTCTTCTTAAAGGGGTATTCCCATGAAGACAAGTTTCTTGCATGTACTCAGGATAACAAAATAACACATTCTCTAATTCACTGTTATTAACAAAAATACAGCATTTTACAGATATAAGGCCAACCTTTCTCTATCAGTCCTGGTGTATACAATTGCAGTTGCCACTAGACGCAACCCTGTAACTTCTGACTTTAGGGTGGGATGCTGTTGTGTTAGCATCACAAGGGTATTGAGATGTGAGAATTTTCTTTATGTGAGAAAACCCCTTTAAAAAGCTAGTGCACCCTAAAGGAGCCTTGCCAAGAGCTCTGGTGAGCACAGACAGGTGGTGTTACTTTTGGAATTTTTTTTGATAACCACCTTAATATCAGAGAACCTTTGTGCAGCATGTGCCACCATCATCATAGCACGTCATATTTAAAAACATTTGAATTAAGTATACTTCATGTGCCCTTGAAGTCCTGTCCATAATTTCCCAATAAATTATATTTAAGTAGTTATAAATAAATCATTGAGGGATTATATGCTGTAAACATTCATACACACCTTGATACATCTTTCCCAATAAATAGATTTTAATGAAGGAGCATTTACAAGATGCGGATTATGTGAATACGCCTAATAATGATAAAATTGTCAGCCCCTTCAGTTTGTCACTCCTTGATTCTGTTGTGATGTTTAGCATGGTTTGGATATATGTATTACTATATTAGGTTTTTATATTATTATGCTGCTTGGTATTCTTCATAATACACAGTTTGGAGAGATGACTTGAATAAGCTGTGATGTGACCTTTCTTCTCTTGGTAGATCCCCATTAGCTCTCCTTATTGTCCTTCCTGTTCATTCTCATTTTTCATACCTCCAGTCCATAGTGCTGTCAAGAGAGCTATAAAAATCTCTGGTCTCAACTGGAGCATCTGTGTAAAAATAGTACACCTAGTAGCTATGTGGCACGAGGAAGGCATAAATGTTTATGAACAAGAGACACAGCTGATCTCTTCTCAGCGGCTCCTTTGCAGCTTTATATACTGGTTAGATAACTGTTTATTTGCAGCCGCTTTCACTAAGTATTAATTCTCTATATGGCTTATCTTATTATCATCTGTGTGTGTGGTATATATATATATATTTATATATATAATAAAGATTGACAGCACTCCAGGATTGAAAAAAATGTAAAGTCCTTTTTATACCAAAGGGCCCATGCGAAGTTTCTGCTCCTATACACTGGAGCCTTTCTCAAGGCTTGTAATATTTTCTGTGCTGCTTTCCTATTCATGACTCTCTCTATTTAGATAGATAGCAAATCAGCATTTTACATTTGTAATATGCAGTTGCATGTAAATTAGGGGCACTATGAAATGACTGGATTTCTGCTTTGATAACTACTAGCACTACAGGATATGATGGCACTATGTAAATAAAGATTATTATTATTTCTGTTGCTGAAAAGTTAAAAGCTTTTGAAACCTTATATCATTACATTTTAATTTACCTCAACTACTTTGAGTAGACATGAGGAAAGGGAGAAGCTTCAGATACGCAGTCATCACAATAAATCAAAGATTTGGCAGGCAGTTCAGAAGCACATCAGGCTGACGTCAGATAGTGAGGTTCTTGTCGATCATCATCACAGGAGGCACATTAGAATGATGATGTATGAAAAGATCAACCTACTCCTTGCCCTCTGTTGACTAGTTCACTTAAACTGATCTAAGGTTTATTAATATGACTTTTCAGCAACAGAAGGACGTCATCCATGATATTGCTGGGGATTCTCTGTATTTTAAATCTTTGATATTAATTGCTTTGATCAGGTCTTTTAGGACATTGCTTTTTTTTAAAGGTTAAGCTTTTACACAATCCCACCCCTTCTACTTTGTTTGACTTATGTGATTATTATCCACACCAATAATTGATGGAACGGACAATTGAGCATGGGTCCTGCCAAATAATTCACTGTTTTTTATACTAAGAGAATGTCAAAAGTATCTTCAGGACTCCCATTCACTGTCTATGAAAGTGCTGTAGAGAGCCAAGCAATGTGCTAAAGTTTTTTTGACTATCCTGTTTGAATGGATTAGCAATTAGTGAGTAGAGGATAGGAGATAACAATGTTGTCAGGCACCAGGGACAGTGGACCCACTGGACCACCGTGGATGATGACGTAAGCCGACAACAGCGTGCGGAGTCTAAGTGGCACATGGTTTTCACCAGAGCCCACAGCAAAGCGGGTTGGACTTGCTGTGGCATGAGTTTGTCCGCGGTGGCAGTCAAGGTGCAGTACACCTTAAGCGTGGTCGGGGACAGGCAGAGGGTCGAGACAGGCAGCACAGGATTGAAGTCGGGGACGTAGCGATAGGTCAGGACAGGCGGCAAAGGAGCAAAGTCAGGAATAACATTGAGGTCACAACAGGAAATCAGGATAATCGCAAAGGGCTCTTTCTAAGGCATAGAAGCAAAAAAATCCAGGAGGGAACACAGGAAGGGATTGGGAATTTATCAGAATTGGCAGCCGGCCAGCACCAATTATCGGCTGGGCCTTTAAATCTCAGGAAGGCGCCCTAGGAGGCTGGGACACGCGTGCCGTGCCGCCAGAGTCAAAACTGGATTGAGGGAAATTAAGTGAGTCAGCGGGGGACCGGGGCAGCAGAGAGGGGCATGGGTGTGCCTGTGGCCTGAAAGTTGGGTCGCAGGAGCACTCGTGAAAAATGTAACTTGTAACAACACATTTATGTATTATATTGTTATAAGATTTTGTTTTTTTCACACCTCCATAGTTCAGTGATTTTCACAAATGCCTTAACAAGCCATTGATTTTCACACTTGCCTTGTCTTTCATTGTTCCATTGTCTGTGGAAAAATATTGAAACTTTTCCTACTTTTTTCATGGATGCAGATAACATAAGGCAATAGAAGACTTTGGGTCAGCAAAAAACAAACTGATCACTTTTTTTCACTGATGAGGTTGGGAAACCAGGTGTTTCTTAAGAATGTTAAACCTTCAGTTTTTTTTTTTTTGTGGATATGGAGACAAAACTTGGACAGAATGAAGACAGCAAGCAACGGACGCTCAGCACACACCCAAATGTGAATTTTCTTTGTCTTTTATCTGTTAAAAATTCTTGGTGAGTGCTTATTCGTATCAGGTGGAAAGCTAGGAAGAAAGAAACAGATTTTTTGATAGATTGATAAGAGAAATATATGTGTCTTTTGGTTTTTTGGTGTCTTTGTTCTGCCAAAATTATATTGTGCACTTTATTACATTTTTAAGGCAGTAATCTTCTTTAACATAATTCTTGTGGTAATTATGCAGTTAACTTTAACTCAATGGCATTAAAATGACAGAACAAATGACTTATTTAGAATTTTATAGTCAGTGAAAATTTACACTGAACATCTTGTCAGCAAGATATTATTTCAATTATCTAATGAGGAAATAATGAATAATGAAGGCTTGGATGAACATAGAATGACTCATTGTACCTTGAACCATGGTGGTTTACTTAATCTGATAAAACCATCCTGTTATTAAAGGAAAAAAGTTGATGTAAAAAATAGTTTTCTTGCTTTGCTCACACACTGTGTGCGCTATGATTGCCGCCTGCCCATTATACTAATAATCTGACTTATATTTTTCTATTTTCTTTCAGCAATTTTATACTTACCTGTTGCTAAGCTGCAGCGCAGAGAGGGGTTTGAATGATATGTATAGAGGCAGTAGGGGGTTTAGTAGGGGGGTTTAGTATGACCGAGGAGGTCAAGGGGCTCCAAGTCACAGAAAACCTCCTCCCTTCCCAGGTGCAGGGAACTGTGCACTGTGCACACACGGCTGGATTATCATTCTGTCGGGGCTCATAAAATTTGCCAGTCGGGGCTCCGAATGGTGATCCTGTGCAGGGGGTTGTTTACAGAGGTGGAAGGTGGTGTTTTCAGTGTTACTCTGCCCAGCTCAGTAACACCCAGCTAACTCAATTCACAGGAATACAATGCAAAGTGTGGAGGTTCATGATATAATTCACAGAAACCACTAACTAATTTCAATATCATCATGCAGAGCATCTCACTAAACTAAATATGGTAGGACCTTTGGTTTGGGGGCTAGATGTGCCTGACAGGTTCAATTTAAGTGAATGTTAAGATACCCTATAAATAACAATCCTATGACATCTTTTCTTCTAACTCTGTTGGTTGCTATTTCTGAGATTGTATTTATTAAATAACATCATGTTATTAATAGTTGGGAAGGATAGAGAGCCTTGGCACTGTTGCACTAGACCTCCCAACAAAGGAAATGGTATATTCCAGTTATTGCACACATTTTATGGAGTAATTACATCAGAATTGCGTTAAGTAAAGTTTTAAGAAAATATGTAATGAGAATTGTTACTTTATGAGGCATACATGTACTAATACTGATAATTCAGGAGTAGTGAGACATCCCCTTTAAGTTTAGGGATAATTTGCGAAATGTAAACAAGGATTGGATTTGGAAAATAATTATGCTAGATGTGTACTGGGTTTACCTCTCTACGTGATTAGATGTCTTAATGTTTTTATAATTGTCTTTTGGTGCATTTGCTTTGGAGAGAGACAGGAATAATATTTTAGATGGAAAAGCCTTCCCATTTTCCTTTCTGCATTGCTGGCTAATCTCATACTCTATCCGTCAGTGTTACTGTACATGATTAATCTCGCCATGTTGTGAGGTAATGTGGTCTAAATGATAAATGTCATAATGATATTCTCCTAACATACTAGCTCCCTGAATGTCATTGGATCTTGCCTGCAGTCATTTCATATGTGAACAGTTTTGTGAAATACAAATGCTATGGTGATTAGCTGAAAGTGCTGTGTGCTCTTAAAATAGGTTACAGGACGTCTAAATTAACTGCTTTACAATAATCTTCATTTACAATTATGACAGGATAACTGGCATATTCAGACGCCAACTTTCTGAAAATTCATGGCTGAATTTGCAAGCAGAATAGATACTGACACAACATTTGCAACATATAAACTATAATGAAGAAATAAAGCGGCTGGCAGTTAACATAAATCTGTTAATTATACTATCAAGCCTTTGTCTTCTACACACTGTGATTGATGTAAATAAGTCAGTGCCTGTGTGGGAGGAAATTTCATTTTCATGCCTCATTTCTTAAATATTCAGGCAGTACTACATAGGTGAAGCAGGATAGGCAGCCTTGTTTTGCAAAACTATAATTAAGGCCTCATAACCAGATTTAACAAAGTAAATTTTCCTAGAAAGAACCAATATTTTACATAAAGCTTGTCCCTGATAATTTTATGCCTTGGGGCACTCCCAGCATATGTGTAGTGAAGGAGTTCTTGGGAAGATGGTGAATGGGAGGCCTGTGATGGTAGCGTCAGTCAGGGATCACATGTGTAGATGGAGAATATGAACATAAAAACTCACAGTCACTTTATTAACAGACTCCAACACAGAAATGGATAACAGGCTGAGGTAGAAAGGTCCTCTCCACTTGGTCCATGTGGTAGCTTGTAGTTGGGTGCAGTCTGAGTGTAGTTCACAACCCTTCATCCAGTAGCTTGGGACTGGAAAATGGTTGAGCTGCTTGGGCAGAACTCTTAGGCAGGCTCTGTGTAGAGAGTAAGAGCTGCAGGCCTGATGGAGGGAGAGCCCTCTCAGGGGAGACAGCAGCAGGCTGCTCATCTCTGCTCACCTAGAGATATTTACTTATTTGCACGATCCTCAGAACTGTCTGAAAAACCAGCCAGAGGGAGCATTTATAGCCTTCAAGGGGAATTCCAGGCTTCCCACCAATGACTAGCCCAGCTGCAAAGAAGAATTAACATATCATAACATTTATATTCAATAAGTAACATTATCCCTTCCTTCAGAGGCAGGTGGGAAAAACAGCTGCAATACCTTAAATCACCTGTAGATGACTAAGTAATAGTTCCCTGAAAATAGCTAATTATCCCTTAGATGTACAGAGGTGATCAAGCTTAGCCTATCTTATTCTGCAGCTAAAGGAAGCAGGTTTAGTTTGTAATGCCTAATCTGACGGGCCATTACAATAGCGCATCAAAAAATAAGGTTGTGTTCCTTAGATCACTATGTCCATATATCTGCTAAAAATTCTTGGTCATTAAAGCCTTTCCTTATTTGTTGTGGTATATCTGAGGCAATTACCTGATCATCCTTTTTTCCTCTCAGGGCATTTGGTAGGCTATAATATTGAATCAATGTTCCCTTGCTCTTATATGGATTGATACCCCAACCTGAACCTCTGATGAGTTAGTGTATGTTTCAGGCAACAGATGTGTCCACTACAGACTTTCTTGAACAGTATTTATTGATATAATTCATCATTGTCACAATTTAATATAATCTTCTGTCATCTAGTAAAACAAATAAAAAACTAGAACCAATGTATTATAAGCAAATTTTCAGTTTATGCCTCCATTAGATTTATACATTATATTCATATTTGTTTAACTATGTGACATACATCTTATGATATGTGAGAAATGGCACATCTGTACCCTATGGGGATCACAGTCAAGGAGTCTGCATTGAGGATAATAAATAGCAGTTGAGGCAGGGATTCTCCCCTTAAACTACCTTTTACCTGATAGATACCAGGAGAGTGGTGACTGAGATCACCTGACATGTGTGGGTGTGTCTAACAACATCTTTAATGAAATCTTCCATTTCTGTGGACTTCACCAATTTTTTTTGTTAAGTGGGGACTATAACACTGATTTTAGGGTCATGTCTTCCAAATCTTTAATTCAAATATATGAAAAAAACTTTTGACTTCCTATACTCTAATCAAAGAAATTAAAATAAATAATGAAAATGAATTTGATTTGGATTTTATGCAATCCCTTTAAGAACCTACAACAGTCTTATAATATTAATTGTGCGATGCCTCAGATTTTTATATTGGCATCCATACATCTTTTTATGTTCTTTTATTCCTTATTACTGTCCGTCTACTTTGTATATTTATCCATTATTTATAAATTCTTAGTTATTCCTTTGGCCATAAGATTGAAGCTAGCACAGTTATTTGTCATTATATAATGGCTAGTTTTGTCATTAACTCACCTTTTTAAAACACTTAAAGGGAACCTGTCATCATGAAGGGCATTTTTCATTGCTGCCACATTTGTGAGCTGAACACTGGCAAGGAGGGGGAGGGGCTGGGGATCAATTCAAGTCTAAACATTCATCTCCTCCACTATCCCTCTTCCCTTCATCTTCATTACCAAACCTCCCACAGCTTCTTTTCTGCCCCCTCCCCCCCCTACACTTACGTCAGGTCACCACAATTCAAGCAATGCTCCCTGGACTAAGCACATGATTTTGGCAGGCAACTAGGTAAGATAAAATAAAGGACTATAGAGAAAGAAAATGATTTCAGGATAAAACAGAGGCAGCTTTGTTATCACCAAAATATCTTCTTCTGAAAACTGTCATCTTTGAAAAATGTGATGTCAGTCTTCCTTTAAAAAACTGTGCACGTTCATTTTTCTTAAATGATTTTTTTCACAAGTGCTTCTATAAGTGTTTTGTTAATTTGAACATTTTATACTTTATGGGCTTTTTGCGATAGATAATATAGTGCAGTCATTACAGGAGGCGACATTCTGCTGTTTTTCATTTAAAATGGGCCCAATGGTGACTTACTACTTATAAACAATGACTGCCTATATCATCAGGGTAGAGCTGATTTCCGTGAATATATTGGAGATTTTCCATAAATCAAAGGCTTGCAATGACCTAATGAGCCGACGGCAATGAACATTTAATTCACATGAACAAATGGAACTAAAGGAACTTGTGGCCACAGTCACATGCTTTGAATTTGAATTGAATTTAGAAACTCAATTCAAGTGGAGCAGGGAGGGACTACTTGCAAATGCAGATGCGTACAGACCTAAAGCTTGAGTGCAGGAGCTAGCAACACATTATTTACTAAGGGTCCCACGGCTGCATTTTCGTTTCCTGACTTTTCGGGGATCGCGCCGGGGATTGTGTCACAACCGCGACGGCTTTCACGTGACACAAATTGGGGGACGGGCCGTCGGACGATCCAATGGATTTGGACTAAGTGCAGGATTTAACATTAAAATCTGTGTCGCAAGCCAAGCACTTACATGCACCAGGAAGAAGAAGGTGAACTCCGGCGGACCTGAGCGGGGAGTGACACATGCAGGATATCGGGCAACGGATCTACGTGGATCACGGCACAGTGCATCATCATTGGGGATCGCGACTCGGACAGGTAAGTAAATGTGCACCGTTGTTTTCCACTAAAAACTAAAAGAATCATAAACCAATGGATTTTAGCTGCTTGTCAGTTTTATGCCATAATTTTCCTGTGTCACCCCCTCCATAGGGAGCCGTGCATCCTCAGACAATGACTTTTTCATGTATCCTGTGTTTCGTCATTATAACGGATTAATAAAATTCTTTATTTTTTTTTTCTGGCAAAAGATAGAGCATACTCTTTTTTCCAGCTATGACACACATGTGTTCTTACTGTTCTGTGCTGTACACAATGCACTTCTAGGGTGGCCATTTGCCAGCTGCCTTGCGTACAGGTAGCATACAGCCACCATATAGGGTTGTGTGCATGGGGCCTGAGGGCATCGGACTGTTCAATGCCATTAATGCTGTTTGAAAAAGGATCAGCCCGTGAACCCTCTTCAAAGCCTTTTGATGATATGTAATAAAATAGTAATTATGATTGTATGAATTTGGGCATTGGGCCTTTAAGTCTTAGTCGTAAATTAGCTTTTAAACTTTATTGTTTTTTATTTATATTATTTTTACATTTTTTCTTTATTAGTTCTTCCCACAAGGGGATACTAACATGAGATCACTTGTATAATACTCTGCACTACCTATGCACTACTTAAACTGCTGCGGGACGCTGATACATAGGGAACAAGTGATGTAGAATCTGATGGCTCTTTGTAAATTTACTATTACTGTTGTTTACCCAACCCATGTTTTCTCGTGACACATTATACTTCAAATTAATTTAAAAAATTTAATGATATGTTATGTGTTATAGTTACGAAAAAATGGAAATTTAGAAAAAAATTTGAAAGATTCTCCAATTTCAGTGTTCTAAATTCTCTACATTTGAAGCATAGTGATAGCTCCCAAATAATTCATAACTCACATTTCCTAAATGTCTGCTTTATGTTTCCATGGTTTTCAAAGAATCCACATATTTTACTAGAATGTTATGAAGATTAGAATTTGGGTGCCATTTTTCAAGTTTTTTAAAAATCACAAAAACCTGTATTTAGATGGACCTGCTCAGCTTTCAATTGACTTTGAGAGGCCTAAATAATAGCAAGACTTGTAAATTACCCCATTATGGAAACTAACCCCACAACATATAAAAAAGCACTTTTAAGAAGTTTGTTAAAATTTTAGGTGTTTTATAGGGTTTGAAGCAAAACGGAGGTGCGGTGTACAAATTATATTATTTTTGGACAATACATTCATTTTGGGAGTAAACTTAAGCATTTGCAATTAATTAAATAACAAAAGGCTCCACAAATTTGATTTCTCCTGAGTACACTGATACCCCATATGTGGCGGTAAACTGCTGTATGGGCACATGGCCGGGCATAGAATGTGGACCTATCAGGGCTTTTTTTGCAGAATGAGATGCACTTTTCTGGAACATTATTTTGGTGCATCTATAGCTAATTGATGAAATGAAAATCATCAGTTCTTAGTAAGATGTTTATGGGTTTTATTTTGGCCTTTCACCATACCCTAAAATAATATCTTGTTTTTATTTTATGGGTCGCCATAATAATGAAATCACCTCATTAACTTTTTAATTTTCCCTAATTTTACTGAATAAAAAGTCATTTGGAGAAAATATTGTTAATTTTAGCATCACCATCTTTTGCAAAGCATAACTATTTGATTTTTCGGCTGACACATCTGGACATCTAACACCAGGATGAAGGACTGTATGCACATTCAGTTTTATTATACAGATTATTACGGAATCAGCAACACCAAATATGTGGCGGGTTTTTGTGTATTTGTGTTTTTTTCTATACTTTATTAAGTGTTTGTATGGAATGCATAATTTTAGGGGCTTTTATTTTATTTATTATTTATTTTAATAATGTCTTCAATTTATTTTTTTTATTTATTTTCATATTTATTTATACAAACTTGGAATTTAACCAGCGATACTCTGATTGCTGGTTCAAGTCCAAGACAATGCATGCGCAGATAGTTCACAATCAGACCTGAAAGGGGTCTGACTGCAGAAGACATCGAGCAACCCTGGGGTACTTGGCAAACCTAGGGGCTTCCCTGAGGAGGATCAGGTTCCCTGGTAAGTGGATCCCTAGGGGGAAGCCTCTTACAAGGGAGATGGCTCCAGTCACGGGTGTTGGAGCGGAGTGTCAGCTGTGATATACAGCTTACAACCACTGCTTCTGGTGCTTGCTACACTTGTAAGTCAGTGCCAGAAGCTGGACGTAAAAGTATATCCCAATGTGGGAAGTATCTTCTTGCAAGGCTATTACGCCCAGGTGTGGGAAGGGATTTAAACAATGTTTATGCATCTTAATTTTCTGGTTGTAAACAATATATATTTTAGTTTATCTAGAGATGAACATATAAAATCACTTAAAAATTACCTAGAAGATTGTTCATTGGTTTGTTCTGATTATATCTATGGAGCAACGCATGACATAATCACTGATATACCCATAGACTTTTATTATCCCAGCATACGCCGGAATACTTTTTTCATTACAGTTGGAACAGAGACTGACTTTTTATGACCTGTTTGGAAATTACATTTCTTACCTTGAAACTTAGAATTATAGTTTATAGATTTGCAGAAGATTTCTGTGTAAAAGGTGTAATATCAGTTATATATGTTGTAAAAATCATTGAAAACATATGCATGAAGGAAATCTGAAAATGTATGCCGCTTGTGAATGTGCCATTGTAGGTTGTAAGGATGGTGGTTAAGTGACATTTTTGCAGCCTTTCTGCTAAAAAATAAATTCAAAGACTTTATTGAAAATTGGTTAGGAAAGGTTGATTGGGAATGGTTTGCCTCTGTCCAAAATTGTTGCAATTCCACTGCAGGAAGTGGGTGACATAGAAAATGAAGAAGCTTTTCCAGTGCTTTTGCAACGGCGTATGATAGGCCCACCGCAGCTTTTACGTAGTGCGATATATCAAGCCTCTTGATATTTTCGGCGGGGTGCTGCGCAGCGTTTATTTCTATGCTGGTATAGAAATATATGCAGCCGGTGACATATTACATGTGAAAAGTCACTGACTGCAGCGAGTGTGCAGGTGCGGAGACAGTACCGTCCCCAATGGCTTGATGGTGGCAGATTGGGCTAAATAGTCACAAGTGCTTGCAATAAGCTAGCATTTGCGATTATTTAAGGGCTTCTGAGGACCTGATAAATATGCCCCTATGTGTTAGACCTTAACAATGAATTAAACCTATCAAACTCAGACTAAGCTGATCTCATGATCATTTTTCTACAAAGTGTATTTGATCTTGCAAGGTGACTATTTACAGACCGTCTTATCAGCCTGGCAAGATGGGATATGCAGAGTGATATTTTTTTTTGCTTTAGAGCAGATGACATTAAAGATAATTACTAGAAATAATGTTACAGTGTCAAGAGATGCTACAGAGATGCAGAAAAGAAACTGAAGGTCTTCTGTAATAATAGCAAAGCTTTATTTATTCAGCGCCATCATACAGCGCCAAACAAACCAAATGCATGGTAAAATGTAAAAATGCAAGCGTTACTGCAATGTCTTTAAAACACATCTCAAACACCACATGGGATTGCACCCTTAGAAGTAACCAATCATTTTCAATAAAATGTGAATGCAAAAATTTATAAATAAAAAAAAAACTACTTAGACGTTTAATGCTCAGCAGATCTATGTTAAATATTTAGCATGTGAAATAATTCCAATTTACATGTTAAAACAGGGTCCATGTAAAATAAAAATCCTTTTTTGCACCTGACCTGTCCCAGGTGCCGATTTGAGCCAAAATGTCACAAAAGTAAGCAAAAAAAGTGAAACATAAGTGAAAAGTCGCACATAGAGATAGACAAGGCACACTGCACAAGGTGCAGACAAAGGTCTACTTGAGAAATGACAGCAAAAGCCGAAGTGAAGAGTTTCAAAAATAAGAAAAGTCTCTAAAATTTTAAAAAATACACAAGCAGAAATAAAGATAAATGTAACCCATGGAGGAGAGAGTTTAGGAAGTGGAAGACTGATTAGTATGGAGTTAAACTGGTTGAGAAAAGAGTGAATCAGTGTGACAATTAGGGTTTTAGAGATTTCCATGGTCAATAAAGAATGGATTCTACTAAAGTTTTTGAGGTGCAAGCATCAGGAGAGTTTTGAATCCAGCACAACCCCAGTACAGGGGGTTAGGGTTAGTTTAATATTATTATTAGATGGAAGAAAGACAAGAAGTTCAGAAAGATTAAGCTTCAGGTAAAGAGATGTCATGATGGTAGAAATGGCAGAGAGACAAAGTTGTTTTACACTAAGGTAAGGGTGATGGTTTGTGCAGAAGTATACAGTTGGTTATCATCAGCAGAAAGATGGTATTGAAAACCAAATCTTCTAATGGTTTGTCCAACGGGTGAAGTATAGAGGGAAAAGAAAAGAGGACCTGGGATTGAGCCCTTAGTAACCACAATAGTAAGAGGAATATGAGACAAAAGAGATGCAGAGAAGGAGACACTAAAAGTGCGGTCAGAGAGATAGGAAGAAGAAAAAAGAGAGAGAACAGTGTCATTTAGTCCAATGAATTGAAGCCTCCAAGGGAGGAGCTGGTGGTCCACAGTATCAAATTTTGCAGAGAGCTCCAGAAGAATGAAGTGAGAATAGTCACCTTTGAAATTTGCAGACTTATGAGAGAGCAGTTTTAGTGGAATACTTATGAAGGAAAACCAGATTGTAGGTGGTCAATGAGGGAATTAGAAGAGAGATAATGGGGCTCATTTACTTATCCAGTCCAGTCGCGATGCAGAGGCGCGTTGTCTGACGTTGATTCGGAGAGTGCCAAGATTTACTAAGGTCGTGCGCCCGAATCCACCAGGTGTCGCTGCTGTGCTGAAGTCCGCCGGAGTACACCTTCTTCGTCCCGGTGTATGTGAGTGCTATTCTTGTGACACAATTTTTTAAAAAATACTGCGGTTTTTCCAAATCCGTCGGGTTTTCCGATGGCCACGCCCCCCAATTTCTGTCACATGAAAGCTGGCGTCGATGTGCCACAATCCAATCGCGTGCGCCAAAATCCCTGGGCAATTCGTCGCAAATCGGAAATATTCGGGAAACCGGACGGAAATGCGTGATTCAGACTCTTAGTAAATGAGCCCCAATGAGTTTGTTGAGATTAAACCAAATGTTCCAGGAGTTTGCAGATGAATGGTAGATTAGAGACTGTTCGTCAATTAAAGGGGTTGACCAATTTACCTCATGTTTTTTGTAATGTGTGCATCGTATTATAGGTATGTAAATTTGAAGACTCCTGTCCCTTTCTGCCTCAGCCAGACATTCCTGATCATAAAATGGCCGCTGATGGATGTCCATGTGACCATGAGCAATCACCCTGCCAGGACCGTGATCATGAATACTATCATAAGGTCCTGACATGGTGATTATTCATGGACAGATAGACATCACAAGATCCCCATCTTTGACCGTTTTATGGTCAGGAATGTCTGGCTGATGAGGTAAAAGACAGGAGGCTTCACTTTACATATCAATAAAGCAGAACACAACTTTTAATAGATTTATATTGGTAAATTACCTAATAACCTGCCTTTCACACTTACACACATTACAAAACACTATCCCTTTGACAGTGCTGGATAGGTGCAGGGTAGTTTTTTTTTAGTAATTAAAACATTAGGAATAAAACATCATGTTTGAGGAAAAGACACCAGAAGAAAGAGAGAGATTAAAAATATTAGTGAGATGAGAAGTGACTGCTGAGGATATAGACTGTATGAGATGTGAGGGGATGGGGTCACTCATGCAGGTAGTGGGGCAAGCAGACAAGAGGAACCTGGTCACTTCTTTCCAAGTGACTGACTCAAAAGAAGAAACAGGTTGAGGTACATGAGAGAAGGGGATACATAAAGCTTGTGGAAGGAGAAATTCAGATCTTCAGACTCAAGTTCTGTGACAAGTGGCTGCTGATTGGGAGTTAGTAAGTAATGAAGAGTGTAAAATTGTGGGTTTATTCCTTCTACCTGCTCTAACTAAGAATTGTTCCTTGAAGATGCAGAGTCCAAACTTGGAGATAGGCTTATTTAATTAAAAAGGTATAAAAGATGACAAAGTATAAAAGGAAAATAATACAAGATAAAAATGCCTCCTCAATGTCCTACTCTGGGATTAAAATACATACAAACTTAAGACTATCTACAAGACTATATACTATATACTATCTACTAACTACATATTCAAGATTCTAATGATATGAAATTCTTGCCAGATGTTAGAATGTTAGAAACTACCTATTCAACCCATATTGGAAAATGGACAACGTATTGAACACATGAAGAAAGAGTGATGCAAGAAGCCATGGAAAGTTTTAGTAATTTACTCATTAGAATGAAATCAATGCCATCAATAAAAAAATAATATAAACTTGTTCAGCTGATATCTTTTAAAAAGGTGTCTTATTACAAAAGTGACACACAAGAAACTTCTCATGATAGGTAAAACCAGAGCGTTGTCTCATTACTTTTCAACCTTATTGTTGCAACATATATTTACGACATTGGTTAAATAAGAATTTGTAAACTACTGAAGGTTCCAGTGAACACAGATGAAAATATAATCTGGAAGTAGAAATAACATAAATTCACCAATGAAACCACATGCTCCCCACAATGACAGTGGAGGGAAAAGAATTTTCAGAAAAGTTGAGGCACCTGTGGTGAGTTACAAAAAGACCTGGAATCAGTAGGCACAATTGTTTCAAAGAAAACAATAGGTAAGGGGTTTTATCTCAACCTCCAGTGCCTGAAAGCACATTCACCCTGCAAAACTCTAATGCCAAACAAAATACATGTTCAAGCAATTTTAAAGTTTGCTCAACAAGCTTGTGAAATACTGCAACCTGGTCAGATGAGACAACAATTGGAGGCCAAAGCAATACATATCACCCCAAAATATCATACCAACAGTGGAGTTTGGAGGTGGAAACATCATGGTGTGTGGCTGTTTTTGAGCATACTGCATCGGCAAACTTCTTATAAGTAAAGTTGTTGTACAAACTCATAATAATATTCTACTGGAATCTGCCAAGATGATGAAGATGAGGGTGGATGTTTCAGCAAGACAATGATCTTAAACACACAACCAAGGAAACTCTCAATTCATTCCAGAGAAAGAAAGATCATACAATGGCTTTATTTATTTGCTAGGGAGTATTGGATGGGTTGTCGTTGACATCAGGTGAGAATTTCAATAACACCTTTAGAAATATATTTACTTAGAAAATTGGTAACATGTTCAATACTTATTGAAACTGCTGTATGTACTGTTTGTAAAACAAGCTAACATTGATGAACTCATTCTCATCATTCTTCTCTCCAGTAGCTCTTGCATTGATTGCATGTTGCAATAGAACACGTTTCAGAAGTCAAGACTATCGTACTGTACAAAGCTCTTAATCTCAAGTTTAAACAGACCAGCTATGTTGCATAAAATATTCTTGTCGCTACTTACAATCTTTTCAAATTTTCACTTCAATTGCTGTCTTCGCACGGGGCATCCAAACACATGCCAGCTGTTTTCAAAATCATCACTTTTTGACTGTCCCATTGAATATCAAATTGTTTCTTACCTTAAGAAAGGAAAGGCAAAAAGGGAATTTGTCACCTCACCAGTAGTCCACAAACCCCAAATTGTACATTATTCTTTACTTTAAGTGTCCAAATGCATCTAATTCTTATACTAAGTAATATTCTTGTATAAAGCATTTATTCTCCCTATTCCATCCCTAAGATGCAGTCAAGCCACCACTGGGTGATCTGTTTTCTAGCAACTGGTCAAATTCTGTTGCTTGTGTGGTGTGCTTGTGATCTTGGGACTGAGCCTGTACGCCTCCGGCTGGTGCTGCCCTTAAGCAGCTAAATAAACTTTTGCACACTTATAAGTGTTGCTGGAGTTGTTTGCCTGGGAAGCCGGCCATTGGCAGTCGGAGATGCTGAAATGACAGGTGCACCAGACATGCGCCAGAATTTGACTTAAGGAGAGAGGAGGGAGAATGCCTACATGGTTGAGCTCCTTCATCTTCTTTTCAATGGGATTAGGAATGACTGGCTTGGGGATTGTTTGTATAAATGTAAAACTGTTGAAAATCAATAAAAAATATTTGATTAAAAAAATGACTTGGTTACTGGCACAAAGGACTGCCCTTTCATAAAAGGCTCCACAAAATAGTAGACAAGGCATTTAAATCAAAGTATAATTTTAATTTTTAAGTGAAGATAACCTGTACAGAGGTTTGTTACTTTTACACAGGCATTTACCGTAATTGACCACTAACTTTTCGGAGAATTTGTGCTCTATTAATAGCCCATCTCGCGCTAAACCCAATTGCTCTTAGCTCTTATTAATTTTTCTATTTAATATGTCCTCCATTAAGGGGCTTTTACCTTTCAAACATGCAGTCCACTTCCTGTTGCTAAGTGTATTTAATCTCTAGGACCTTGAAACGGAATATAGTAGGCAAGTTGGTGTCCTGCTTGTTATCAGCAGCTCCATTTTGTATATGCATCTCTTCTAAGTCTCTTCCACCCAAACTCTTTACTTCAGTTGATGACAGCACCAGCTTTCTCCTCTTCTCTGCAATGAGGCTTTTACATCCAAAAGCAAACAGCAGTCACCTCATTTACATCAGAGACAAGACAGACAGGTTTAGAATTATAACAACTCTATAGAAGACAAGATTATATCAGCCACTGCTGATAAAAGATGATGCCGCAGCTACTTCCCTGCACAGAGCATGTTAAGGAAATGGTCCATAAACCTCAGTAAGTAGGCTCCAGACTATGGCTGCCTATTGCCATGATGTTTCTGTAAAGCATAAGGCAGCTCACGTTGTCCAGAAAATAAAATATAGACAAAAATCTTCAATTAGGAAATGAAACTGTTAAAAAAGTGATTTGTTTCTTGTTTTAATTGTTAAAAGTGATATGTTATCTGGTTTTAATTGCGAAAGCAAATTGGCAATACATTTCTACTCATCCAATATGCAGTGAGGCCTTATATACCCTGGAGCAAAAAACACAAATTTGCCCAGGACAAAAGCATTTCAGATCCTCAGAGCCTTTTCAGAATGTTCTATGAGGAACTGTTTGAACAGACAGAATCTCTTACATTCACTTCCCTGAAGTTTATAACCGATTTGCACACATAACATGTACTTCAGTTGCAGTGTTTTTTGGGAAGAAAGCACACCCTTTATCTACTCTTACAATTACCTGTCTCTGCTTATTCCTGCAAATTATATGGTACCAATAAAAAGAGACAAACCAAATTGTGAAGTATACAAAAAACATAATTAAAATAGAATATTGGCTTTGTGTCCATTTGGTAGTCCATAAGTATGTTTTGTCTGTACTTAATATAAAAGAAGACAGTATTAAAAATGCAAGATTATATATTGCGTGCTGAAAGTTGGTAAAATTGTCTAGAGCAGAATGTCATTCGCGCCATGAATAATTAACGCAGCATATTGAAGTAAGTTTATGCAGAGACAAAAAATACTGCACAATATAACATAAACGGCAGAGCAGAGTTTGAAATGATAAATCTGATAATAAAGAATACAATAAATACAGCCGTCAGGTCTGAGCAAAAGCTACTACATCTATTGATTTTGTTTGTTTGGTGTATATTGTTGATAAGTAAAATGCATTGAAATGCAGTCTGCTTATAGCATGAAATGTGGCTGGAAATCTGCTAATTTTAAAACACTGTCTATAAAATCATAATGGCATAGAAGCCACATAACTCACTTTCTAAAGCCTTTCTCATACACTATGAAGAACCTGTTTACATGAATCTCTGCTAAATGTACAATTACTCATCTCTAGTTCAGCTGCTTATTGATGCACCGCCATCACAGAGCATTATAACTTATGTTGCTTATAATCCAATAAATCCAGACCAATATCTTTCATTTTACTGTAACATACATCTTGATAAATGCTTTATATGACACCGTTTTCCTATGTTTATTGTTGACCTTTCCCACAGAGTTTTGTTAATCCTTTATTTTCTTTCTTGTTCGGTATACAATAAGGTGCTAGAACACAGAAGGCACTCCAAATAATCCTTGGGATTTACTACCATTGTAACGTAATCTAAAGGGAGCTGTTCTAAAAATACTAAGGAAAATCTCTGACCTAACACCGACAAGCAATATATTTACTATGTGCTTTATGCATTATTTATAACAATAATGTAATAATAAAAAAATGTTTTCTATAACACTTTCATATTCAGCAGTGCACACAACTTGTTGGACAGGGGGGAGTATTATTGGAAAGGGGACATGGATTTCCAAAAGGGCTGGGCATAACATATGTTTATTTATAGAACTATTCTCCCAAAATTCTTGCACAGAATAGGTATCGATAGCAGATGTAAAGAGCTGTAGATTATGCTAGCACTATATAAAGAACTATTTTTTATTATAAAACTTAGGTAGATGATGCACTAAATGTATCATCCACCATAAGCAACTCCAATAAATCCATTGCATTTGTCTAGAAATCAAAGTGATCATAGAGAGGAGAGGGTAAAAAAAAAGAGCCACAAAAATGATAAGGGGTATGGAGGGTCTCAGTTATGAAGAAAGATTAAAACAACTAGATTTATTTAGTCTGGAAAAGAGACGACTAAGAGGGCACATGACTAATTTATTTAAATATATTAATGGTGCATACAAAAAATATGGTGGAAAGTTGTTCCAGATTAAATCAAATCAAAAGAAGAGGGGCACTGTCTCCCTCTGGAGAAAACAAAGTTTAATCACCAGAGGTGACAGGGATTCTTTACTGTAAGAACTGTTAATCTATGGAATAGCCTGCCTGAGGCGCTGGAGAAGCAAGAGAAAGCCTTTTTACACCTAAATAACATTGATGGTTATGTTATATAGAATTGTTCCTCTAAATCCCTTCCTCATCCAATCTCTTCCCTTCCCTTACTTGGTTGAACTTGAAAGACGTGTCTTTTGTCAGCCATATAAACTATGATACATAATTGTTGCATTGTGAGGCTTCTGCCCCCAATATCTAAGAAGACAAAATACTGTATTCAGCATTGAAAATGGCACAGAAGGGATGGGATTGTTTAGTTTGAGACATAAGTAAGCTGGATAAATTGGGTATCTCTGCACCCGTAGTGATCCAAACACAAATAAAAGGTGTCATCTTGAAAGCACATTGAATGCCATAAAGATAAAGCCCATCAGAATATAATAACAGTTTTTTTGCCAATTCCACCACATTTGGAATTTGTTTCCTAGTTTATGTCACAGAATGTTAAATGGTGGAACTAACTGGAAAGTAGAATTTGTCTAGCAGATAGAACAACCTTTTGATAGCTTTGTTAATTAAAAAATGCCACGGTAAATGTTACTTTTTGATCACTTTTTATTCTGTTGTTTTGCAATATGTGGTGTTTTTGTGGTGATTTTCACCTTTTATTCTATGTTGTATGTGATTTCTACATAGGCCATGGCATTGTTATTATATTATGGGGATCTTTATTCTTTTTTTTATTTGCATTTTTTAAAGTTTTTTTGTCCCATTCTGTGTTATCCCAGCAGAATCTGGATCCAAACTTATAATGATTGTGGTTTTGGCCTGCTGAACATTCCTTTTTTTCTGTAAAAAGAAAAATTTACAGAGTCCTTTTAAGAGCTGATTCTTTGCAATTATTTAGTGTTATCTTTGTTTCTTGTATGGGGTTGATGATATTTTTGTAAAATGAAATAAAATGTTTGCAGTACATGGATTCAGTCTTTCAGTGTCATGTTATTTTTTTTATTTGCTCTTGAATTAAGTTTAAATAGAATCTGAAGTTAACCTTCTCTCTTGTAACATAAAAAGCTTTTCAGAACAAATGCTTGTGACAAAATAGTAGATTGTAATAATTTTCCTACAGTTGTGCCAATAGTTTTATGTCAACAACTTCAAATAATGTTCTGGTTGATATTTTGTTTTACATGAAAATTACACGACAGTATAATAAAAGAAGATCGCTTATTTACAAACAGGCATGCAGAGATTTTAGGATGAAAAGTAGGAAATTATAGACTTAGCTGACATTTACAGTAACAAAATGTGTATTTGAAAAGTCTGCTTACTGTATGCACAATTGCGACACTTCTGATAATCTTTATTAAATAAAATTTTATGTTAAAGTTCACTTTCTACTAGAGATGAGCGAGCATACTCGTCCGAGCTTCATGCTCTTTCAAATATTAGCGTATTTGAAATGGCTCTTTGTTCGGACGAGTATTTCGCCTGCTCGAGATCAAGCTTTTACTTAATGAAACACAGTGAAGAACAGAGTGAAAACAGTGAACACAGGATCATTTAAGTGAAGAACACACTGAAGAACACACTGAAGAACACATTGCAGATGTTTCTGTACATCTGCTAACATATCAGAAGACATTAGTACAGAACAGTGTTCTTCACAATAGTATGTGAAGAACAATATGTGTAAAGAATCTTCAAACATATTGTTCTTCACATACTATTGTGAAGAACACCGTTTGGCAATAATGTCTTCTGATAAGTTGGCAAATGTACAGAATCAGTGAAGAACACATTGCAGATGTTTCCATACATCTGCTAACTTATCAGAAGACATTAGTGCAGAAAGGTGTTCTTCACAGTAGTATGCGAAGAACAATATGTGTGAAGAACACATTGCAGATGTTTAACATGGGTCATTCTCCTTTTTGAAGTTTCACGAATATTCCATTTAATAAAATAAACGAAGAAACAGGCCTGACTTCCTTATTTCTCAATAAAATGACACATTTTATTGCAGAGCCTTGGTCCCCTTGAAAAATGCTCGAGTCTCCCATTGACTTCAATGGGGTTCGTTATTCGATATGAGCACTCGAGCATCGGGAAAAGTTCAACTCGAGTAACGAGCACTGGAGCATATTAGTGCTCACTCATCTCTACTTTCTACCAATAATTTCATGTCCTCCAAGATCCCACATCTAGAAGAAATTTTATGGTTTATCCACTACTTGAGCAAACCCCAAAATTAACATCTGCAAATCAGATCTCCTAAATAGATGGATGAACCCAGGCAACACTTTCGAAAAAGATTTCCTATACCTATAGATCAAAACAAACCATCATGTACAATACAGACTTCATTCCCCTGAATGATGTATATTGTTAACAGTCCCAACCCTGAAACATTTATACCACATACAACACCTTCATATTAATTAGAAGATAGGAGAGGCACCATAAATGATACACGTAATTTGGGGACAGGAGCCCAATACATGTATAATATATTGTGCCCAATTCAACTGCTGACTGGCTGTTGCCATGCCATACCTGGGAATATTGTGGGATATGTTCATCACGTTCAGCCAGTATATTGTTAATTGTGGGTCTCGTGCATACGTAAAAATATCTCAGGCAACCCTTTGGAAGCAGAAAAAAACCCCCATATATTACGTATATTAAGAACTACACCTCTTATCATTTATTTAGATATGGATTTTTATGGTGCATTTTAACTGATATGCATCCATATAATATGCAAGCAGACATTTTTTGTAAAAGTATATTAAAGTGTAGCATCTATAAACTCAGCATTTCTATGAAAATAGAGATGCAGGTGTTTAATGAATGTACTTATTCTCAAATGTTGAGATTGAGAGATTTGCAGGAAAATGCAGCTGCTAAGTTGACAATATGTGCTAAGAATCTAATAATATTTCTATGGGTTACATTTTTTTTTTGTCAAACCTAAGTTTCTAAATATGCGACTATTCAATGAAATTCCTTGGAAGCATCATTCATTTTTGCATAGCTGAGCAGATCGAAGAAGACTCCCTTCAAAATGAAAAATGTACATCTGGCAAGCACTTTGTTTGCATTTATGTACCTAACACTTCTGTTCCTTCTGTATGTCAGCCTTGAATTTCACTTCAAAGTAATTACATCTCTTTAACTTTGCATTATTCCAGCAGTGCACCAACCTCAGCAATTTTAATGGTTTACTTTGAAATAGGTTTTGTGGTTTTGCTGTAAATTTAATGGTTTTTCAAAAAAAGAGCATCAGAATCTGTCACTTTGTACAGCTAGGTGGAGATTAAAAAAAATTCATCACCTATTAACCCTCGTATGAAATGCTCATATTTACTGCAGCAGATCACCTGGCATTTTGGAATAGTCCCCTAGTAGGGGATAGCTGATTTGAGCAGAACAAAGAATATGGGTGCTACCCCATTGGGCAAAGAATGCGGCAAGACAGTAGGCAAAAGGTTGGGCATGTAATACATATATATAGTGATATACTGGCTAATATATGGCCAGTCACAGAAAGCATGGCTGCACCAAGCCTTTAAGTACAATAGCACAGCCACCTTATATTGTACCCGTTGTCCCTATATGAATATATCTGACATTAGATTTGTTGTATTCTACTAGAAATGAGGTCATGAAAAAGTAACGGTACAGGAGATCCCCTTCTCTTCATGCACCAACCCTTTATTTCAGGCAATTATTGCAAGAATCCAGGTACAGGAGCAATTAACAGTACAAATCAGAACACATTACAAGGTCAGGTAGGGGGTCAGACATATGTATCCATACATAACAGGATAGACAACACCGTAGCAGGAAGAAGAAACCCATGGGGGAAGATGGTACAGGAGATAGTCAGGGGCAGACCAAGGAACCTTAGAAGGCCCATTCTCATGAGAAGGAACCACAACTATAAACAATAGATTCAAGTTAGGGCGACTAGTGCAGATTTTGATTTTGGCCTCAGCAGCTTCTAGTCATGCCTCTGCATACCACCATGTGATAAAATAGAGGTTGTAATGTACAACACATGCCATACAAACATTCTTTGGTAATATACTATTTAGGCTACAAAACCAGTATTAAGTAAAACGGACAGTATAAAGTAATTAGGAATAATTGGTTCCAGCTCTTTTTAAACCTCAGCCTTTGTATAAATGCGTCCTAACTTTAGCAGTTTCAAGGCTGATCCCAACTCATAGCATGATCAATGGGAAAGCATCTGCCTATAGAGCATTACTTTGACATTCACTGCTAAACATTTAATTTAAAAGACTGAAGGCTTCATTCCAATATCTTTAATTTAACACTTTAATTCAATTACCTAATCCTACATTAAGGCACATGAAAGGAGCATAATTTATAGGCAGAAAGGTTTCCCTAGAGCGACTTTGATAAATCAAAGGTTTAAATGTACAATTATATTATTATTGGCAAAAAGTGACGATTCGGTGATTGAATACATCCGACTTTGATTTAAGTTGATGCTCATTGAAGGTCATTACTATTATAGCTGAGTGGGTGTGAATTAACACTGAGGTCAGTAATTAGCTTACAAAGTATACATGCTGATGGAAAGGTAATGCTTATGAATGGTGTTTTAAAAAGCCCTTCACATTAATACAAGATTTAGAACAACTTGTAGTTTCTTCATAAACACTATTCATTTCAGTATTGTAAACTTGAGCATATATATGATGCTTATAATATTGGTTCTATGCAGTAGTTCTGTAGGTTGGTTTAGCAGTTAATTTACTGTTAAAATAAAAGCTACGCCCTTACTTACATATGAAACAACATTTCAGCTACATTTATGCTTTAAAGCATGTTTTATTGTCTTTCAACCCCATAAAGCTATGTACACGCCAAATATTTGAGTATTTTCCTATTAATCCACACATATGGATCTTAATCCTAGAAACACAGAGTTTTTGGTGTTTTTTTGTTTTCCTGTGTTTCACTCCCCTCCTTCCACAAGCATTGAAAAAATCCACAGGTATAAAATGTATTTAGTTTTTTTGCCTTATTACCATAGTCATTAAAAAAAACAATGAATAGAATGTCTTTTTGGTTATACCATTGTCAATTTGGATGCTTTCTTTCTGTTAGTGTTCATGACGGTCAATAATTTTGGCATTTTGATAGATGCCTTATATATTTATAACTTTTTTTTGTTTATTTTATGTGTTTGTTTGTTTTTTTTTACTTTTATTTCAGACTCTCAGGGGGTCTGTTGACTAATGATATATACTTCTTTTATATTACAGTCTGCCTTTGGCAGGCTATAATACAAAATTCCAAATGTCACCTTTGGGAACCTCCCAGCTGTGGCGCTTCTGATAGGTACCATCCAATAATATCACAGGGAGCACTGATGAGCATTTAAAGATGGCATTGTTTTGTAAGGGGAGTACACCATGTCTTCTTAACTAGAAGTTGTACTTATACAGTGGTACATATTAATTATTTTTTTCCTACTTAGTATCATGTTAGTTAGTGTCATGTATGTTTGTTTGTGATTTATGTAACTAAAAATGTTTTCATTATTTTGCATTGTCACCATTTATGATACTATTCTTCTATTTTGCATTGCCTAATAGACGTGTGTTGGCTTGTAGAGCCTTTAGGCTGCGCAGGACCAATCATATGAATTTTGCACAGTACTTTTAGGTTCCACCCCTGCGTCTAACATGTAAATTGCCACACTCTTTGCCAGCACTGATGGCGGCAGTTGGTGGCTGCTGCAAAAAATGACAAATAATTTGGGGCAGCACTTGCAGCAAACAATGGCCACAGGCCTTCTGAAGGATTGACCAAACCGTCTTATTATCAAGATCAATAAAATACGATGAAGCTGCACTCCTCAAGCAATGTGTTTTTATTCCCCACCAGTATTTAGACTGAATTCAGACTATTCCTCAAAATGATAGGAATGAAAACATCAGCTCATTTTGCAAAAAATGACACCTCACACAGCTCCATATATACCAAAGTATGAAAGAAATCATTAGCGTTAGAAGATGTACACATTTGTTAAATATTTAATTTGAAAATGTAAAAAACAATAAAACCTGTATAAATTTGGTATCCCCATGATCGTACCAAACCAAAGAATAAAGTAGATCATAGTATCATTTGGAGTGCCCAGTGAAAGTCATAAAAACTAAGCCCATAAGAAAGTGACGCAAATGATTTGCCTAATCACCACATTTGGATTATTTTTCATCTGCCCTGTACACGGCATAGAATTACTGAGAAGTAAAATTTGTTATACAGAAAATAACCCCTCACACAGCTAAGTACATGGAAAAAATGATAAAGTTGCACATTTTTGAAGGTAGAGATGGTAGAAAAATAAAAGAAAAAAACACTGTGTCCTTAAGGGTTTAACTCGTTTGATCATAAGGGATGCTATTTAATTTATAGTTTTCTTTGAAAATTGCACAAATAAAATTTCTTTCACCCTGTAAGGGAACTGTGTTACTGAAAAACTGCTAAGATCAGGTGTAGTTGATAAGAGATGTAAGTTGGTTTTAATTTTTACACTTTTACTGTCAGTTAGAGATGTGTGAACACCGCCTAAGAAGCATCCAAGTAATGATTTCTATCATAAATATAACAATATTGATTTTAATTTCTGTAGATGAACATATGATGGATACAATGAGAAAAGATCTTGAAAATGACTTGTGTAACATCTATTTCATTGGTTTATACGTTTCCATGAAATGGCATCTCTTTAATAAAATATGGTTCACATTACTATAATTCATTACCTAAATGTGTAACATGTCAAGCTGATTTGCACTTTATGTTTGCTTGTTGCCTTGTGACTATGTTGTTAGCACTTCACTGATCTTCTTATGGTACATAATTTTTAGGAAAGTTTATTCTATGCACAGTGTCAACTGAATGTCAAGAATTTATACTTCAATGTCAGTAGTGCACTTCTAGCATGCTTCAGTCTATAATATGCATTCCTTATTTTTCTATATAATGTTTCTTCCTTCTTATATAAATATGTGATCGGCTGCCACACATAACCCATATGTAATAATTTGTACAGCTTACATTTTTCTTCATTATAATCTGGCATCATGTCAGGAAAGTCTAAACTGAATGGATACAATGTCAACACACGAGTGAAAAACCTATTTCTTGATTGTCTGCCCTATTGAGCACCTCTTCATTTATTTTCCAATGCTTCATTAATCATTGATTACATGATCATATCCCCTTTCTTCTGTAGGTCTCCAAAGAACCCACAACAGAAGATTATTAAACGAGTGATTGGTCTGGAAGGAGATATTGTAAAGTAAGTTTCAAGGCAAAGATAGATTCTGCATTTCTCTGTACTTCCATTCAACACATTCACTATAGTGTGAAGTATATGTCCCTTAAAGGATACAGCAACAAAATAATTTATCATCAAAGAGAACTAAACTTCTTTATACTGTAATTTATTGCATATATATGTACAATTCATGTAATTATACCTTTAAAAGGATTTTATATTTGTGTTTCCTTCTCACGTTTTCAAGGGATGCACAAAGGCATAGTTAAAAATCCCCTTTTATCATTAGTATTATATTTTTTAATCCTAGTGATTACATATTATGCATAAATAGGCAGAGAATTCTATTTTTCACAGTTTTCTATGCCCCAGTTGAGCCTACAGCCTATACTATAAATTTACTGTTACAAGTTAAGTAATATTGAAAGAAAAAGTGATTATCTATATAAAGTCTTAAAAATCTGGAAGAAAGCTAAAGAACTTGGATGAATTACTTGGAAATGGCGAGAGAAAAATTTAGCAGCTGTGAACTGTGAGTCTTCTACAGCCTTTTTTCCAGGTCCATTTCTAACCAACTTTTATATGCCAAAACTTGTTTCAAAACCCCCATTCTTTTAAAGCTGCCCAATTTAAGACCATCACTTACAAGACAGAATAACTGTAATGAGTGTCTGACTTTGAAGAAACTACCATGATTTCAATAGACATTGCATTTTACTTGCTACTCTTCATAAAAAGGCTGCTTGAGCTAACACCTCAATATCATCATGGGTTTTTGTGTCAGACGTTCATATTCCCGGAATACCCCTTTAAAGCTTCTGTTGAAGTATAGTTCAGGTTTTTGCCCATTTTTTAAACTGAGGAAACTAAGGAAGCATATGTGTGGCTTTCATTTGTTTGTACAGTGTGTGAACTAGTGTATTATGGTTATCCAGATTTTTGATACTGGTATTTATCTGGTTTACAAGTGGGACTAATATATTAAAAAGATTAGTGCGGACTTTGCATGGCATAAGCATAGCTGTACATAACATGTTTTTACAGTTGTACTTTGAAATCTGAGTACACTGTTTACACAATGACTACATGGGATGTTATAGCAGAAAATGTAATATTTACATTAGGATGATAAATATCTGATTTTAAAAATTTATTAAAAGTATAGAAAAAATGGTTTATTGGTGCACTATGTCTGCAACCATTTATTTTACATTAAAGCAAGACATAAAAAACACAATTACATCAAAACTCGTTCGTTACAGAAATTCTTGGTTGCAGTGATTGTTGTGCAGAAGCCAAGCATTATAAAATGGAATCACAAAACAAGTGCACTTAGCTATGTTCCACATAATGTAACATCATGAATTCTAACTAGTAATTTGTACTAGGGTATGATTTGCACGTCCAGGATAAAGCCTTGACATTGCACAACCGAGACCTTGATTAGAGTCTGAATTGCTATCTTTGTTCAGTGGTTTAGGTAGTATGTAAGATCCTAATGTGACCATTGCAGTCATCAAAAATCCATCTTAGATAATTTGAGCTGACACAGCTACAAACTTACTAGAGATCTTTACCCACAGATTGATTTTACAAAAAAGAAAGAAAAAAACATGGTACCGAAATAAATAAATTAAAAAAAAGAAGCTGATCACCATATGACCTTGAAAAAGATTCATGCTCTGTAGCTATACTTAGGACATCAAAGAAAATGAATAAACTTAATAATATTTGACTTTTTTTTAATCACGGTTTATATTGTGGCTAATAAATGCATCATTGATTAAAAATTAAATATCAAATACCTAGCTTTGTCCTAATATCTGCCAAACAAGCTCAGATTGTAACATTTAAAATAATCACTACTGTTCTGAGCTTTCTTGTTTTAATAAAGAAAAAAATTATTGTAAAAACAACAAAAAATCTGAAGGATTTATGCATAGATTGATTGAACTCAAAAAAGGTTTTATGGATTATTTAGCAATAGACTGTGATGATCAGTGGGTTCTGGATGCAATGTATCACCTTTGGCTTGGGGCTACCCCCTAGGGCATTGGTGGCGAACCTATGGCACTGGTGCCAGAGGCGGCACTCGGAGCCCTCTGTGTGGGCACCCAGGCCATCACCCCAGAATGAAGTTCACCAGACAGGACTCAAAGAATCTTCCTGGAGAATCTTCCTTTAATATTAGACAAATTTGCCCTCCTCCTTTCAACTGTGTTGGTGTCCTTAGGAGGCTGAATGATTGAAAATTGTCAAAGAAAAAGGAGAAATAAATTACTGCTTAAATTGCTGTGCTGGCACTGTGCAATAAATAAGTGGCTTTTAGTTGAAGTTTGGGCACTCCGGCTCTAAAAGGTTAGCCATTACTGCCCTAGGGTGTCATCCAGGTGTCTCTGTTGGATTTCACCCAACCTCTGTACAGGGATCTGGGTTTAACAGTGAAAAGAACACAGGCATGGTTATTCTCAAAGTAATCCTGGTGTAGGTCCTAGTTGATATGGGCATAACAGATGACTCAAAAGTGCCAGGCAGACAATGATCCTCAAGTAGTTTTATCCCTAAGACTGGTTTCTATTAACAACAATCAAACTGTCATTAGTAGGTGAGTCTAAGATGCACTAACAGTACTGAGGAAAAAGTCAAGCAAACAGAGGTAGGTGATGTTTATACAAGCACTGCTTAGGCAGCACTTTGGACAACCAATAGTTCAGGCAAATGAACATAGTAGGGTATTAAGCCTGGTCTGTAATGGAGTGGTCATGACACATTTGCACTTGAAACCTGAAACCTAGGGGATGTTTTTAATCACAAACAGAGGGATTTGGCAAGGGTCTTTAAATGGGTATTCTCATATTGAGGATTTATGACATCCACAGAATTGAGATCTCCATTAAGTGGTATGGAGAACAAGGCTCAGCATGGCAACCCTTATATTCAGCCCACTCATGGTACACTTCTATTCTCGACATCGGTGTGGGTTCAATCCAAGCGATAGGTATGGATCAATAGCTAAGGAGGAAGAACTTTGATGCACACCTAGCAGAGGATCTGTAGTGATATGCAGGTTGGTGTGTGGGGAAGCACAATAGTGCTGTCAGCAGAAAGTGAGCAGTGTTCAAGATGATCAAGAGGACGGTGGAGGGTGAACATGACTGCGGCAGTCATACACATTGTGAATGTCTAAAACTTAGGATCAGATAATTTGAAATGATGGAACAGCTGAATATAGATAAGCTCTAGAGAGCAGGGAGGGGGAACTGTGAGTCACAGGAGTAAAGTCTCCTCCCAGCAGTTGAAAGTGCTCCGAGACTCACAATCAGGACTACAGAGAGAAGAGAAGCTGGAAAATGTTACATAATAACAAGCAGAAACATTGGGGCACATTTACTAAGAATGGTTCAAACTGCACTAAGTGTGGCTTCCTGTGTATAATCCAGGGTGCGCCAGGTTCATCTTTTCTGGAGCTCGTCCATCAAGAATTTTGTGCTCCCTGAACTTGCGACAGAGAGCACCACTTTTTTCTGGTCTATCTTCAACATGGGGCAGGTGACACACTTCTGTCCGACTGAGCACCGGAGCATCCCCTAATTTGTGTTGCATGATGCTTAGTGCAGCTGTGCCACAAAACGGCCGTGTGCAACACATTTATGGTGCAGACACTTCTTAAATACCTGTGCAAGCAGTTTACACTAGATTACACTTTGGAACTTTGCAACATTATATTTTTTTATACACACTATAGACTACTGATTTCTGCAAAAGTGATACACAATTTAAGTATAACTAGTTAAGTTTCATATTTAGTATAAATATACGAATTTGAAAAGGTTTTAAAGTTCCTAAAACGACTATTCCATATTTAAAAAGTTATAGCTTTTTTTTTTTGGCAATTTCCCCTGTATGCATATTTCAATAAATAAGCGATGTGGTGTTTTGCAACCTCAATATGCATATGTGATTTCTATAATAATCATAATTAAGTGTTATTTTGCATAACATAAGTTGTTTTTTGCCACAAGGTGATTTTGAAATTAGTGTTAATGATTCATACAAGCAGAACTAATGAGCTTTTAAAATAGTTTTCACTATTGCTTAGGAGATTCAAATAGGAGCAAGAGTGAAAATTAGTTTTCCCTTCATTATCATGAAAGTTAATATTGTTGATGCTGGTTTGGTATGGTAAATTACGTGATAAAGCTGTAATGGGCTTTGGATAAGATGAGCTGTTAACTAATAGATTTGGACTTTATCATGTCAGTACTAAATTTTACTACAGCTAAATGCTGTTTGCGTTTTATCAATATACTGCAGACTTTATGTCCACTTTCAATGCCCTGCATTAAATCAAGCTAAATGTTGTTAAATTGCCTCAATATAAAAAAAAATCTGATATTCAAATGGGAATAGGAAATGCTATTATGCCGGTTGTTAAAGTAGACTAGTTGCCCAATTACAATTACTAAACGTGAAAAGTTTGACAATCCGTCTCACGTATTTACCCCATTTAAAACCGCAGGACCAAGTTGTGTATTTGCCATCATTGTGTTTTATTTTTATAAATAGAAAATAAAAGAAATTGGATGACATGTTAATTAGAGAATATAGAAACTGCCGATACAAAATACTTTAAGGGAACTGGTCAAAAACAGTATAAATCTCAGTTAACACATGTGTTTGCACCTCTGTTGTTATCTTTTGTCACTAAAGTGAAAATAACTTTGATTATTTTGGATGAAAACATTTGCACTACAGCTTCTGTGTATTTTTTGTAAAATAACCAAAGGACTAAGGGGGTGGTAGTGCAAACAGACACCGATGGAAACCATTAAAAGTCCATTTAAATCAATGGACATTTTAACTGACAGTATTATTGTTTTAGTTGCAGAAGATAACAGAATGCAGGTGCCGGTGTGAACTGCGCCTTACGTGTTCAGATATCCCAGAGCACCATTGATTGCACATGAAATGCCTTGTGTCACATTAACCGGTTAAGGACCGGGCCCTTTCCTGTTTTTTCATGTCCATTTTTCACTCCCCACCTTCAAAAATCTATAACTTTTTTATTTTTACATGTAAAGAGCTGTGTGATGACTTGTTTTCTGCGTAACAAATTGCACTTCATAGTGATGGTATTAAATATTCCATGCCATGTACTCGAAAGCGGGAAAAAAATGCCAAATGCAGTGAAAATGGTGAAAAAACGCATTTGCGCCATTTTCTTGTGGGCTTGGATATTACGTCTTTCACTGAGTGCCCCAAATGACATGTCTACTTTATTCTTTGGGTCGGTACGATTAAGGGGATACCAAATTTGTATAGGTTTTATAATGTTTTCATACATTTACAAAAATTAAAACCTCCTGTACAAAAGTTATTTTTTTGATTTTGCCAACTTCTGGCGCTAATAACTTTTTTATACTTTGGAGTACGGAGCTGTGGGCGGTGTCATTTTTTTGCGAAATTTGATAATATTTTCAATTACTGTACGACCTTTTGATCACTTTTTATAGATTTTTTTATATTTTTAAAATGGCAAAAAAGTACCATTTTCGACTTTGGGCGCTATTTTCTGTTACGGGGTTAAACGCATTGAAAAACCGTTATCATATTTTGATAGATTGGGCATTTTTGGACGCGTTGATACCTGATGTGTATAGTATGGCAGTATATTGGGATTTTCCTCCTCATTCATTACAGTGTGCTATCAGCATTCTCCATGCAGCGCAACCCGACCGCCGCCATGAATACACGGCGGGCGGGCGCGAACTGGTTAATTAAAGGTTTTAGACCATTTTTTTTTAGTTTCCAGACTTTCCCATAAAAGCGCCATGGACTCTGGAAAAGCATCAGAGGATTCAGTCGTAGGACTCTACAGTTTTAAAATACTCCAGATTTATCATCCAGCATGATTTATCTGGCACAGAATAAGACAATGGGAAGATGTATCGTTCTATCTGTGCCAAAATACCAGAGTAATTTTCACCTGATGCCTAGTGCCACAGTTAATGAAGCTTTTATACAGACTTGGCTGGAAAAGGGGTTTAGCCTCAGGAAAAGGGGGTTTGACCGAGGCAGTGTGCCAGAAAATTGGTTCAGTACAGCAGTCCATTACTGTGGCGCAACTCGCCAGTCTTATACTGCACCCGATTAATCATCCAGCATCAGACACAGTGATTAATCTGATACAGCACAAGACTGGTCTGGTTCTACTCTGCACACTAATACATCTCTTCTAGTTAAGTCTAACTATGCACTGATTTATTCACCAGAATGTTGATAAATTGTTCTGTGAGTCTCAAACAATCTCTAACTGGTTTACTAACATTTGAGCGTCATCCACTACTCAGCATAAGCTGATCTCAGTTTATCTAATAAATAAAGCTAAGTGTCTGTATGTGTGTATGTCTGCTAAAGTAATCTGCACAGTCGCTTTCCAATGCTGTGGCACTTAGCAACCAATCACACCTCAGCTTTTATTTGCCACCGGTCATCAATCGCTTAGTGACTGCCCATATGGATTTCTCCGTCGGTCACTCAGGGGCCTTAGACCAGGCTGACGCGTTCGCGGCATGCCGTTTTTACAGCCATGCAGCATGGGACCTAATGAAGGTCCCCAGTACTGCCATCGGCAAATGCCTGCTTGCTCCAGTCCCTGAAAGCTCTGATTGGTTGCTATGGTCAACTAGAACAGTTTTACCTCCGATACTTCTGATAAATATCCATGAGTCGAGAGAGACAGAAAGAGATATAGACATACTGTAAATAAATAGATATACAGATAGATACAGACAGACTGGCAGATATAGATTGATAGATAAATAATAGATAGATATACAGATTAAATAGATAGATACAGAGTAAGATATAAAATATTTTTTGTTAACCCATTCTATTTTGTTATAGCTAAGAACAGTTATTTACTATATATTGGCTTATTCACTAAGGGTCTGCGGATTGCATTTCCGTCTGGTTTTCAAATGTTTTTGGGGATCGCGCTGATGGGACAGGTGTTTAGAAAGGGATTTTGGCGCACGCGATCACATTTTGGCGCAGCAGCACCGGCTTTCATGCAACACAAATTGGGGCTGATTCGGACTAAGCATGGGATTTAGCTTTAAAATTGTGTCGCAAGACAATGTGTCACAAGACAATTCACAAAGATGGTGAACTCCGGCAGAACTGATCGGGAAAACAACACATTCAGGAAATCGGGCGCGCAATCTTATTGAATCCCGGCACATTCGGGTACTCCGAGGGACCGGGTAACTAAATGTGCCCCATGTTCAGGACTTGAGAAAAAATCAGACTTCAGTAGAATATTGAGTGTATTGTTCTACATATTACAAATCCTTTAAAGCAAGCACTTACTAAGGGAAATATATTCCAATATAGGGTAAAGTTATTATTTTATTTTAGACAGTAGGATACATTGCTTTCCAAGAAACAAAACAAATACTGTTTGATCATCTTCTGTATATAGTTTACAGGAGAGATGGTGAAAACTTTGGATATCTACATAAATAATATAGCTAGAATAATTACTTCCCAAAGAACACTAGGTTGTTAAACATATAATTGAATGATGTTATAGGCAAAGTTAACTCTGAAGTTCATAAAATCAGACAAATGTGCTTTGTAGATGAAAAAGCCAATTATGTGAAACATGGCAGAAATACATTAATTTTTAAAAGCACTTCCAGCATATTTGTAGTAAATCTTGGAGCTGCTATTATATGTTTTCAGGAGAAATAATCCACTTTTATTATTCTGAGTTTATAATAATGGAAAGACTTGAAATATGAAATATGATGATGCAAATAAAACCTAGAAATCACTGAAAAGTAGAAACTGGGCATTATATAGTTTGGAGTGAGATGTTTATATTTTTAATTTGTAACATGTTGATCATTATGGAATTCAATGGCCTTTCCCTCTCTGTTGCTGACAGCATGATCTTTGTATAAAACATGTTTAGTGCAGGATATATGTTTTCATACCTGTCCTTACAAGTCATATGTTGCTGTTTGTGTTTTTAAAGAAAATGCATTTCAACTGTACCTAAAAGGATACCCCTTCGCTACCATGTTTTTCAGAAAATAAGATCTTCCCAAACCCTGCATGATTTTTCCAACTTTTCAGTGTAGGGCAGAAACATAAACCTCAACCCCCAAAAAAGCCCTCATTGAAGGCCTCTGTTACCCCCCCCCCCAAATCACATGGATTGTGATTATAGATGCCTCAAAACTGGTGATATCCCCTTTTAAAGTTACATTGGGGAGTATGATTTTTTCATATACAGCACCAATTCCAGACTGTAACTTTAAGAGCCATTTACTCAATCAAAATCAAGTATGATAAATTCTGGGGACCTTGCTCATAAATCCAGGCACTGTAACGGTGTCTAAAATCAACATTTAAAATTATGTTAATGAGCATAAAGTGATGTGGGGGGTGTTAACAGAGCACCTCAATGCTGTGTCTTCACAAACTTTTTTTACTGTCTCACCTTCCCCCTCGCTCCCTCAGCATTCCCCCCTCATGCTGCCTGAGAAAGGCAGTAGAGAAAGTTTCCTCACACAGCGGAAGGAGGGCGGTGCCCCTTACACTTTGTAACAGCCTGTACAGGTTAGGCCCCCTAATAGCACTTCAGGTTCATAAAGATAATTTTAAAAGTTTATTTCAGAAGGAAGGAGGCCATGGATAACAAATATAAGAAGATTACCAAAGTCACAGTGCCTGGTTCTATGAGTAAGTGTCCCTGGTTTATTTTTCTTGATTTTGATGGTAGGTTTCTGGTAACTATGGATATCTTTGTGTCTGTGAATGGTAATATTCTCCTCTGTAAAATATTCAGAAGATATTGCTGTTTGAAATCTTTCCATCTCCCTCCAGATAAAGAAAAGGAGGGACCTGACATTGCAATGTGCTACAAACAGCTACATGTAAAAAAGGGCTCATGAAAAGCAAATTCCATTGTTGGATATGAGAAATTGATGTTCCAAAAGTCTACTATATTATATTTGAATAAATGTTGATTTGAATAAATATAGAATTTTGCTCATGGGAAAAAAATTCCTTGAAAATAAGCCCTGTCTTATTTTTCAGAGCAAAAAATAATATAAGGCCCTGTCTAAGTTTTTGATACACATGGTATCAGAGAGAAGCTACAAAAGTAAATACTTATCTTCGAGTTATCCTTCACAGTAATCAACTCAAAGTCAAAAGAGAAGAGACAGCCACAGGTTACAGCCTACAATTATGTGTTCTTTAAAGAGATTAGCTCACTTTATCCAATGTGGAAGTAACCATGGAGTTACCAATACAATTAATTATGCTTGTATAGCCTCATCAATCTGGCGCATACTGCAGCTTATCAAAGAAAAACTAAACTTTGAAGCATTTGGTTTAATTTCAGAAATGAATCAGGTTATCATAAAATGGATAATATACTGGAATATACTTAAAGGAAAACAACCACTTTGAATTCCTGTCTCTTGTGTGAAGTCACTCCCATGCTGGTAGAGGGAGGTGGCGAGGGCGAATCTTCTACCCATGTCTCTGGCTGCTAATGTACCGGCGTGTCAAAATTAAAGAAGACCAGCTCCGGGATAGAATGAAGAGAAGCGCAGGTATTTGTAGTTTGTTCGCGGTGAGCAGAGTATCTGAAAGTATTCAGAAGTCCCTTTCCTTCATAAAAGCAGACGAAAGATTAACTTTTTCCATACCTAAAGAATATTTCCCTTAATAATTCAGCTCTCTAAGGACTAACTAGGGACTGTTTATAAAGAATTTAGCCATTAGACACTTTATTGGGCTACTTTATCAATGGCGTACAGAGAGAGAAAGCTGATTTACAGCTTACATAAGAACACAGGGAAGGGGGAGAAGAAACACACAGGAACATATCTCTTCAACAAATAATATTGTCATTTTAGTATATGCCTTAAAATGTTGTTCAAATGTTTTTTTTGCTATCCTCATCAGACTAGCCTACTCCTGCAGTAGCTGTGTCTCCTGGCTGTGCTGATTTTTTTTGTGAGACCATAAAGTTGTTTACAGATACATTTTCCAGATGGGAGGAGCCACTGCTCCTTGCTCATTCTGGAGGGAGGAGGATGGTTATGTGCAAGTCAAGTGTGTGTAGCTGATAATAGGAGAACTGAGTGTGTTGCTCTCTAGATCCAGAAATATACTATACAGGTTAGTGAGGTATATGGTGCTCCCTGTTCCTTATCAACCTTTCCAGAACTTGTGCAGAACTTTCTCTGTCTCTTACTGCACATCAAGTTGTGTTATAGACTCTGCTATGACTATAGCAGGACACTTTGACTTCTTCTCTTGAATGGGGGCCATGCAGCGCAGTACCTCTCAGCCTCATGTCTCTCAGCTGCCAGTACAACCCCCAGTCACCTACTCCCATGACTTGCTCACTATCACTGAGATACCAAGGTCAGCAAGGCAGCTTGGTGGCAATCGTAGCTTACTGACAAGATGTGGTGCAGTCACTTGCATAAGAGGTTGAGGAACAAGAAAGATGTACTATGACATGAGCTGCTCACACACCCATGCTCTGATGTACAGTTCTAGGTCTCATCTTTTTTACATTTGCCCTATATGAAAAGATACAGATTGCTGTTATCATAAAAGATATCAGTGTATCTTCTTAGGGTTGACTTGTACTACAAGGCTTCTGGCAGTAGACCTTACAGAATCGTTTATGTGCCTTTTATACTGTGCACAGCTTATATCTAAACCATAAACTGTTTTTCAAATATGGACATCTCGGGGCTAAAAACACTTCACTGGAGAATGTATCAACCTAAGGATTAAGAAAAGGATAATTCTGTTTTTGTAGAATTCAAATGAGCAAACTAGATACATTTTTAGAGATTTAGGAGTACGTGTTGGATTTCTCACTACACAACATAGAGCAGATTTGTTTTTGACCTCTGATATTCAATAAAACTACTGTAGCACGTTTGTAATCTCCTCTGTGGATTAGCTTTCAATATAATTCACAGAGTTTACATATTTCTCCTGTAACTAAATACTTGCAGCTCATGTTACTGCATTATAATATTTCTGAGTGAAGAAAAGCAACTTGTACTACTTCTAATAAAAAAAGAGAGAAGCCTTTTTATATTTGCTTTTTTTTGTAAACATAATTTCAGATTTTCTCCTTTTTTGAGTATTAGTGGATATGCTGTTCCCCTAAGAGCAGAGCTACAAATCAGGTATTTGTAGAGCAGTGTGAAGGACAATCCTCAGGAGAAGGTGCACGCTTAAAAGGATTAGATTTCCTTTTGAAGATTTATGTTTTCCAGTGTTATTTTCTCTCCTCGTTGAATACATTGTGTGAGAGCTTTGCTGGAGAAAATGCATGCATCTGAATTTAAAAGCTATTTAGATTTTCTGCTGCCAATGAAGTTGTGATCACAGAGGGTAAGAGAAAACTTTACTTTTAGCTTATTTTGGTTATCTTGTTGGGTATATCTTGTCTGAATATCCAGCTGTTTGCCTCTAAAGTTGGAATATATTTTGTGTATTGCTGCCTACTGAGTCTTTGTAAGGCAAAAGAGCATTAGTGGTTTTACTGAACAGTGACTGTTAAAATCTAAGGACTCAAAGTTAGAGTTTAGTCATTTTTACATTTAAACTGACAATCTGAAAAAAACACTTGTCTGGTTTTGAATGTTTTATATTTAATTCACTTTTACGGCTAATGAGGGTTTTGTAATTATAGTTGGCATATTTTTTTGGTTAAAATTCTGAAATCCTTTTATTTTTGTTGATGTAGGGGACCTTATTTCTTGCAAAACATGATGGAAATGGAATTTTATTATTAAATATACTGTTTTGATTTTCTTTTTTGATTTATTGTAGCAGTTATTACAGTTTAACATAGAGTAGAGTAGGAGGAGACTTGAATAACTATATCCCTTTACTTTCCCCTGCTTAAGTCACCTGCAGGAACAGGTAGTTAACAAATATAGATAAATGATAGCTTGATCATTGAACCCAAAAAGATATAATATTTAAGGGCAAATTCACACATTTATTTCTAAGGACGCTATTGACTTCAATAGTGACACTCTTTAGTCTTTGCAGGTTGTTTAACATATGCTTGTACATCATGCGCTAGTGTATGATTAAACCCCACCATACTATATATGAGGAGACTTTGGCCTCTGGCAGGTGGTTATGCTGCCAGACAGTTCTCTGCAAATTTCTGCCCGGCATAGAATTGCATTATAGCCTGGGCACTGCGATAAAACACCAAGTGCATTACCACTCTGCTGCCACAAATGGCCCCCCTCATACACCTCTAAGCCCACATGGTGTGGAGATGGCATAAGATGAAACTAGGTTATAAGCCCTGATAATCTCCTTCAATGTGTTTATTTACATTTCCATTTTTCAAATTGATCAATTTTGCCATGTAGACCATGGACTTCTACAGAAGTTATTGGGTCTGCAAAAAAAGATAATGTCATTTGTGTGCAGTCAGTTTTTTTTTGGCAGATGATGCTTAGGAAGCAGGTATTTCAGATTCTAATTAATGTAAACCATATTTTTTTTGTGAATTTAAAAAGAATTGGATCAACAGATGCCATACGGACGATAAAAAAATGAATGTGTAAACAATACTGACACAAAACTGATGCGTTTTTTGCAGTCATGCAATGAACACCCTGTGTGAAGAAGCCCTTAAGAGGTTTTTATTTCTAATTCAAACAAACTGAAGGGTAGTGGCTTTAGATCCTATGTGACATACAATGAATTTCTTCCTGGTGAATTAAAAAGAAGTCTGCAGCTCAACGGAGATCACATTTTGTCTTTAGTGTTAATTTAACAATCACTGTTAATTGATAATTCATTAAGTCATTCCCAACCAGAAAGAACATATGTCATCTTTCAAAAAGATGTAAGGAAAGAAAAATGAGTGTTTTGTCTGGGGCTGCCACTTAGTTGTATTGGAAAAGGTAAATCATAAAATTAGCATATTGAATCCAAACATATATGTGGCCAGTAAAGTATCATTGAATATTACTGCTAATTTGACCTATTTAAACAACCTATCATTTAAATCCAAAATTCTGCTCGTAGTCAGAAAAATCCAATAATAAATAATATTGTAACCAATAATACAAGGTCTTTGTTCTATAAAACAGTGTTAATATCTTACTGTACCTTCCACTCCACAGCACAGCAATGCACTTCTCCAAAAAGATTTAAACTATATCACTGTTCAATTTCTTACAATATTGTATCCTGGAGACTGAACATCCCAATATGTCCCAGCGCACTCTGAAAGCAGACAGAACATTTTTTTTCATACAAGCCAAATCAATTATTGTTCTTCATCTTTTCATTCTCTGATGACAGCCATATGGAAGAAGTTTCTCATTCTTTATAAAAACATGCCAGTCTGCACAGGCTTTTAAATTTTACAGCTGAATGTATTTTTGTTTTTTTAAAACTACAATATTTTTAAATTCCTCACATAATTACAAATCACATTTTCTACTGAGCATATTTACATGCCTGACAAATGCCAAAAAGTCATCCTTTTGTCAAATAAACACAAACAACAAGAAAATGTGGATAGGGTGTGGGTAACTTCTACCTGGGCACTTGTGTTCAGTTCACTTTTTTCATTCATCGGTGTCATGAAACTGACTTAAGTTACGGTTGTAGGCGCTTCCTGTTGGAGCAGGAAAAAGTAGATAGTGGTAAAAAAGGAAGCTATGCAACTGTGTGATGTTTACATCTCGGAAATTTCCTGTTTTTACAATGAATGAAGCAGGAAGAGTATGTTTACTTTCTGTCAACTTGGTTTAATATATTGGGATATTATAAATCCCTAATTAGGAATAACTTATATACAAGTGTAAGCAAATTAGTAGTGGAAACGTAGGGGAATATAAAAGTTTTTGGAGCATAACTATAAATAAATTGTTTAATAACTTTCTGTGTGTGCCATTCTTTCTGAAAAAAAAAATTAGAAAGAATGGTACACACGGCCAAAGAATTGTACTCCAGTACAGCCAGTAGTTAGATACATGAGTAGGTCAAAGCCTCCTGATGTATGCAGCGTGGTGATGGGGTTTTCTTCTTTGTATTGTATATTATCTATCTTTATTATTAGGGCACCATTTACACCAGGGAGGATAAAATAGACTGTATTTGTGTACATAGGTTTTCTCTTTGTGCCTATGTTATTTTCTTTCTAGATAAATGTTCTTGTTTTTTCACTTTCATTTCTTTGTACCAAATAAATTGTAAGTTTGTATATTTGGTTAAACTTAAGGTTAAATCTTAGGTCAATTCTGGGTAAAACTTTGTTCTAGTTTTAAAGTATTGTTTTACCTTGTATAATCTTCTCATTTCAATGTTCACTGCATTGGACACATGTTTTTGATTTATTATTGTCTCCCGTCACATTAACATCATTTACTTTAGTAATATATTACAAAAATTACCATAAGGTGTGAGGTTACATCAGAAATTGCCTGTTCACAACAATTGTATATCTGTTTTTACTTGAATATTTTGCTGCTGTAGTCGGTGATTGTGTGTTACATTCATATTATGTGGTTTTATACTCACATGCGTGTTGAAAAGCAAAAAGCCACTTGAACAATAACTACTGCTAAAAGTACACAGCTTTCTGAAGCCTACTGTTTTGGAAAAAAATGTATGCATTTTGAAACATACTGTAAGGCAATATCATTCTTTTAACCCCTTGAAGTTATATATTCCATCACAGTGATGCCTTCCAATATACTCTTTGAGAGACATATCCCTGTATATACCCGGCGTATAGAACGACTTTTGAAGACAGAAAAATCTTCTGTCTTCTCGCTCTGGGTCGTCTTATACGCCGGTTAATCGTCTTATACATACGCCGGTAATGACGGCGTATAAGACGATCGCGGTCGGGTCCCGGTGCATGGAGAGGCTCACGGTGCTGACCCTCTCCATAGCCGGGTAAGTCTTTGCTGCATATGCGGCGCCTAGTTATGACGTCAGCAGCGGCGCGTCATACTAGCGCCTTGCCGGGGAAGATCAATGGCGGCGGAGTGCGGAACACTGAAGACGAGCCGCGCGAACATCGTGCCACCGTAGGGTGAGTATAAAGTTTTATTTAATTTTTTAATGCTGTCTTTAACTACTGGGGGCTTGCTGTATACAAACTGGGGGCAGTGCTGTATACTACTGGGGGGGCTGTGCTTGTAATACTACTGGGGGCAGTGTGTATACTACTGGGGCAGTGCTGTATACTACTGGTCGGGCATGTGCGTATACTACTGTGGGCTGTGCTGTATACTACTGTTGAGGCTGTGCTGTAATGGTATGTGTTGTTGTATGCCTAGTTTATGAGCGACAGTTTTTCCTGCTATACCTGATGTTCCTAAGATTTAAATTAAAAAAAGGACCATGTTAAATTCAAATCTGTTTTTTTAAAAATTTTTCGAACGGTGTTTTGTATCGTTTGGAAAAGTGGTAGTTCTATACGGCGATTAGTCTTAAACTCTAATATTTTTAAACAGGAAAGTAGGGGGGAGAAGGCGAGGGGGGATTGTTGAGAGGAGATTAATGGGGATTGTGTGGTGGGAGAGGGATCGTGAAACGGATTCTTATCTTATACCCGACTCTAACACGATAGGCCGGCATCTAGTTAGAATATAGGAGAAAGAGCGTTTGTAGGCTGAGGAATGGTACCTTCAGCATACGAATTAGTGCGAACGGCCTTTTGAGCAAGGCCTAACTAGGCTGCGATATCCTGCTTGATAAATATGAGATTAGTTGGAGGACGGTCGCACGCAAGAGGAGGGGTATTCCATCTCCAGCCTCGAAGGTTCATTCGTGCTGTTGGCCGCCTAGTTAAGTATGTTGGGAGTAGCCGTAATCGATACGCGAGTGTGCATTACTCCGCAACAGCTGATACGAGCAGTGATGTCTCACAAATACTCCCTTGGGGCGCAAGACCCCCTTTTTTGGAAGGGTAGCGCGCTACATGAGATTACCCGCGCCGTCCAGCGGGTAGACAATGGAGGAGAGACGCACGGACCTACCTCGTCGGACCTGCCTTGTTGTGGATAGTGGTTGTTGTCCCTGAAGAAAGAACGAAGATGGTTGCTAGAAGGGGTTAGTGGTTGGGGAGCGGGTTAGAGAAATTGCACTTGAATGTAGGAGACCCGTAGTGATCATTAGTTGTATCAGTTGGCTCTTTGGCGCACCAGACATAAAGCGGACGAGATAATTGTCCTTGTACCAAAGAGATTCATCCACGAGAAGCGTCACGCCGGGCCATTCCTCAGATCTCGACTCAAATGCTCACACCCATCGCCCTCGTCTATAACCCGTGCTCCTGCGGGGGGGAGCTCCCCCGTGGAAGGAGATGGGGAGAATTGGGAGGGGTTAGGAAAGAGATGGAACGTACCTCTTTTGATGAGGAAGTGTATACTCTCCGGCACGCGTAGACCCGTCGGACGATCGCCAAAAGTGATGTGGTTTGGTGGTATGCCTCTGTGTAGCTGAGTAGGAAGAAGAGAGGTAGTGGTTAGGAAAAGTTTTTTTTGCCTCTCCTTCTTTTCTCAGAAACAGTTAAAAATGTGGGTATTTGCCTTTTTAGCGTCTTTTTTTTTCCAATTTAATACATTTAAGTAGTGCTATACCTTTTATATTCCAGAATAGTACTTTGTAAATATGTCAACAACCTGCTGTTTCAGCATCAGATGGCCTGTTGTTATTCAGCCCTGATTAAATTTGGCCCGAGCCTGTCACACCCTTGTTTGGTTTTTTTAATCAGTTTTTGCACTATGATTTTCGATGCCTGTGATATATGACAAGATTAAGCAGTATTGACGTGCAGTAGACGCATCAGGATAAGGAAATGGTACAGATTTATGTGCTGTGCCCGATATTAAAACATTAAAGTAGAAGCACTTTATCCGAATAGGAGTGTGTCTTAACCATGTCAGTCATTATATAAGAATATCAACAAATCTATATGAATCAGCATTATGACCTGACATTACATGGGACAAGGACCAAATCTGCCAGTGTTGTTATAGCAAACGTGAGAAAAATTTTATTGTTGTAAAGGATGTGTAAACAACCAAGACTGCATGCATCAGAGTTCAAAAACATTAAAAAGTGTAAATGCACATGCAAGCTAATCCAATGTGGATCAAAGTCTATCCCAGAAATCCACAAACGCCACAGTTTTGAAAAAAGCAGGTTAGAGGAACAACTCCCTACACCATTGTAAACATCTGTAATGGGTAGGCAGCAGTACAATGCAGGTAGAACTGGAAACCGTAAAAACCAGTGAATGACGGTATCTGTTATAAGTATTTCGCTCCTATTAAACAGTACAAAAGTAAACAAATGAAAGGAAAAGAACTCAATACGGTTGTGGAGCCCTCTGAGTAAGATCCCAGGACCAAATCGTGCACACCAAAGCTGTGTCTAGTGAAAAATGACTTGATAGGGGAAGGAGTTAGGTCTAATGCGGACGGAGGCACCCCACGGGTTACGTCGCAGTCATGGTGTGTGCTGGCTAATACAGCAGAGAGAAGAAAGGAAGAGGAGCCGTGGCGAGTAATAGGGAGAGGTCTTTATAGACTCGCGGATAAGCCGAGGTGCCGGTGTTTATACCACCTTTACTTAATGTGGCTGAAAGCTTGGCTTATACATGACTATATATGTAAGATAAAATTTTTTTAGAGCTCATTAAAAACATGTAATCTTTTGTCCAAAAGAAGTATCTTTATGTGCTAAATCTAAGCAATAACTTTTCTATAGTGACGCAGTTGTTTACGATGTCACAGGTGCTCCCGCAACCCTATCACGGGTCGAGGGCTTACCCGGCTCCTCTGAACCCCCGCTTCTCAGTACCGCTTGGCACCGCTGACGCGACTCACGTTGGTGAACCACGGGCCCCTCTTCCGGAGCCACAGCAGCTGCGTGCGCGTCTTCCCGACATGGCATGCCACACGCCGCTCAGTGAAATTTAAAGGGCGCGCACACTTTTTAATTGATGCTGGCCACTTCAAGAAGGCTATTAATCTGCCTCTCCCATCACAGCGACCAGATCTTTCGTCGTGCTAAAGAACGCTTTTTCTGAATGCTTTGCTGTTATAGAGACTCACATTGTGTGACCCGTATTGTCCTGACTACGCTCCTCTGCCGCCTGCCCGTGACGTATTGCTACGTCCTGACTCGATCCTCGTGTTGCCCGTCCTGACCCCTCCTGCCTCCCCACATTCGAGATTGCTTGTCATTTTTTCTTTACTTCGACCGTCTGGCTACCACCGTGGTACAAGCCACGCCTGTGGATTGACCTGGTGGTACCATGCCGCAGCAAGTCCCAACCCACTTGCAGTCGGGCTCTGTGAAAACCGGGTAACCTTAGACCGTTCCAGGTGACGGCTTTGTGTCATCATCCGTGGGTGGTTCAGAGGATCCACTACCCTCTGATCCACAGCGAGTGGTGTTTTCCACTTTCTACAACTTTGGGGAACGGCACGACCTTCTTGATAATTTTTTTCATTTTGTTTAGTGTGAAAAAAGTGCGACATTTGGGTTAATTTCCTTTAGTTAGGTTATGCTGCTGAAAACCATTTTAATATTTTTGACAATATAGAAAACAAGAACATGTCAGCTCACAAATTCTGTGCATAAGTCCATGAACAACGGTGCACGGAAGGATGAGGGTTCACAAGTGCACGGGAGAAGAGGACTGATCAGTAAAGATCCACCAATAAAATCGCTGAGGATGAAAATAAATGTTATAAAAAGTAGAAAAAGCACTTTTGTATAAGCATAAATATTGGTGAAAAATCAAGTGTAAAAATAGGTGGCCCATGCCTATTTTTTTTTACCGCCACCAATGTTAATGCTAAATAAAAGTTTTTTTTCAACCAATTTTAATGCTTAATAAACGTGTTTTCCACTTATTTATAACATTCTTGAGTGCTGGAACGGTTCTTTTGGTTTTTTCATTCTTGCCAGTTTATATTGTGAGGGATAAAAATTTTTTGGAGACCAATACTACCTAACATGTTATGATTAATGGATTTATTTTATGCCAATTGCTTCAGTTCAATGGTCTCCTTTCAGTAGGTGATATTTGATCGTGTAAATGGTTCCTTTCAGTGTTCAGTGGGTTCGGCAATACGCAATTTTTGCTTGAAAACTCAGATTGGTTCCCCACAGATAAAAAGACACTGGGGGTGAACACACTGTAGTAGTCAGTATATGGTAGGATAATCAAACAACATAGGACTAAAAATACCTAGGGTGTGTTTAAAAAATCGACAACTTTTTTTAAATGTTATAAAAATAAATACTTAAAAGACCCTAAAAAATTCACAATCCCCCTTTCCTTAGAACTGAAATATAAATATACAGTGAAAAATCATAAACATTTTAGGCCAGTGCCATAATCCTACAATTCTGGACATCAAATATAAAGAGAGTCCTTCACCTTATTATAGTCCATCATATTGGCCCGTAAAGTCCTAAAATGGTAAGACATGAAAAAGTCATCTCTCCTTGCGAAAAGACACCCCATCCAGCTCGTACACTGAAGTGATGAAAAAGTTATTAGTGCTAAAACCTTATGCAAAATACCGAATTTTTCTTTTGTGACAGAGTTCTTAAATGTATTGTAATTATAATGTATTTAATTGTAAATAAAACATTGACAAATACCTGTAAAAAATGTGGTCATCCCCATATAGATCGCAAAACCGATCCAAAGGTAATAAAGGAGGGCAGAGTGCACAGGGCTGTGGGTTTATACTGTGAAAGTTTTAAAATTCAAAGCCGATAGAAAATGATTATGCAAAATGTCATTTTTATTACCAATTTCACTGTTATTTTTGGTACTTTTTATACTGCTTCCCAGTATATGGCAAGGAATATTAGAATACATGGAATTAGCAATTTGTTGAAGCAGCAAAACAAGCACTTTACAAAGCCTCGTAAAATGTATAGATTTTTGCAGGAGGTTGGGTGAGTAAAAATGAAAGTGCAAAAAACACAAAAACGGCCCTGGTAAAGGTAATAGTTGCTAATATTATTTTTGTAATTAATGAATACAATATTAAATTATATCCACCCATTTTACATTTATTTTTCATGTATTGTAGATTTTTTTTCTCTTAAAAATTCTCTGCCTAGTAATGTTTGGGAGATTTCCACATTGTCCGCGATTTATCAACATTTATTGAAATGCTTTTACATCACAACCGATTAAGCCAGTAGATGGCAATTGTGCTGGACATTGACGTTTTATGGAGGAAGTTTCAGGGTCTTGCACTTGGCAGATAGAAGTGTTAATAAACTGTGGTATTAATTATGTCAGTGTAAGAGTAAAGATGGTGGGTATTTATTTTCATAGGAAGTTGTTATCTTTATTATGCTGGTGTCTTTCTTGTTTTGAGTAAATGAGTTGACTACTAGCCAAGAATCCCCTATAGAATTCCAAAGTCAAATAATACCTATAAAATATAAAATATATAACTTGTACACGCATCTCCATTCCTTGCTCTGCCAATACACGCACTAGTAAACATATTACAATGCATAAAGTTTTTCCTCTGTGAAAGCACAGCTCTATTTTAGTGAGACTGCTTCCAAGCACAACTTCCAATTGATCATTTCTACTTCAAATCAGCTTGGGAGTGTATAAGTCTCATTGAAATAGTCAACGACGTTGGCCAGAAATGATTATAATGATCTAATTCATTACTTTCGTGCTGGTCGGCGTTGAGAGCCACCTGCTTTATAGAGTTTCTGATTTTAATTCAATACAAATCTTTTCGCCACGGGACGATCCATGAATGAGTTATACGCTGCTTTGATCCTTTAAAGGAAAACAACCACTTTGAATTCCTGTCTCTTTGTGTGAAGTCACTCCCCCTGCTGGTAGAGGGAGGTGGCGAGGGCGAATCTTCTACGTACCCATGTGCTGGCTGCTAATCAGTACCGGCGTGTCCAAATTCAAGAAGACCGCTCTCCGTGATTTAGAATGAAGAGAAGCGCGGCATTTGTAGTTATGTTCGCGTTGAGCAGAGTATCTGAAAGTATTCAGAGGTCCCTTTTTACCTTCATAAATGCAGACCGAAAGATTAACGTTTTTTCCATACCTAAAGAATAATTTCCCTTAATAATTCAGCCTCTCTAAGACTAACTAGGGACTGTTTTAAGAATTTAAGCCATTAGACCTTTATATTGGGCTACTTTATCATGGCGTACAGAGAGAGAAAAGCTGATTTAACGCTTACATAAGAACACAGGAAGGGGGAGAAGAAACACAACATGAACATATCGCTTCACAAATAATATTGATCATGTTATATATGCCATTCAAAATTTGTTCAAATTTTTTTTTGCTATCCTCATCAACTAGCCTACTCCTGCAGTAGCTGTGTCTCCTGGCTGTGCTGATTTTTTTGTGAGACCCATAAAGTTTTTTTACGATACATTTTCCAGATGGGAGGAGCCACTGCTCCTGCTCATTCGTGAGGGAGGCAGGATGGGTATGTGCAAGTCAAGTGGGTGTAGCGAAATAGGGAACGATGTGTTGCTCTCTAGATCCAGAAATATAACATAACAGGTTAGTTGAGGTATATGGTGCTCCCTGTCCTTATCAACCTTTCCAGAACTTGTGCGAACTTTCTCTGCTCTTACCTGCCAATCAAGTGTGTTATGACTCGGCTATGACTAGAGCAGGACACTTTGACTTCTTCTCGTTGAGCGGGGCAGCAGCGCAGTACCTCTCAGCCTCAGGTCTCTCAGCTGCCAGTAACAACCCCCAGTCCACCTACTCCCTGACTTGCTCATACCTTAACACACTGATATACCAAGGTCAGCAAGGCATCTGGTTGGCAAATCGTAGCTTATGGACAAGATGTGGTGCAGTCACTTGCATAAGAGTTGAGGAACAAGAAAAGATGTACTAATGACTGAGCTGCTCACACACCCATGCTGCTGATGTACAGTTCTAGGTCTCATCTTTTTTACCATTTGGCACCTATATGAAAGATACAGATTGCTGTTATCATAAATATATCAGTGATCTTCTTAGGGTTGATTGACTACAAGGCTTCTGCCGTAGCCTAAGATGGGTTTAATGTGCCTTTTATTACTGTGCCACAGCTTTAATATCTAAACATAAACTGTTTTTCAAATATGTGACATTCGGGGACTAAAAACACTTCAACTGAGAGAAGTTATCAACCTAAGGATTAAGAAAAAGAAATTCGTGTTTTGAGAATTCAAATGAGAGAAACTAGATACTTTTTAGGATTTAGGAGTACGTTGGGGGATTCTCACTACACAACATAGAGCAGATTTTGTTTGACCCTCTGAATCAATTAAAAAACTACTGTAGCACTGTTTGTAATCTCCTCGTTGGATTATCTTCAATATAATACACAGGTTACATATTTCCTCTAACTAAACTTGCGCTCATGTACGTGCATTAGAATATTTCGAGTGAAGAAAAGGCAACTTGTACTACTTCTAATAAAAAAAGAGAAGCCTTTTTATTATTTGCTTTTTTGTAACATAATAGTATTTTTCCTCCTTTTTTGTAGTCTAGGGGGGGAATATGCTGTTCCCTAAGAAGCAGAGACTACAAATCAGGTGATTTGTTCGAGCAGTGTGAATACAATCCATAGGAGAAGTGCACTCTTACAGGATTAGATTTCCTTTTGAAGATTTAGTTTTCCAGTGTTATTTTCTCTCCTCGTTGAATTACATTGGTGGAGAGCTTGTGAGAAGTTGATAAATGCATCATCTGAATTTAAAAGCTCATTTATTTTCTTCTCTCTCTCTGGTGGCAATGAAGTTGTGATCACAGAGGGATAGAGAAACTTTACTTTTAGCTTATTGGTTATCTGTGGGTATGATCTTGATCGACTACCAGCTGTTGCCTCTAAAGTTGGAACTATATTGTGTAGTTGTGCCTACTGAGTCTTTGAAGGGCAAAAGAGCAGTGGTTTTACGAACAGTGACTGTTAAAAATCTAAGGACTACAAAGTTAGAGTTAGCCTCATTTTTACTTAAACTGACAATTCTGAAAAAACCTTGTCTGGTGTTTGAATGTTTTATATTTAATCACTTTTAATCGGCTAATGGAGGGTTTGTAATTATAGTTGGCATTTTTTTGGTTAAAATTCTGGAAATAGCTTTTATTTTGTTGAGTAGGGACCTTATGTCTTGCAAAACATGAGGGAATGGAATTTTATTATAAAAAATATACTGTTTTTGATTTCTTTTTTGATTATTATAGTAGCGTTATTATCAGTTAACCTAGAGTAGAATAGGAGGAGACTGAAAATAATATCTCCTTGTACTTTCCCCTGCTTACGTCCCGCAGGAACAGGTAGTTAACAAATAAGATAATGATAGCTTGATCATTGTAACCCAAAAAGATATAATATTTAAGGGCAATTCAAACATTATTTTAAGGACGCTATTGGACTTCAATAGTGACATTCCTTAGCGTTTGCAGGTGGTTTTAACATAGTGCAGTGTACACATTCGTTTAGTGTATGATTTACACCACCCCATGCCCTCCTGCCCCCCAACTATAATGATGTAGACTTCGGCTCTGGCAGTGGTTATGCTGCCAGACAGTTCTCTGCAAATTTCTGCCCCGGCATAGAATTTGCATTATAGCCTGGGCACTGCGATGGACACCAAGTGCATTCCCACTCTGCTGCCACAAATTGTCCCCCCCTCATACACCTCTAAGCCCACATGTGTGGAGATGGCATAAGATGAAACTAGGGTTATAAGCCCTGATAATCCCTTCAATGTGTTTATTTACATTTCCTTTTTCAAATTGATCAATTTTGCCATGTAGACCATGGACTTCTACAGAGTTATTGGGTCTGCAAAAAAGATAATGTCATTTGTGTGCATCCATTTTTTTTTTTTGGCAGATATGCTTAGGAAGCAGGTATTTCAGATTCTAATTAATGTAAACCATATTTTTTTGTGTGATTTAAAAGATTGGATCAACAGATGCCATACGGACGATAAAAAATGAATGTTTAACCCCCCTAAGGACGGAGGGTTTTTCGGGCTCAGTTTCTCGCTCTCCCACTTCAAAAATCCATAACTTTTTCATTTTTTCCGGTGTACAGACCTGTGTAGGGCTTATTTTGTCGTAACAAATTTTACTTTCCCGTAATGTTTTTATTTTACCTGCCGTGTACTGCGAAGCTGAAAAAAAATTCCAAATTGTGGAAAATTGAAAAAAACCCGCACGTGCGTCACTCTTGTGGGGCTCAGTTTTTACTACTTCACTTTTCGCTCCAAATAACATGCCTACTTTATTCTTTGGTTCGGTGCGTCGCGGTGATACCAATTTATATAGGTTTTAATTGTTTTTTAATGCCATTTTCAAAAAATTAACGAATGTGTGCAAAAAAGAAAAAAAAAAATTTGCCATCTTCACGCTATAACTTTTTCATACTTTGGCACACGGAGATGTGTGAGGGGTAATTTTTGCAAAAATGAGGCGACGTTTTCATTGCTCCCATTTGAGTGTGTGTGCGACATTTTTATCATTTTTATTTCATTTTTAATGTTATGCTAAAAAGGTGTAAAAGTCACATTTCGGAACTTTGGGCGCCATTTCCCGCCCGGAGTCACCGCCGCCCTTAACCGTTTTTAATATTTTGATAGATCAGGCATTTTGGGACGCGGCAATAACCTAATATGTTTGGATTTTTACTGTTTATTATGTTTTATATCCGTTCTGGGAAAGGGGGTGATTTGAACTTTTAATATTTTATTAATTTTTTTTTTTTTTAAACTTTTTTTTTCTTTTTTTTTTTCACTATCTTTTAGACCATCTAGGGTACATTAACCCTAGATGTTCAGATCGCTGCTACCAATACTGCAACTTCTGTATTGCATTATATGCATTTTTGCAGCACATTCATACATGAAGTCCACTGGCTCATTGTAACGAAATCTGCAGCTGCCAGATAGCCTCGTTCAAAGAGACACGAGGCTACCATGGCAACCGATCGCCGCCCCCCGATACGTTCGGAGGCGTGGCGTATCGAAAAATGATGCGGCGCCCGCGCGCCGCCGTCTTTTTAATGCCGCGGCGACTTTGCCGGCGGCAAACGGGGGGTTAATAGCCGCGATCCGGTGCTAGCAACCGACCGGGTTATTATGCGGGGGGGTTTTATGCATTGCAAAAACCCCCACCTTTGATGAAGAGGACTCAGCCCGAAGCCCCTCATCATACATCCTTATACCTCTGCGCGCCGTAGAGCTACGGCCAGAGCGTTAAGGGGTTAAACAATACTGCACAAAACTGATGCTTTTTTGCAGTCATCAATGACACCCTGTGTGAAGAAGCCCTTAAGAGGTTTTATATCTAATTCAAAAAACAACCGGGGGTAGTGTCTTTAGATCCTATGTGACTAACAATGAATTCTTTCTTCCTGGTGAATAAAAAGAAGTCTGCAGCTCAAGGAGATCACATTTGTCTTTAGTGTTAATTTAACGATCACTGTTAATTGATAATTCATTAAGTCTTCCCACCCAGAAAGAATATATGTCATCTTTCATAAAGATGTAGGAAAGAAAAATGGTGTTTGTCTGGGGCGTGCACTTAGTTGTATTGGAATGTAAATCATAAAATTAGCATATTGAATCCAACCATATAGTGGCCATAAAGTATCATTGAATATTACTGCTAATTTGACCTATTTAAACACCTATCATTTAAATCCAAAATTCTGCTCGTAGTCAGAAAATCCAATAATAAATAATATGTAACCAATAATACAAGGTCTTTGTTCTATAAAACAGTGTTAATATCTTACTGCACCTTCCACTCCACAAGCACAGCAATGCACTTCTCCAAAAAGATTTAAACTATATCACTGTTCAATTTCTTACAATATTGTATCCTGGAGACTAAGAACATCCCAATATGTCCTCAGCGCACTCTGAAATCAGACGAACATTTTTTTTGCATAAACAAGCCAAATCAATTATTGTTCTTCATCTTTTCATCTCTGATGACAGCCATATGGAAGAAGTTTCTCATCTTTTATAAAACATGCCAGTCTGCACAGGCTTTTAAATTTTACGCTGAATGTATTTTTTGTTTTTTTAAAAAATACAATTTTTTAAATTCCTCACATAATTACAAATCACATTTTCTACTGAGCATATTTACATGCCTGACAAAGCCAAAAAGTCTCCTTTTGTCAAATCAACCAAACACAAGAAAATTGGATAGGGTGTGGGTAACTTCTACCTGGGCACTTGAGTTCAGTTCACTTTTTTCATTCATCATGTCAAGAAACTGACTAAGTTAACGGTTGTGGGCCTTCCTGTTGGAGCAGAAGAAGTAGATAGGGTAAAAAAGGAAGCTATGCAAATTGTGTATGTTTACATCTCAGAAATTCCCTGTGTTACGATGAATGTCAGGAAGAGTATATGTACTTTATGTCAACTGGTTTAATATATAGGATATTATAAATCCCTAATTAGGAATAACTTATATACAAGTGTAGCACAGAAAACTAGTAGTGGAAACGTAGGGGAATATAAAGTTTTTGAAACATAACTTAAAAATTGTTTAATAACTTTCTGTGTGTGCCATTCTTCTGAAAAAAAAATTTAAAGAATGTACACACGGCCAAAGAATTGTACCCAGTAACAGCCAGTAGTTAGATACATGAGTAGGTCAAAGCCTCCTGATGTATGCAACGTGGTGATGGGGTTTTCCTTCTTTGTATTGTATATTATCTATCTTTATTATTAGGGCACCATTTACACCCAGGGAGGAAAAATAGACTGTATTTGTGTCAGTAGGTTTTCTCTTTGTGCCTGAGTTTATTTTTTTCTAGATAAATGTTCTTGTTTTTCACTTTCATTCATTTCTTTGTACCAAATAATTGTAAGTTTGTATATTTGGTTAAACTTAAGTTAAATCTTAGTCCCAATTCGCGGGTAAAAACTTTGTTCTAGTTTTTAAAGTATTGTTTTACCTTGTATAATCTTCTCCAGTTCATGTTCACTGCATTGGACAATGTTTTTGATTAATTTGTCTCCCTCACATTACATACATTTACTTAGTAATATATTACAAAGATTACCATAAGGTGTGGAGGTTACATCAGAAATTGCCTGTTCACACATTGTATATCTGTTTAGACTTGAAATTTTTTGCTGCTGTATCGGGTTGATGTGTTACTTCAATTATTTGGTGTTTTATTCAATGCGTGTTGAAAAAGCAAAAAGCCACTTGAAAATAACTACTGCTGAAAAGTACAGCAGCCTTCTGAAGCCTACTGTTTTGGAAAAAAATGTATCAATTTTGAACCATACTGATAAGGCATATCATTCTTTAAACCCCTTGAAGTTATATATCCATCACAGTTGCTTCCTGCAATATACTCTTTGAGAGACATATCCTGTATTACCGCGTATAAGACGACTTTTGAAGACAGAAAAATCTTCTGTCTTCTCTGGGTTCGTCTTATACGCCGGTAATCGTCTTATAAACGCCGGTATGACGGCGTATAAGACGATCGCGGTCGGGTCCCGGTGCATGGAGAGGCTCACGGGCGAGCCCTCTCCATACCGGTAAGTCTTTGCTGCTATTGCGGCGCCTAGTATGACGTCAGCAGCGGCGGTCATACTAGGCGCCTGCCGGGGAAGATCAATGGCGCGCGGAACGACTGAAGACGAGCCGCGCGAACACGGGGCCCCGAGGGTGAGTCATAAAAGTTATTTATTTTTTATAATGCTGTCTTTTAACTACTGGGCTCTTGTGCGTTACTCCATGGGGGCAGTGCTGTATACTACTGGGGGCTGTGCTGTATACACTACTGGGGGCAGTGGGCTGTATACTACTGGGGGCAGTGCTGATACTACTGGGGGGCAGTGCTGTATACTACTGGGGGCCTGGGCGGTATACTACTGGGGGCTGTGCTGTAATGGTAAGTGTTGTTGTATGCCTAGTTTATGAGCGAGCAGTTTTTCCTGCTATACCTGCATGTCCTAAGATATTTAAATTAAAAAAAGGACCATGTTTAAATTCAAATCTGTTTTTTTAAAAATTTTTAAACACGTGTTTTGTATGCTTTGGAAAGTGGGTAGTCTATACGGCGAATATGATCTTAAACTCATATTTTTAAACAGGAAAGTGGGGGGTGGTCTGTCTTATATCACCAGCTCGTCTTATACGCCGGAATATACGGTAAACACAGTAATCTCATGGATATTGCCATTGTTTCCCTCAAGATACAAAAGTGTTCCGTTAAAAAAAGCCCTTGTTTGCATCTCTGCAGTAAGTTGGATGGACACACATTATTGTACCCCTAAAAAGCAAGATAAGAAAACTAAAATATCACAACGTGTCAAAACAAGACTTTGGTGCCATGGGGTTTGTTTTGCATAGAATATTGTATATAAACACTTAAAAAATATTGGTATTTCCTTTTACTAGCGTTTTTTTTTTGTTAAATCTTAGGTCAATTCTGGGTAAAACTTTGTTCTAGTTTTAAAATATTGTTTTACCTTCTATAATCTTCTCAGTTCATGTTCACTGTATTGGACAATGTGTTTGATTTATTTGTCTCCCGTCACATTAAAATACATTTACTTTAGTAATATATTACAAAGAATTACCATAAGGTGTGAGGTTACATCAGAAATTGCCTGTTCACACATTGTATATCTGTTTAGACTTGAATATTTTGCTGCTGAGCGGTTGATGTGTTACATTCATATTATATGTGTTATATCAATGCGTGTTGAAAAAGCAAAAAGCCACTTGAAAATAACTACTGCAGAAAAGTACAGCCTTTCTGAAGCCTACTGTTTTGGAAAAAATGTATGCAATTTTGAAACATACTGTAAGGCAATATCATTCTTTAACCCCTTGAAGTTATATATCCATCACAGGTGATTCCTGCAATATACTCTTTGAGAGACATATAAGTCACAGTAATCTCATGGATAGTGCCATTGTTTCCTCAAGATACAAAAAAGTATTCAGTTAAAAAAGCCCTTGTTTTTGACATCTGCAGTAGTTGGATGGAAACACATTATTGTAACCCTAAAAAGGCAAGGATAAGAAAACTAAAAATATCACAACGGTCAAAACTGACTTTGGTGCCATGGGGTTGTTTTGCATAGAATATTGTATAGAAAACACTTAAAAAATATTGGTATTTGCCTTTTAGCGTTTTTTTCCATTTAATAACATTTAGAAGTTCCAGGAATATTGTAAACATGTCAACACCTGCTGTTTCAATCGATGGCCTTTTGTTATTCACCTGAGTAAATTTGCCAGGCCTGTCACACATTTGTTTGTTTTTTATCAGTTTGCTATCTATGATTTTCGATGCCTGTTGATATATGCAAGATAAGAGTAATTGTACTGTGCTATGTAGATGCAAGGATAAGCGAAATGGTACAATGTATGTGCTGTGCCGATATATAAAACATTAAAGTAGAAGCACTTTATCCAGAATAGGAGTTGTATTACCATGCAGTCAGTATATAAAGAATATCAACAAATCATTAATTAATCAAGCATTATGACTGACATTACATGGGACAAGGGACCGAATTCTGCCAGTTTGTATAGGCTAAACAGTGAAAAAAATTTTATTGTTGTAAAGCATGTGAACACACACCAAAGATGCAATGCATCAGAGTTCATAAAAACATTTAAAAAGTGTAAACATGCACATCAAAGCTAACCATGTGGATCAAAGCCTATCGCAGAAATCCACAAACAGCCACAAGTTAAAAAAGCAGTTAGAGACAACTCCCTACACCATGTAAACATCTGTAACTGGTAGCAGCAGTACAATGCAGTACTGGAAACCGTAAACACAGTGAATGACGTATACTGTTATAAGTTAATTCGCTCCTATGTAACAGTACAAGTAAACAAATGAAAGAAAATAGATCAATACGGGTTGTGGAGCCCCTCTGAGTAAGATCCAGGACCAAATCAGTGCAACAAAGCTGTTCAGTGAAAAATACTTAGTAGGGGGGAAGGTTAGGTCTATGACTTGCGGACGGAGGCACCCCACGGGTTACGTCGCAGTCATGGTGTGTGCTGGCTAATACAGCAGAGAGAAGAAAGAAGAGGAGCCGTGGCGAGCTACATAGGGAGAGTCTTTATAGACTCGCGTATAAGCCGAGGTGCGGTTTTTAACCACCTTTAATGTGCTGAAAAGCTTGGCTTATACATGACTATATATGGAATGTATAATTATGTTTAAGTAGATTAAAAAAATGTAAACTTTTGTCCAAAAGAAGATTCTTTATTATGCTAAATTCTGAAGCCAATAACTTTTCTATAGTGCACGCAGTTGTTTACGATTGTCACAGGTGCTCCCGCAACCCATATCACGGGTCGTGGGCTTACCCGCGCTCCTCTGTACCCCCGCTCCTCAGTACCCGCTGGTGCACCGCTGACGCGACTCACGTGTGACCCACGGGCCCCTGCTCCGGAGCCACAGCCGGTGCGTGCGCGTCCCTGTCTCCCAGGGCATGCACACGCCGGCTTCAGGAAATTTAAAGGGCCAGCGCACCGTTAATTGATGCTGGCCACTTCCAAGAAGGCTATTTAAATCTGCCTCTCCCATCACACCCTGCCAGATCTTCGTGTGCTAAGAGAACGCTTTTTCTGATGCCTTGTGCTGTTATAGAGACTTCCCATTGTGACCCCGGTAATGTTCCTGACTACGCTCCTCCGCCGCCTGCCTTGACGTATTGCTACGTCCCTGACTCTGATCCCGTGTTGCCCGTCCTGACCTCCTGCCTGTCCCCAACTTCGAGATTGCTTGTCATTTCTGTACTTCGACCTTGGCTACCACCGTGGACAAGCCACGCCTGTGGATTGACCTGGTGGTACCATGCCGCAGCAAGTCCAACCCACTTTGCAGCGGGCTCGTGAAACCGGGTAACTTAGACCGGTCCACGGTGACGGCTTGTGTCATCATCCGTGGTGGTTCAGAGGATCCACTACCTCTGATCCTAACAGCGATGATGTTTTCATTGCTACAATTGGGAACTGCACGACCTTCTTGAGTATATTTTTAAGTCATTTAGTGTGAAAAAAGTGCGACATTTGGTGGGTTAATTTCCTTTATGAGGTTTATCGCTGGGAATAACCATTTTAATATTTTGACAAATAGAAACAAGAAATAGTCAGCTCACCAAATTCTGTAGCATCATGTCCATGAACACGGTGCACGGAAGGAGAGGGTCACAGTGCAGGGAGAAACTGCATCAGTAAAGATCCAAATAATCGCGAGGATGAAATAAATGTTATAAAAAGTGGAAAAAGAACTTTTATTTAAGCATTAAAATTGGTGAAAAATCAAGTGTAAAAATAGGTGGCCTGCCTATTTTTTTTACTCCACCAATTTTAATGCTTAAATAAAAGTTTTTTCAACCAATTTTAATGCTTAAATAAAAGTTTTTTCCACTTTTTATAACATTCCTGAAGTGCTGGAAAGGTTCTTTTTGGTTTTTCATTCTTGCGATTTTTATATTTTGAGGGATAAAAAAATTTGGACACAATAATACCTAACATGTTTATGATTTAATGAGTTTATTTTATGTCACTTGCTTCAGTTCAATGGTCTCCTTTCAGTAGGTGATATTTGATTCAGTTAAATGGTTTCCTTTCAGTTCAGTGGTGTGGCAATACGGCATTTTTACTGAAAACTCAGATTGGTTCCACAGATAAAAAGACACTGGGGGAGAACACTGTAGTATTGCAGTATATGGTAGGATAAATCAAACAACATAGGATAAAAATACCCTAGGGGGGTTTAAAAAATCGTAAACATTTTTTTAAATGTTAAAAATAAATACTTAAAAAGACCCTAAAAATTCAAATCACACCCTTTCCTTAGAACTGAAATATAAATATACAGTAAAAATCATAAACATGTTAGGCATTGCCATATCCTACAATTCTGGATCTATCAAAATATAATAAGAGTCCTTCCCTTATTATAGTCATCAATAGGCCGTAAAGTCCTCAAAATGGTAACATTGAAAACGTCATCTCATCTTGCGAAAATGACACCCCATCCAGCTCTGTACACTGAAGTATGAAAAAGTTATTAGTGCTAAAACATGGCAAAATGCCGAATTTTTCTTTTTGTACAGAAGTTCTTGTAAATGTAATTGTAATTATAATGTAATTGTAAATGTAAACATTATAAAACCTGTAAAAATTTGGTATCACCATGATCGCACCGATCCAAAGAATAAAGGAGGCATAGTGCACAGGGCTGGGGTATACTGTGAAAGTTTTAAAATTCAAGTCCATAAGAAAATGATGCAAATGCATTTTTATTACCAATTTCACTGTTTTTGGTATTTTTTACCTGCTTCCCAGTATATGGCATGGAATATTAAATACATGGAATTGCAATTTGTTAAGCAGAAAACAAGCCTTTACACAGCTCTTAAAAATGTATAGATTTTTGAAGGTGGGGAGTAAAAAATGAAAGTGCAAAAAACAAAAACGGCCTGGTAAAGGTAATATGTTGCTAATATTTATTTTTAGTTAATTAAAATCAAATATTAAATTATATCACTTTTTACATTTTTATTTTCAGATTGTAGATTTTTTTTTCTTCAATTCTCTGCCTATAAGTTTGGGAGTTTCCACATTGTCCGAGTTTTATCAACATTTAGTGAAATGCTTTACATCAACCTTAAAGCCATAGATGGCAATTGTCTGGACTCATTGAAGTTTATGGAGAAGTTTCCAGTCTTGCACTTTGCAGATAGAAAGTGTAAATAAACTGTGGTATTATTTATTGTCAGATGTAGATGTAAAGATGGTGTTTTATATGGAGTTGTTATCTTATATTATGCTGGTGTATTTCTTGTTTCTGATGTAAATGAGGTGACTACTGCACAGAAATCCCCTATAGAATTAATAAGTCAATTAATACTCATAAAATATAAAATTTAATAACTTGGTTAACGCCTTCCCATTCCTTGCTCTGCAATACACGCACTAGTAACATATTACAATGCATACAGTTTTTCTCTGTGAAAGCACAGCTCTATGTTATTGAGACTTGCTTCCAAGCACAAACTTCCAATTGATCATTTCATACTTGCAAATCAGCTTGGAGTGTAGTGGATTAAGTTCAATTTGAAATTCAAGACTTTGCCAGAACTGATTAATAATGATCTATTTCATTACATTCGTGCTGCGGCGTTGAGAGCCTACCTGGCTTTATATGAGTTTCTGATTTTATTCCAATACAAATTTTTCTGCCACTGTACTGAATCCAGTTGAATGAGTTATACGCTGGCTTTGCTTAAAGTGCAATATCATGATGTACTAAGCACAAATTATTTTCTAGATGGTTTAGTTTTTACCTAGAAAACCACATCTCGCAAGGAAATACATATGGCACAAGAACACGATGTGTACATAATATTTGTGAAAATGGAAATATAAAGAACAGTAATATGGTAAGCTTCAGGCTTAATTCTTTACTTGATGTTTCATGCATTTACTGCAGCACAAATGTTGTTTTGAAAACAATCTTCTGCTGAAAATTCCATTTGGATATATTACAAAACACTTGTATTTTCAAGTACTTCCTGGCAGATATCCCCAAAACGTAATCCTGCATAAGTGTGCGAGTGTTCATTGAAGAATTGTTTTTTTTAACTGTTCTTTTATGATGTTTTAGTAAGAAGAGGAATATTCATGTTGTGCATCATGTAGAAATATAAAGTATATACCTGTCCCTTTCCGTTGCATGATCACACAAAGCAGCATTCTTTATACTGGGATTGTAGTCAGTGACATGGAAATAGTTTCTACTACCCCGAGTAGTGAACTATACATCCACAACTACTAATGTATATGAGAAATGTAAAAGCTGGATGGCAAAAAAGACTGCATAGTATATATAGTATGCCCTTACATTAAAGCATCCCTTTTGCACACACACAGGCTAAACCATAAGGATATACTGTATATAGTAGCAACAGCTTGCAACCCAAGACATAAAACTAGTAAATATTTACCAAAGTGGTGGGCTATAAATATATACTTCTCAGAATTGATTTGCTAAAAAGTGCAAATAGTGTCTTTTTACCATATGTAAACTAAACAAAATATTTATTTTTGTATATTGCATGTATATGTCTAAGGGTTAGTGCCCACTAAACCCCCCAAGAAACTTACTCCAATTCTTTGCACTCCTATTTACCCTAAATAGTTCCTTCCGTCCTTATGTAACTAAAACTGCAATTTATTGATCTGGTGTACATGTTATATTTCCTTATTTCCTAATTATTATGGTGTCAAGAATGGGAAGAAGTTCCCACAACCTAAGTCCCTGCCTATTTCCTGGTCCTGTGCTACCCAAAGGCAACAACTGGTTCCTACCCTGGGTATGAGACAAGACAGACAAATAGCGAGTTCAGACAAATTGATTAAAAATTAATATTGCAGCAGGTACAAAATTGTAAAAAAGTTGAATAGTCAAAAGGTTCAAGCAAACGGTCAGAATCACAGCAAAACAGTACAGTATAAAGATCACCTAGAATTTGTGGACTTATGTAACAGGCACTAGCATGTAGGTCAAAGATAAAAATATGAAGTGTCTCTACACTGCCCCAGAAACTGATCTCCCTACTGAGAGAGGTTGCTTGACCAGTCAATCAAGCAGCCGTTACAGAACATGCACATGGGTGTGGTTCATGAAAAGTGCTGAAGCGTGGTATGTAATATAACTTAAACGTGATGGTCTCTACTCAATTGTTTATTTGTAAACTCACCTGATAAAGGGACCTTTGTATTCCAAAAGCTAACCAATAAAGGTATCTTTATTATATCCACTTACAACTGTAGTGTCAATTGCCAGGGTCAATACTCTGTGATTTATTCAGATTATGACAAAGAACTTCTATGGTATCTTGACAGTCCCGTTTTACCCTGTGGCATTTATTATTGGCATGCAGAATGTTTGCATTGTAACTAAAACCAATTTAGGCAACCGTGAGACATTTTATGTTATAAAAACCTATTCATCATGACAGACCCAAACACACTGAAAAGGCAACAGTAGTAGTGGATGTTATATTTTCATTGCTGTATATATTTAAATAAAACAGTATAAAAATAACACAATGCATAACTACAGAACCCCACTTTCAGCACTTTAGTCATTTAGAATTTTTTTCCTACTTCAACACTGAACAACAAGAAACATAATTGAAAAATGTAAGGAGATATGCATTATATTATAATGTATTAAACTGAGGAATATTTATTTTGCAATATATTTCCATCCAGTGCTCATCCTATAACTGACCCACAACATTTTCTCAAATCATTGTAATCCAATCCATAATAATAAAAAGTTCTACAATGTAACCCTTCTTATCTTTTATAAGCATCATAAAACTATATATACACAAAACAACCCATACATTTTATTTGTAAAACTCAGATTAAGTTACTTACCCTCTTGTGAACAATTGCGACAAATGTGAAATATTCAATGATTACCCGAATTTTGTGTTTTACTCCCAATGTCTTGATTTTGAAACCTCCATACACATGGCTTCCTTCCTTGTACTTTCCACATTCTAATAGATTCAACCCTAATAACTGACCCCTCACCACTGAAGACCGTTATAACTTTTGTACCCTTTAACACATCCTGGTGATTTTAAGATTGTTTTCTTATGATGCATTGAGGGAGAATTCATTATGTAACCAGTCTTAAAATTCCTCCTGGCTCCACTATTTCAGACATGTAGACCAGGTATGAATTGGCATATTTTTTTATAGTCTCCGCCAGTATTACAGTGGAGTCTATAATAAATCTGGTGGTTTGGGTGGTGGCTATTGACTGTACAAAAACAGTCAAGCATAAATAAAGTATCTTAATACCATATACCATAACAAATACCTTAAAACTATAACTATACCGCAGTTATAGTTTTTATTATTTTTGCTGAATCAAAAAAATTAGGAGAAAATTTAATTTATTACTGCAACACCATATTTTTGTTTAACTTTTGTATTTTTCTGTTGATAGAGCTGGTTGAGGGCTTATTTTTTCAAGGAGCTTTGCAGTGGTATCATTTTGATGCACCTACCATTTTTTACCACTTTTTAGGGAAATATTTGATAAAAATAATTTTTTTAGTTTCAACAAAATTTGATTGAATCAAAAACATTATAGTGCCTTACAATAGGTCACAGCATAACATAAGCCCCTCACAGGGGGAACACATCGAAATAATTTTAGATTAATACATGGCCAGCTACTGTATTAAACAAACTGAATGGGGGAGGTGGGTGGGGGAGGGCAAAGGGTTGGGAAGTACAAGATCAGTACAGGTGATCGCTTGAGGTGAGATTGGTAGCAATCATGTTTATTGGGGAGCCATGTGTAATCTATCAATGTCATTAGGGGGACAAAGTCAGAGCCCACTCAAGGGCAGGTGAACCCTGTGCAACGATCCATGGGTTCCAAATACCTACAAATATATATAGTGTATCCATCCTGGTCACCTCTATCCTCTCAAACAACATTAATCGGTTTACTGTTTTTTACCATAGAAAATTATTTTTTTGGCAATTTTTTTGGTTAATAATAATGTTTGAAATTCATTGTACAGATTGTATGGAAATGGGGTGATACCAAAGATGCCTATTTTTCTGCTTTATTACCTATTTCTATGTAAAGTTGGTGTTTTGGGGAGGTTTTCTTTCTTTCTTATTTTTATTAAATGCCTTATTTATAGCTCCTAAAAATTACTCCTCTCCCAAAACAGTCTATTCAGGTCATTTACTGAATACATAATGATGATCTCTGGCGCATGTACTCGACTTATTCAGCTAGGTTTAAAAGCTCAGAAAAACAATGCTAGCTGCCATTTTACAAGTCTCATCCAAAGCAGAAAAGATTTTACTTTAGGTGCCTGAAAAACCAACAAATAGATTTGCTTATCAAAGGTAAAATAATTAAAATTAAAAATAATAATAATAATTATTGAAAATACTAAATAGCAATTTTTAGGCTTAGACATATATACACTTGGTTGTCCATTGATTGATCACACAGGGAAAGCAAGAGATCTGAGCATATAGTTGTTGACTAGGTTGGTTGTGGGCTATTTCAGTGCAGGAGAGTGTGTTGTAAGTGCTGCTGTATTCTGTAAAAAGTCACTTACTTTCACCTTGCATCCACTTGCCCCTTAGATCAAAAACTTTGGTAAAAAAAGCCTATGTGGTTTGTTGTCAAAAAATAATGCCCTACCTAAATATCATCTACCTGTTATTCTTCCGATTTAGGCATAATAAATGCTCTACAAAATATCTTTCCTAACTTACGATTTATTTTCCATATTTTAACAGCCAATTATGTGTGATATTTCTTTTGGTGTTTGTGCGCCTTTAGCAACCATTGTACTAATGATGCTTTTTACTACATTTTACTTAACACTGTATAAAGAAACCCCCTAGATAGCCTGATGGCTTGTATCCCAAGTAAGCCTTTGATTTTATATTGTAATTTGAGCATTATCTGCAGCTTCAACTGAGCTAAACATAGGTTTATTTTTTCTGAGAACAATTTTCTGAGAATCATTAAAAAAAAACAGTAATAGTGTAACCACCAAATGCTGCCTCTTTAGAATAGCTGTGAAGCCAGAAAAGTACCTTGGCCATGACCGAGGAGATAGATTGTGCCTATCAAATTCAGCCATCTAGACAGCTTTGATATTTAAAGTATGCACAACAAAAAATCTGTGGGTTTTATCAGGAAAAAAATCCATCACAATGGAAACAATTGAAATTCCAGCAAAGTAAAAAGTACATTTTGATCTTTTCATTGGCAACACAAAACCTTTACAATTGTGCTTTTATAAGTAGTGAAATATTTTTATCGTGTTTTTTTATTTCAGTGGCTTTGGATTAAACAATATTGACAGCGTGAAACATTCTGGATGCTGCACATGACACATCCTTCTACTACACCATTTTATAACATGCTGTCACTGTGCTTCAGTGTAAACTGAAATCTCAATAATGCAATTGACCTCAACTGACTCCTCGTGCTTGTAACTTAAGGCAGTCAGGTTCTACAGAAATCTATCTAGGTCAGCTATGATGTATATACATAGCTTTAATAGTTCAAGACCGGGGAAACCATAACTGCACAACTTATCTTTATTTTTATATATTTATTGCACTCTCAAAAACTGTTTCACAAAGGTCCCCAAACTTTCTTAGATTGCTTTTAGAGATGAGTGAGCACTTAAATGCTCGAGTGCTCATTATTCGGGTCAAGCTTTTCCAGATGCTCGAGTGCTCGTATCAAATAACGAACCCCATTGAAGTCAATGGGAGACTCGAGCATTTTTCGCTGAAAGAACACATTGAAAAAACACTGAAGAACATATTGCAGATGTTTGCAGATGTTTTGACCGAAAGAACACATTGAAAAATGTTTCCATACATCTGCAATGTGTTCACACATATTGTTTTTAAATACTATTGTGAAGAACACCGTTCGGCACGCGTGTCTTCGAATAAGTTAGCAGACGTACGGAACATCTGCAATGTGTTCTTCACTGTGTTCTTCACTTAAATGATCCTGTGTTCACTGTTTTCATTGTATTCTTCACTGTTCTACACTGTGTTTCATTAAGTAAATGCTCGATCTCGAGCCGGCGAGGTACTCATCCAAGCAACGAGCTGTTTTGAGTACGCTAATACTCGAACGAGCATCAAGCTCGGACGCTCAATTTGCATTCAATTTTTGAGCCATCCTGAACAATAGTGAAGAATTATCTAATAATAGAATTGGTGGTTCTATAACAGGAGGTTTACTGCTTCATCACAAGCCACAAATACTTCATTTAAATAGAGTAGTAGTCATGTATTTCTGATGCATACCCATATACAGGCCCGGCGTCAGCACCCGGCTGACCCGGGCAAGTGCCGGGGCCCCAGAGCTCCAAAGGGGCCCACCATGATCTATCACTTGCTCGCGGGCCCTGCCCCACCCACCTCTTCAGTGATGCGGCGCGTCCCGCGCCTCGCGTCAGGCCCGGCCTGCACTCCTCGATCCTGCCCGGCCTGCACTCCATGGTCCTGCCCGGCCTGCGCTCCTCGGTCCTGCCCGGCCTGCTCTCCTCGGTCCTGCCCGGCCTGCGCCCCTCAGTCCTCCCCGGCCTGCGCGCCTCATTCTTCCCCAGCCTGCGCTCCTCGGTCCTGCATGGCCTGCGCGCCTCGGTCCTGCCCGGCCTGCACGCTTCCCATTCTGCCCGGCCTGCACACCTCTTGTCCGACCTTCTCCTATGCGGTCTCCTTCCTGACCCTGCCACCACGTCTGACTGGGGTGAGTATAATTGCGTGTGTGTGTGTATATATGCTGTATATCTGTGTGTATGTGTTGTATATACTAGATGTGTGTGTGTATATATGCTGTATATGTGTGTGTATGTATTGTATATACTAGATGTGTGTGTGTATATATTCTGTATATCTGTGTGTATGTATTGTATATACTGGATGTGTATGTGATACATGCTAGTATAGTCTGTAGTGTATGTATTGTATATACTGGATGTGTATGTGTATATATGCTGTATATATGTGTGTATGTATTGTATATACTGGATGTGTATGTGTATATATGCTGTATATCTGTGTGTATGTATTGTATATACTGGATGTGTATGTGTATATATGCTGTATATCTGTGTGTATGTATTGTATATACTGGATGTGTATGTGTATATATGCTGTATATCTGTGTGTATGTATTGTATATACTGGATGTGTATGTGTATATATGCTGTATATCTGCGTGTATGTATTGTATATACTAGATGTGTGTGTATATCTGTGTGTATGTATTGTATATACTGGATGTGTGTGTATATATGCTGTATATTCTGCGTCAGTGACTGTAATATCTATGGATGTGTATGTGTAATATGCGTATGTTTCTGCGTGTATGTATTGTATATACTGATGTGTAATGTTGTAATATTATGCTGTATATCTGTGTTGAGTGTATTGTATATACTACGTATGTGATGATGTATAGTTGTGTGTATTGTTTGTTATACGGATGTGTGGTGTATATATGCTGTATATCTGCGTCTGTATTACTAAACCAAAAGATTAGCACCAAATAATGAAAGACATTTGTTCATATATTCTTTTGGTACGAACCTACTCAATCTCTAACTATCTGTGTATGTATTGTATATACTAGAATGTGTTGTGTTTATATATGCTGTATATCTATGTGTTATGTATTGTATATACTGGATGGCGTGTATATTGTGGTGTATGTATTGTTTATACTGGATGTGTGTGTATATAGCGTGTAATCTGGTGTAGTATTGTATATACTGGATGCTTGGTGTATATCTGTGCGTATGTTGCTTTTATATATTGGATGTGTGTGTATATATGCTGTAACTGTATCTGTGTGTATGTTGTATATGTTTAAATTGATGTGTTATATCTTTTTGTGATTGTGTAAAAACATGCATGTGTTTTTTAAAGAAATGGTCTGCTATGCAGCTCAGCCTCTGCTGGTTGCTCTCCGATCAGAAAATTGAATTACATCAGCAACAGCATCCTTGTTGCCGATGTAATTGAAATATGATTGTCCCTTACTGTGTCTGAGCTGGCAGGGTTATGCCACCACAGGAGTTTCACTGTTAAGGGGCCCACTAAGGCTCTATCGCCCAGGGGCCCACTGAAACCTGGAGCCGGCCCTGCCATATCACTTGAAAAAAAAACTAGTTCAGTATGTGCATGTGCAACCACAAAATTATATACTATAGTTATCTTAGATGTGAGATCTCCAGCAAATAAACAGCTATCACTTATCCAGGGTGAAGTGAGAAATATATTGCCTGAATATCCTTTCAATTGATTTGTTTAATGTATCATATATATGGTAATGATGCTGCAATGGCTATGAGCAGTTACCTGTGGGTGGTGAGAATAAGACAAACAGCACAAACTGACAGACATACAGGGAGAACGAACCCCCCCTTCCCCCCCGCCCCTTTGGGGATTGGGTGAGGGGTAGAAACAGAAACACAGGTGACATGTGTTGCTTAGTGCTCTCTCAGTCACTTTCCCCGCAGGCATTCAAATATCTTTGTTATTTAAAGTAAAATCCTGGGACTGCCCCTCACAATCTACAATACATGATCCCATATATGTCCTTTACATAAAGCTGATGATATAAGCTAGAATTGTCAACTAATTATTAGTCTACTTGGCACCTGCCAGAAGGAGAAGTGACTCACCAGAGCCATGTTTTTCATGCAAATCAACTGGCCACTTTACCAAAAGAAAACTAGCCGCAAACTGCCTTTAGTGGTGCCCCGTAGGGGTGTTAGTTTGTGGACAGACATATTCAAGAAATTGTGTTGTACGTTCTTCATGAATCTGGCGCACCCAGCACTACTCCGACATAGTGTACCAACTTTGTTTTAGTGCACCTTTAACATAGGCCCTGCAACACAATTCTGTGCGGACACTGCATGATAAATGTGTTCGCATGGTCCAATTGAGCACAGGAACACGTTTTTCAGTGCAGAATAGTGGCAGGCCGCAACACATAAAGGTCCAAGCAGTTTGGCACTGAAAATAGTAAAGTCACAGAATACTGCACACGGGCTTTAATAAATCTGGGCCACTGTATGACTCCGCCCATGTCTCTGGTATCTCTCTCATGAGGGAAATGCCACAGTGACTCACTGTGGAGAATCAGGGATACAACCAGTACACTGTTTCCTGCATAGTTCCTATCCCTTGAAAATGAACGTTACATGCCTCCTGGAAGCTTGCCAGAAGGAGCAATGAGTTCCAAGAGAATGTGTTATTCATGCAAGTCCGTGTGACCAGCTGTGTCTCAGATATCTCTGTAGGCGCGACTAATGATGATTACGGAAGTACGGTACTACATCAGGCACTGAAAATTAGTTCGGTTTCTACTTAAAATTATACCGAATTCTGTTCATATTCATATTATCTGTCTAGCTATCTACACTATTTATAGGCAGTAACCCATTTAAGTGACAGAATTTTGTTTGGAAACAAAATGAGACATGAAAAGAATTTATTTAAATGTTTGTAAATTTTCGTCGCTTCATAATAAATTGCTTAAATGATTCACATTTTTTAATATTTTATTTAATACAACTATGTTCTATGCATTTTCTGCCACAAAAAGCCAGTGCCACCATTGCAGACCTCTTAAATGTGGACGAGTTTGCAATTATTTCATTCAAACTATATTAACCGGTTAAGGACCCGGGCCCTTTCCTGTTTTTTCATGTCCATTTTTCACTCCCCACCTTCAAAAATCGATAACTTTTTTATTTTTACACGTAAGAGCTGTGTGATGGCTTGTTTTTTGCATAACAATTTCACTTTTATAGTGATGGTATTAAATATTCCATGCCATGTACTCGGAACGGGAAAAAAATTCCAAATGCAGAGAAATTGGTGAAAAAACGCATTTGCGCCATTTCTTTGTGGGCTTGGATATACGTCTTTCACTGAGCGCCCCAATGACATGTCTACTTTATTCTTTGGGTCGGTACGATTAAGGGGATACCAAATTTGTATAGTTTTATAATGTTTTCATACATTGACAAAATTAAAACCTCCTGTACAAATTATTTTTTTGATTTTGCCAACTTCTGGCGCTAATAACTTTTTTATACTTTAGTTGTACGGAGCTGTGTGGTGGTGTCATTTTTTGCGAATATGAATATTTTCAATGATATTCATTTTTAGGACTATACGACCTTTGATCGACTTTTTATAGATTTTTTTATATTTTTTAAAGTGCCATTTCCGACTTGGTGCGGCTATTTCCGTTGCGGGGTTAAACACTTGAAAACTGTTATCATATTTTGATAGATCGGCAGTTTTCGGCACGTCGATACTGATGTGTTTATGATTTTTACTGCTTATTTATATTTATGTCAGTTCTAGGGAAGGGGGTGTTTTTAAATTTTAGGTTTTTTTGTTATAATTTTTTTATTTAAACTTTTTTTATTTTTACTGTTTTTCAGACTCCTTAGGGTACTTTAACCCTAGGTTTCTGATCGATCCTATCATATACTGCCATACTACAGTATGCAGTATATGGGTTTTTCCTCCTCATTCATAACAATGTGCTATCAGCACATTGTATGAAGGGGTTAAAACGAAATATCCTTGGTCTTCGGAAGATCCAGGCTACCATGGAGACAGATCCGCCGCTCCCTGGGACTGTCACAGGGAGCGGCGATCCCAGGTAAGATGGCGGCGCCCATGCGCCTGCTAACTTTTTGAGGCTGCCGCAGCTTTGCCATCGCTGCGATAACACCCGCGATCGGTGCTGCACCATAGCGGGTGTTACCGGTAAGCTTTGCTGCAATATGCGGCAAAGACTTACCGGCTATGGAGAGGGCTCAGCCCGTGAGCCCTCTCCATGCAGCGCGACCCGACCACCGCCGTAATACACGGCAGTGGTCCGCAAAACGGTTTATGTACATTAACTAATACTATGGTTTTCATGTGATTGATACAGAATTAATTTATAAGTGGGCATAGATACAGGAAACCCCACTTGGGCATTATCTCACATAATGACATCTATTGCTTGTGCACATAATTATTGGTGCCATTAAATTCATTGTCTCTCAAATGGTGATGAACTTTTCATAATATTTGTATAAATCAATAGAAGAAACATCGAAAATAGCTTATTAGAGAAAAGTAGATAAAACTAGAGGTAGAGACTGCAGAAAGTTTCTACAAAGGGATATTACATAATCAGGACTCACCATCCAGTTTATGCCAATTGGTGGAAAAGAGAGGTACACTCTAATATATCATATAACCAGCATTCCCCGACTTACGATCCGAGTTACACAACACCCCTAGTTACGAACGGGGTCGTCAACCACACATGTGCGGTCGAGGGCCCCGTTTGTATCTAGAGTTGATCCGTTCCTTGGATCGCAGTAGCACTTATCCTGCTCTTCTGTGGTGCCGCCGCCTCCTTAGCGATGAAAGCAGAGGGGTAACTAAGGACGCCATACCTACGCTTGTAAAGTGCTTCCATGTGAGAGGTCGCGTTATACCAGCGGTTTGTTCTTTATGCGCACGGAAGCACTTTACAAGCCACTGATATAACCAGACCATATCTTACTTAGTGATACAAGCGGAGGGGAGGTAACTAAGGACACAGTTGCATGATACCAGCGGCTTTTTCTTTATGCACAATGGAGCGCTTTACAAGCCGCTAGTATTGCGCGACAGCGTCCTTAATTACCTCCCCCTCGCTTGCATCACTAGATGCGGTCGAGTTGTAACAGCGGCTTGTTGTTTATGCACACAGAAGCCACTTTACAAGCCGTTTCTAAGTGCATAGTGCGTCAGGGAGGAGCTGGAGGAAGGATTCCCTAGTGTATTGCATTATATGGTAGGGGCTATCAGCTCCCTAGATTTAAAAGTCTAAATATAGTAAAAAAGTTCATATCACCCACCTTTTCCTGGAACTGATGTCAACATAATAATCAATAACATTGTTTCCCATCTAGCTTTAAAGGAGGATCAAAAAATGGAGAAACAAAACTGAAAAGGGGCATTGCCTGGAATGGGTTTATTACATGCAATGTACTGTATAACTTTATTTTGTTTCATAAATTTATTAGCAGCATTTAATTACAATCTGTTTGTGCCACAGCTAAAAAATGGAGTAAAATTTATTACAGACAAGACAGGCTTTTATATGGGCATAAAGAGGTTAATGTTAAATGCAAATTCAATTTTTTAAGATTGCTATCCTTTAAAAATGTAATAAAGCTTCAAGCACCAGAGAGGTGTATATAATTGAGAGAAGAATTAGTAATTGAATTTAGTCAGTAGGGGGCCACTTCAAATACATATCCAATGACTTGGTTTGTTCTTTAAATACATTTTTCTTTTAAGAAAAAATAGCATTTTATGTCATAGAAAGTCGCTAGTTAAATGTCACTTTGACATTTAAAAAAATACAATAAAGCTTCATTTTTTCTTTCTTTCTATGTACAAGTTTTTTTCCCTATATAATCATTACTCTCAGCCATCAAGTTGATAAGGCATACTTTTTACCACTTGGTTTTTTGAAGAAACGTTAGCATTTCTGTTATATGTGCATAGGCTGTAGAGTAGCTAATATTCTTGACAGCTTTTTTCAGACAGTTTTCCTAGATATGAAGTGATAGGGTTTGATAGAGGTGACAATAAGAGGACATTGAGGTTAGGAACAATCTTATCTAGAATCTCTTAGTGCTTTCTTTATCCAGCTTTTGAATTATCATATTATTGAATTATCTTGTTAATGGGGGGTCCAAATGAGAACAATGCTGGGAAATTGTATGTTCTGTGATAAAATGATACAACCATTTTTCAAATTTTATCATTTCAGAAACAATGAACATTAGGAGAAGCTGAACAATTACATGAGATATATGATATCTGCCACTTCGATGCCTAGCTTTTTTGCCATGCTACACATGCATATCAGGAATGGCCATTTGCTACCATTCATAGAAATTAGGCTGTGTTAGAAGCCCCAATAGTACTTGGCCTATATTGGCTTTAAAGGAATCTACACCAGATTACTGGTGGTAGAGTGTCCTAATTAGGCTGCTTGTTCCTTCTAGGGATGGGGGGGACTGTTTTTTACAAGTTGTGTGGCATCTTTAATAACAAATTACTTAGTAAAAAACAGCCAGAGGCACTCAGCTGACTGTGCCTGGCGCTTCTTGTTCTTCTTCGCCTTTCCCTGCCTTTTAATTTATGCCCTCCCCCACTGCAGCATCCTCCTGCCCTGGCTGGGGAACTAGAGAGAGCATGCGCCCTACTCTATTCATGCCATGGCTCCTACGTCACCGGCCGGATTGTAGGAATCACAATCTGGCCAGGAGCAGGAGGTGGCTTGCAGGGAGGGGCATGCATAATTTAAAGCCCAAGAGCCAAGAGGCCCTCGGGTCTCATCAGCCTGTGCACCTCTGGCTGTTTTACAAGTTAATATTTCATTATTAAAGATGGCAGAAAACTTGTAAAAAAACAATCCCCCACCCTGGGCGGCACAAGCTGCTAGTTGGACACTCTGCCACCAGTAGTGATCCTGCTTTTTTTTGTCACTTCCAAAAGTAATATTGATATTTAGGCTTTTTCCTGGCGTGTGGGCTAGACAGCTGGTAGGGAGCAGGGTGGAGATTATTCACCTCTTAGGGTACATTCACACAGCGGTATCCCGCCCTGCGGACATACCACCACCGTGTGCTGAGAGGAGGAGAGGTGACCCCTCCTCCCTCCATAGAGAAAGCGGTGCACGGCCGCACACACGCCGAAAGATAGAGCATGCTCTATCTTTTTGCGGTGTGCGGCCCGGATCATGTGTGGCACCGTATCCCTGCTGTGCCGCTTTGCCATCTATGGGGACGTACATGCGGCCCGCAATTGCGGCCGCATGTATGCGTCCCCGCAGACCGGCCATGTGAATGTCCCCTTATTTGGACCAGTTCATTATAACAGAATGAGCTGTTCAATGAGAGAAATGGGTAGCACAGATACATTTGAATTAATTCATACATTCCTTAAAAGGTTTTTAATCATGCTTCTAGTCATTGTGCTTTGCAAGAGCATCGGCTAGTATCCAGATATTGAAAAAATGGATGTTATTTTTTTAACTTAGAAAATCAATATACAATCTTGAGATGTATCTACCAGTACCCCCAAGGCTTATTTAAAGAAGCAGGATAAGAATATCATCAAAATAATCTAAGATATCTCATCTTTAATGCAATGTTACCTTGTGAGAGTATTAGCTTTGTTGTATATAGATTTATACCAGCATGTGATGGTGTCTTATTCTTTTGTCAATTGTTTTATATCACTTTGAATTTCTTTTTATAAAACATTACTTAGGCAAATTACTGTCCAGAAATCTTAATGAATTTTTTTGCAATAAATTGTGTATTTTTCACATTAGTTTTAGAGGTTTTAATTGAAGGTGTTTACAGTATTTTTTGGTCTAAACGGATCATAACATTTATGGGCACCAAGTGTGCACTGAATTCAACAATTTTCTATAATAATGAAATGAAGATGGAATGCTGTTTTATACGAACAATAATGTATGATATATGTTACTTGATCTGTAAAAAAATAATTCATGTATTAAAACATATCATATCGTCCACAGTCCAAACAGCATTTTTGGATGAACCCAAGGACCAATGATACAGCTTTTTAGATCCTGACAGCCTCTTGTAGAATAAGCATTATAAGGATGTGTATTTATGTTTTGTGGAATAGTATGTGGTTAATGGTTTACATTTTTTATTCTATGATTGTTGCTTAGGTTTCTGTAGTAGAATTAACTTAAATTTGAGTGGGGTTGTATAATTCAATTTCTAAAGTTTTATCAAAGACTGAGTGTCTAATACAGAATGGTTCACACCTACACCCAGCAATTAACAGCTATCATACTGTATGTTTTCTGCATTTACAATCATGTTAAGCTAGCTCACTATTATGTAATCTATGCTGTGTTATTTGATGGATCGTTTTGCATTATGTTTTTTACAGTCATGCACTGCGGTTGCGCGGATTAGGTTGAAGAAAATGTTAACACTATCCTGTGAGCCCTATTATTCACATTATTCAGTCACATTGGAATAAATGAGCATTTGATAAGCTGTATACTGATCAAACACCTAAATAGCTCAGATCTTTATAACCTTATAATCCTGGACCAAATTAAATCTAATTTACAATGCAGCATTAGTAAGTCCCCTTGTCTAATATTGCCAAACACAGTGAAAGAGAGATTAGTATTTAGTAGCTTGGGAAGTCAAATGACAGCCTCTAGGAGCTGTACCTTTCCTTGACATAGATAGACCTTAATATTTGAGTTTTCGTATTTTCTGAAACATTTATCACTTGATCCTTTTTAAATGCACCTGTGTGACTTTCTTTTCCATTTATCATGACATTGTTGTGTTAGAATATGCACAGTGAATTTCTCAGTATTGAGTCTGCAACATAGATTTTAAAACAAAACATTATGTGCTATTAAAATAGCCTCACATTTGGTAATATGTTATTCCCATCTGCACAATATATATTTCTGAGGGTTTAGCACCCTGGGCGATATATGCCGCATATTCTAGTGGCATTGCCCTATAGTTGCCCCTCTCTCTGGAACAATGTCAAGACCCTTATCCGTTCCCTTTTAGGTACTTTACCAGTGACCCCAGCAGTCCTATTGATGAGGATAAGCCAGCGAAGGTCAAAACAGCACCAATCGACTAATTCAAATCATAACATGACAATAGAATTATACTAGCAGCAAAATGGAAATCGCTGATCTGTCGTCTGATCGCCTGATCTGTCGCTTTCAGATAACCTGATTTGTGTTTGGAGAAATGAGGTGACCAAGGACTTCCTTAACCTTGATAGAGGGTAGTACTGTCAACCTAAGACTTATCTGTACTCCATGGCTCTTATGAGCCCTCTCACCATGAAAACTTCGTTCACTCTCACTACTACACTACACAATATTGTGTCAAGCCTTTCTCTCTCTCACTCCCCCCCCCCCCCCCGTTGTCTCCCTTCCCCACTCATTTCCCCTTATACTTTATTGCTATGATATTTCCATTGGAAAGTGCAGAAAATGATCTAGATTTGCCACCCATTGTTTTTTTTGTTTCTTTTTTTGCCCCCAACTACAAAATCCATACATTTTTATCTTTCCCTGTACAGAGCTGTATGAGGCTAGTATTCTGTTTAACAACTTGTACTATCCAGTGCAGTATTTAATTCCATGCTGTGTACTGGAAGCGAGAAAAAAAAAAACGCCCCATTTTTTTCTTGTGGGCTCTGTATTTATACCTTTCACTTTTTATTCCAATAATATATAATTCCTTGGGTTTGTATGGTTATGAGGACACCAATTTATGTAGTTTTTATTGTGTTTTACTAGATTTTAAAAATGAAAAACACATTTTTCGAAAAACAATTCTTACTTTCTCCATGTTATGACGCAAACACATTACAACTCTGGGAACAGAGCTATTTAAGTTGTCACTTTCTTGTAGGAGTGATGACATTTGCTTGATGCCATTTGGGACTCTACAATCTTTTGATCAATTTATTTTCTATTTCTGTGAGTTCAAAAAATATCATTTTCGCACATTTGCTCAACAGTTTTTTTTAAACTATTTTTTTGACCCCCTTAGGTATTTAAAGTTTAAGTTTGCTCTGATCAATCCTACTACCTACGCCATACTACAGAATTCATTATAAAGACTTTTGTACACTTATATACACGAATCTTCAAAAATGACCTTGGTCCTTGGTCTTAAAAGGCCTGAGGCTATCATGGCAGCAAGGATTGTCATAACCGTCATGGGGACAACAATTACAGCCAACATGGTGGTGGCATGTTAAGGGTTAACACCCACATTCATACCAGCACTGATCGAGAGTGTTAACGTCGGTGTTTTCTGCTCATGCAACAAACGGCACCCGTATATATGTCTCTCTATATGCCCAACGCTGCACTGTAATAGTATGGTATGGTTGGGAATGGGTTATAGTTGTTTTTTGTGACCATTAATTTTATAATTGAGAAGAATCAGGAAGGACATTTATTTATACCTCTGGCACACAAAGACCCACCCCTCTGGTACCACCAATACATCAGAAAGCTTCTGCACTTAGCAGAAGGCCTACACGTGGCATTCAATTTGCAAATCCCATCTTGTAAACTATCACTTATGCAAGTTTGGAGGCTATAAGTAGAGCACTCTACGTGCGCTGGCCATGTCTCATTCCACACCCTTTCACACCCACTTTGCATGGAGATGTGGTAAAGAGTATTGCAATACTGGTGGTTAACCGAAACTGGCATACAAGACCTAATAAATGTCCTTAAGAAACCTACCATTTAGAATGGCAGGGGTAGCTGTAAGTACCTACCTCGAGCACCAGCTCAGGGTGACTTACAGCTTACCCTCTGCCATTCTAAATGGTAGGTTTTCCTTTAAATGACTGAATTCCAATTGAAATAAAATCATGTAAATATATAATTCACAATCATGATGATGTAGGATCATTAAAAAGGAAATGTGCTTGATATTCACAATGATTCAACAATCTTTTATGCTGAAATGGAATTTTTATACTGAAGCTGCATGACTCAGTGAACTTACAGTATTGTATTTAAGATAAAAAGTACAATAAGATTATAAGAATGTTGAATGGCACTCACACAGTATGTAAGCATTATTCGTAAAATAAACAACCAAAAGAAGACTGGTGAGTGCCATCCAATTTTTTCTCACTATTTTATTAAGCTAGGGCACCATACACTTAGAGAGATTGAGCACTGCCATACATCCTACTTCTTTGGCACTGCTGTTGTTTGACATATAGTCATAAGCTTTCCACAGACCCAGGACGGAAAGGGTCTATGCAGTTGCACAACCTACCTCTTTAATTTTATAGATCAGATTCTGCAGCTACTGTATGAAGAGAGCTTCTACAACAAACAAATGGGAGAACAAATGTATAGACTTGCCGGGAAAGGGCATGTTTTATTGTTGCTGCTTGGTAGCCACTTGTATAGATGGTGTCAGCTTAGGAAAGTCTGGATACGAGAAGGGAAGGTGGTATGGATGGAGCACTTTGTCTTGGGTTTCAGGAATAATAGAAGGAACAGGTTGGTTGGCAGATAATGTTCAAGGTATCTTGCAGTACAGGTTACAGATCTTTGTGGTTTGAGAATGTATCATAATCCACTGATCACTTCCAGGTAGGAGACATTAATAGTTTGGTGCCAGAAACCCCTTTAAAGTAGACTGAATATTTTGGCAATAACTTGTGACAACTGTGGAATCAGAAATTGTATATACTGGATGTGTGTGTATATATGCTGTATATCTGCGTGTATACTAAACCAAAAGATTAGCACCAAATAATGAAAAGACATTTGTTCATATATTCTTTTGTACGAACCTACTCCATCTCTAACTATCTGCGTGTATGTATTGTATATACTAGATGTGTGTGTGTGTATATTAGATATATGCCGGGTGAAGGGGAATGTAAACAATGCTCAAGAAGCGCATGATGCGCATGGAGCTGGCGCTCCGCTCCAGGGACTTTCGCAATCCAATCCCCTGTCTCTAAACTAATGCCTACTCCCAAACAGCACTTTTGTATAAAATCAAGTGTAGTAGCGTTCTATAGTTTAGGATATGGCGGGTGGGGAATTAAACAGATGCGCATGAATCGCTGAAATAATATCCCTAAATTAAAAGTTTGCAAGTATATTTTGTGGATTACACAGCGGTGTGGCACAACGTAACAACTTGTGATGTGGAATGCCCCTGTAATAGCTCTTGGGTGGTGTGCCTTGTCGCCATAGGCGAGCAGTTTGGAGCACCGCTGCTGTCGCTTAGCGACTGCACTGCTGCTGTGCCTAGAGCCTAACCGACTGAGGCGCCGTGGCCCACGGATGGTAGTTTCGGAGGAGGAGGGTTGTAGGAGGGGTGTGAGGAGTAGGAGCATAGTAGGCCTGAAACACTGTACCAGGTAGCCCCGCAATCCTCTTCTCGGCAGTATCTGAGCAGCCACCAGGGTCAGTCTAGGTCCTCAGCCGCCACAAGTTAACCCACTGTGCCGTCAGCGATATATAGTGGCCCTGCCCGCGCAACTCGGTCCACGTGTCCGTGGTCAGGTTGACTGTCAAAACGGTTGGTCAGGGCACGGATGTGTTGTCGACACGTGCTGGTGCAGTGCTTTGGACGGCACATCGGGAAAAGTAGTGGGCGGCTGGGGACCGAATACCGAGGGCCCGCCGCCGCCATGAGTTCGAAAGGCCCGGTCTCTACTATACCGCTATGCAGCACCCAGGCTTAGCAATCTGGATATGTGCACATTAAGGCTGGGCGTTCGGGTGGGTTGCAGACGTATATTTGCGTTTCCTTTTCCGCTCCGGCGTTCTGGGGTATGGGGAGAGCTTGAACCCTGTGGTGCTGTGGAGGATCGTGGAGGCGACGATGGGGTTTTTTGGCCAGGGGTCCTGGGCAGGGGCTGACTACAGCTGACACAGGGGAAGGATCATGTGGTGTGCACGGCGAGGTGACGGCCTTGTTTTGTCCACGAGTGGGGTGCTTAGCATTCATATCCCTGCGCATACTGGTGGGTTAAGCTAGTAGTGGTTGACCCCTGCTGACCCTGTTTGGAACTGTTGCACACCACACGAGTCCGCGGTCATCCGGTGTTTCCTTAAAGAACCTCCACACTTCTGAATATCTGGCCCCGCCGCAAGAGGCCCTCACCACCACGGAGCTTCACTAGTTTTGACAGTGGCGCTGATGCACCACGCATCAAAAGTGGCACCACGAGCCTCTCCGTCTTGGGGCCCCACCACTGCCTCTTCAAACCTTTCAGGTCGAGTACGCTCCTCCGTCTCATAAGCACTGTGTTTCACCCGGACCCGGCCTCTCAACCCCTTGGGTTGTCACCTCTGTCACCTCATCAGCTCCCGAATCCCTCAGTCTGCTTCCCCCTCGAACTTCCTGCCCGGACAACAACTTCCTCCCACTGTCCTGACAACCGTGTCTCCCCTCAGCGTCGGACACCTCTTGAAACAACACTTCCCACTACGTCAGAAGGTCATCATCAAATCACCACCCACTGATGTGCTGTGTAAAACCTGGCATCGGAAAATTGCTCAGCCGCAACCGGACAAGTGGTTTTGTTGACTGTGGAGGGTCCAGAAAACAGTTCCCCTCAGAGTATCGGTTTCAAATGGCAAATTTTCCTGGGAGGGGGCATAACTGGGGGGAAGGAGGCTGAGTGCGCAGAGCTGGAGGAGTGGGGATTTCTGTGACCTGGGTGGACTGACTGCGGAAGACGGACTGGTTGGGTGACCATTGCTCGAAGCCTTGTCAAGCAATGACCACGACATCACGCGTTTCGCACTGTTCGGGTTCTGCGGCCTCAACAGTGCTCCTACACGAGTCCCCAGTACCTTCAGACATAACCTAGGGGGAGTGTAGCTCTTCGCGTTCCCCTGCTCCCTCATCACAGTGGTGTCTCCCCTCCCCCAGGACCACGGCCTCTGACCCCGCAAGGAGTGTGACGCCCACGTCCCCTCCCTCGTCCTCTACCCCTACCTGGGGTTAAACAGTTTTAAAATGAGAGTTATTAATTTTTTTTTTTTTATAACTTGTTTTTGTTTTTTTTTGTGTTTTTTTTGTGTTTTTTTGTTTTTTTTTTGTGTTTTTTTTTGTTTTTTTTTGAGTTTTTAGAACCAAACAATCCTATCCGATTGGCTAATGGCGATTTCTAGCTAAGTATCAAGGAAGCACACTACTAAATCCAAAGGAGATGACACTGATTAGTGCCTAATGGAAACCAACCACCCCTACTGAATTTTCCCACTTCAAGCCTTTGCTATGGTAGTTGCGCCACGCAGCTCAAACACAGCGGGTCGCAATCTCACTACCAATTTGCTCAGCAACTTGGCAAGTACAGATGCACTGGCATAAACTACACCACCAGCGATCCCATAAATCAAATATATAAACCTACTGGGGTGCTTCAAGAAGCTGTTGGATTCTCCTATGGCTATTTTTTCTAGCCAAGTATCAAAGGAAGCACACTAACTATTCCAGATTAGTGAACTGAGTTAGTGCCAATAGAAATCATCCAAACCCCTACTGAATTTTGCCACTTCAGGCCTTTGCCTAGGGATATGTGCTCCACTGAAGCGCAGAACACATCGGGTCGCAAGTCCACTACAAATTGCTCAGAATTTGGCAAGTACATGCACTGCAAAACTAAGCCACCAGCAAATCACCAGAATCAAATAATAGAACGCTACTGTAGCTTCAAGAAGCGGTTTGTATTCTCCTATGGCTATTTTCTAGCCAGTATCAAAGGAACCCGCTACTATCCAGATGAGATGACACTGAGTTAGTGCCTATAGAAATCCAACCCCTCCTGAATTTTCCCTTTCAGCCTTTGCTATGGATTGTGCGCCACTAAGCGCAGAACACAGCGGTCGCAAGGTCTCACTACAAATTGCTCAGAATTGGCAGTACATGCACTGCATAAACTAAGCCACCAGCTGATCAACCCGAATCAATATAGAGAACGCACTGTAGGCTTCAAGAAGCGTTTGTATTCTCCTATGGCTAGTGTTCAGGCCAAGGTCAAAGGAAAGCACACACTATGCCAGATGATATGAGACACTGATTATTGCCTATAGAAATCCACCCCTACTGAATTTTGGCCACTTCAGCCTTGCTAGGATATGTGCGCCACTAAGCGCAGAACACGATCGTCGCAAGTCTTCACTACAAATTGCTCATAATTGGCAAGTTACATCACTCAAAACTAAAGCCGACCGCAGATCAACCAGAATCAAATCTCTCAACCTACTGTAGGTTCAAGGAAGCTGTTTGTATTCTCCTATGCTATTTTCTGCCAAGTTCAAAGGAAGCACCTACTATCCAGATAAATGACCCTGAAGTTAGTGCCGTAATAGAAATCCCACCCCTACTGAATTTTCCCACTTCACCTTGCTATGGATAATGTCGCCATCTAAGCGCAGAACACACGGTCGCGAGTCTCACGAACAAATTGCTCTGAATTGTCACGTACATGCACTGCAGGAACTAAGCCACCACATATCAACCATAAATCAAATATATAGAACTCTACTGTAGGCTTCAAACGCTGTTTGTATTCTCCTATGGCATTTTTTCCCTTAGCCCAGTATCAAAGGATCCACTACTATGCCACTAGATTACCTGATTACTTGCCTAATAGAAAATCCAACCCCGACTGAAGTTTCCCTTTCCCACTCGTGTCGTTGCTATTGGATTGTGTGCCATAAGAGCTAAACACAACGGTCGCAAAGTCCCCCTGCGAATTCCTCACAAATGGTACAAGATCAAATTAAATAAAAAAAGTAGACGTTATGTAAGCCGCTAATAAGGGCTGTTGGGTTCTTTGAGAATCACTCCTGCCTACATTACTAAGAGCACACCTAACGCTTTTCCCTGACCAGCACATCTCCTCTCCCTAGCGCATCCAAGACAGAAAGTGATTCGAGAGCGCGCCATCGGCAGTCTATCCCGTGTCACCTGATCTGGCCAGCCAACCCCTGCTAAGCACCGACGTGTTAAGGGTTCCACTCAGGCTGGGTGGAGTGCAAGTCTCATGGCTTGGTGATTGCTCTGTTTTTTTCTGGCCCCAAAAGCAAACGCGGGAGCTGCCATTTTTCTCGAGCGGGCGAAGTATTCGTCCGAGTACGAGCATTCGAGTACCCTAATGCTCGAGCCCGAGCATCAAAGCTCTGGACGAGCATGTTCGCTCATCTGATGATATCATAACAATGTTTTCACAGATTTCAACAATAACCAGACCATTGGTCCTAACTTCTCTCTTTTTATTTACCTAGGCCCATAATGTCATTGTAATTCTGTAATTCTATAAGTCTTTAGATGAAGTTTATTACTAACCCGCTTTTTATTTTGTTTACTTTTCCTTTTAGTCTAATATAAGTTACATTGTATGTTATTAAGAATAGAACCATATTTCTACTTTTGCACCCAGCAATTTAGACAGGTCTTCTTTATGTTTAAGCTCCATTCAGTGGGTTTTATTTGATGGCAGGTTTACTTTAAATATTACATTGAACTCTATTTTGAACGTCAAAAAGATCTAAAATAAGAATCTTATCTTTGCAAATGCAGACAAGCTTTGGATTAGAGAAGCTAAAATTCACTAAACTACTCAGGAAGTCAAATGAATTGCGACAGTATCCTTGTGTCCAAACCGCAAATATCACATAAGCAGTAAAATTATTCACATGTATCATGAATAAGTGCAGACAATGTCATCATCAAAGGTACGTTTTAGATAAAGAGAAACTTATCTCCCGTCTTTGAATTAATACAAAGGTAGTGTGGAAGTAATTATTTAAATTCTAAAGCTTGAGGCTGTCAGATAACATTATTGTACTACCTCTCCAGAGAGAGTGGGGGATATGTGGGGATGATTTGCCGTGACACTGTTGGTTATTTATTTAAAATTGAATGAAGGCATATGTCGCATGATTAATATCGTTTTAGGTAAGGGGCATACTAGATTCGTAATGTATCGTCAGGATGTTGAAACTGCAAAAAAAATCATCATGTTAAAGAAAATCTTTACTAGGAAACCATGAGATGAAAAACTATCTGTTTATTACTTCTGTTTTATCCTTAAGTGCACTTTATTACTTAATCACTGTCTTTAAAAGAATAAAATTCTCCTAAGAATTCAGTAAGAGAAAACCAGATAAGATCCGAGGAGATTTCATAGTGCCGCATGTAAAGAGAGTGCTGCCAACACTTTCGGCATTGGTCTATTAACTTCTATGCTCTCCTATATAGTTAGCAACAGCAAGATAAAATGGCACCCTGACATCTGAGTTTTTAGTTGATTTGCGCAATTGCCTCTTCGGTGAATAACAACACTGTAGCGGATATTTAGCTTTATCTTAAGAGAATTTACTTTTTAATTTCATTTTTTAACAAAGCTTGATATGTCTTTTCTTCTGCAGGCTCAATTGTAAATTTATATTGCATCAAGTTAATATCTGGCAATTAACTGGTAATCAAGAAAATACATTCAAAATGTGAAATTTATGATAAAAAACCCAAAGGGTCCTTTTCCTCCTACAGGCTTTGGGTTTTATATTAATAATGGGCTCTCACTGTGGACTCCAATGACACTTCGATAACCCTTTATGCCTTGGTTTATCAAAATCATAGAGATATAGGGGGATTTTATCAGGACGACTCTGTGCCCGCCAGTGGCGCGAGGCCCTGAAATAATCGCAAATGCTATCTTATTGCTAGCTTTTTGCGATTATTTTTCACATCCGCACCTTCACACGCCATTTGGGCGTGAGGGGCGTGAGGGGGGGGGGGGTGGCGGCCACGTCCGAGACGTGTGGCTCTGCCGGGACTGGAGTGGGGGGGGGCCTGCGCTGGGCGTTACGTGTCCCCGCCCTGGACACCGCGGCTGCTAAACGTACTTTTCATACTGTAAAAGTCGCCGGTTGCGTTTTTTTTCTACCGCCAGGCCCTGCCGTCATTCAAGAGTTTTGCTGTATTTCATTACTATAAAAATTGTAGAGTCACACTGAAGCTTCAAAACTAGACTTAACACATGTGGAATTATATACGTAACCATAGGTTTTATATTCTAGTTCTGTTCTTCAAATTGGACCACCTTTTGCTTGGATTACAGCTTTCACATTCTTGACATCTCTTGATGACTTCAACGGTAGTCACCAGAAACGGTTTTCACATCACAGGTGTTCCCTGTCAGGTTTATAAGTTGGATTTCTTGTCTAAGAAATTGGGAATTGGGACCTTCAGTTTGTGTTGTCATAAGTAAGGTGGAATACACATCGTGATATTCCGTACTAATAAACTGTTAGAATTTGATCATGGCACAAAAGCAGCTAATAACAGAAAAAACTAGATGGTCCTCATTACTTTAAGAAATGAAAGGCAGTCAGTCCAAAATTGGAAACTTGAAAGTGTCCCCAAGTGCAGATGCCAAACCAGCAAGAAAAGAATGGCAAGATCACCATGTGCTGATGGATAGTTCCTCGGTCACCTACCCTCAAAAATCATGGTGAACAGCAAGCTCAGATTAGCGACCAAGTCAACACCACACAGATTTTCTAGCAGCAACACATCTCTAAAGCGACTGTTAAGAGGAGACGGTTGTGCAGCACAGTCATGGTTAAAGTACTGCCTAATAACACTGCTGAGGAGACAGCAAACAGAGAAGAGCTCAAGAGCACTATGACTGGACATTAGACTAGTGGAAATCTGTTCTATTGGTCTCGATGAGTCCAAGTTGAGATTTCTGGTTCCAACCACCGTGGCTTTGTGACAATGAGTGAAAAAAACTGGTACATGATCTACATGCCTGGTTCTCGACCGGGAGAGAGAGGTGTGATTAAGTGGTGATGTCTTTTTGCCAGTGACACTGTTGGTTGCTTATTTAAAATTGAGAGGTTATACTGGACCCCGCTGGTTACCACAGCCAATCTTGCAGCGAGCCTGATGCTGATCCACGGGTTTGCGTTTAGTTGAGACACATTTATTTTTCCGGAACGAATGATCCCACTTGCGGTCCTTGCCAGCTCCTGCCTGCTTGTCCTACATGTGAGTTCCAGCTCATCCTTCAAGCCAGTCACTGCCTGTCATCCAGGTTCGACTGTGTCCTGCTACTACCCCCTTTCCCTGGCTGCCACTGCGTGGCCTAGTCGCACCCATGGAATACTGGTGGCACCTTCAAACGCAGACAAGACCATCCACTGTTGTGGCTGGGCTCTGTGAAGACCAGCAGTGCCACTTAGACCCGGTCCCGGGTTGCCGCGTATCACCATCATCATCCACCAGTGGTCCAGAAGGGTCCCTGGTCCAAGACTCTTCTCTCCGAGACTATCTTCCCAAAGAGACTCTAGTCCGTCTGTCGTGTGTACCGTAAGAAATATATAATTCCAATGTGTTAATATCAGTTTTAATGCCTTTAGGCGTGAATCTCTACAATTTGCTAAGTGCATAAAAGCAGACAAAACTATTTGAGCCGTTGAGGGTGGTCCCCCAACTTTTGGTCGTTACTGTTGATTGCAAATCACCATTGACAGTCACCCAACTCCGACCTTTTTTTTTTTGCCTTTCTTTTTGAAAGCGTGTAAGGGTTCTTTTTATGTAAGACTACTCATTGGCAGCTTTATCATTGGTATCATTATAATTACATCCTTTTATTAATTTTTATAAAATAGTTTTTGACTAGTTTATTTTAAAGTATTTATCTAGCCCCCTAGGTATGTTGAACATTAGGAGATCTGATTGTATACAAGATACTAAAATACAATTGTATTGAAGTATATTGCGTACATAAATGCTTCACTTCTAGCCTTAGTGCACCCACCAGTTATGCCATGACGTTAACACTTTTAACGACTAATTTTGGATTCTACTGCCATAATATACTAGTAGTATAATATAAGCATTATATTACTCCGTTCCCCTTTTCCTGTATTGTATATTCTTCTTCTTATAACAATTTTTACATACAATAGGTAACAAAATAGAATGTAAAATATAGAAACCAATTAGATACCTTCAATATATTGTATTATTAATGACCATTTTTGAGTTTGTGTCTAGCTTTATGAATATTAAAGTATTCAGATTTTTTTTTATCTTAATCTATTCTAAATCACATGGGTAGGTCCATAGAATGAAAAGTGTAAAGTTTGGTACCTATCTACTTAAAATGGTCCTAATATACACTGATAATAAAAACTAAATCCACAGATAATTTATAAAATAAACATTCAGTAATCATTGTCCCTTGTGATTGATCCACATGCATTTAATAAGCCAAAACAAGATTAGTGACACACACCACCCGTTAATAAATGATGGTGTTACATGTATCACATTTTGGCACATATATAAAACAGCGACAGCTTCAGGTATACCTGTTCAAAACACTCATTTGTAGCTTTTTCATGTTACATTTGCCCTTTACAATGCTGTATGACAACACATCAATGTCAGTCTGACATTTTAAAGAATATAGTGCATGTAATAAGGTTGTGCTTTTACATGGATTACAAACTCCCAAAGGAACCAATATATTGAGAGGGGGATAGGTAGCTTTCCAAAAAGAAAACAAATAATATACTTTGTCGCAATTTGTAGATAAAGTATGACTGTAACTAATTAAATAGGACTACTACTTTAAGACAGCATTTTCATCCTTGGTGAAGGTGCTAGGTCTAATAGGTTACATTGTAATAGATTATGTGCAAAAAAGCCATTACTGCTATACTGTAATATAACAGTATGATGTTGGCAGTAATCAAGGCAGAACTTGAGAGAGATAAGAGTCTGATTAAAAACTCTCAGACAAAGGTTTGTGTTTTAGTACTCTAAGAATGGGTACAAGCAAATCTTTGTCGACCTGCAATGAGCCTTATTGACAACCCAGTGGCTATGATTTACATATGAAATAAATCCTGGCAGACTTCCCACTACTAACTTTCGCAAACCCAAAGCGACAAACACTCCCTCCTGTGATGGGAGAGTCATTACCACTCTCCCTTTGCAGGGGGATACCTAGAGGCAATACCTCCGTATGAGGAGGGAAGGGCATTGGTGACGTGATTTTAAGGAACCAGTGCCAGAATGGACTGAGGAGAACAAATTAACTGAAAAGAGGAATCCCGGATAGTCTTCGTACAGCATTTCAGGCCGCCTCACGTTTCGAACAAACGAATTATTCGAGAAACACACCAAAGATAGAGGTAGGATAAACAACTGTCCAGACTCATCACTACTTATGAAATGGAGGTGACGACGGCAAGAACCATTTGTAGCAACATTGGCCTATATTGATGGTTGATGATGACATCAGGGACATGGTTGGCCCCGGCCATTGGTGATCTTTGGAGGGGACGCTCTATTAGAGATAGAATATGTTCATAGCCATTCAGCCCCTAAAAACCGGAAGATATATGCTGGATCGTTGGCCCAAAGGGCTGCTTTAGAAGTGCGGGCGGAATTGTGTTGCTTGTTCTTTTTTTGTTCAAACACTAAACATTCTGCAGTAATTGTAACTGGCAAAGTTTTTGAAATCCCAGAGTTTCATAATTGTTGGTCAGTAGGAGTTGTGTACATAGCACATCCAGTGAGGATTGAATATGTTGGCCAAGAACATACAGGGAGTTCCGACGAAGGGTGGAGATCATCTAGGCGATATTAACATACAAGATACACTGATAGCAAGGCATATACAACAAACCCACAGGGTGACCCAAACAGCTGCGCTTTTGTGGGAATAGACAAAGTTAAACGGATACAGGAACTTGGGATGGTGTCAGCACGAGAGGACTAAATGAAACAACTTGCATTTACCTGCTTTATGTAGTTACTATGTGACTTAGAAGGAAGGTCCGCTGCTGTATGACATTATTGTTGATAGTTTATCCATCCTCACCAGTGCAGGGGGATTCGATTCGCATGAGAATTAATAACTGTATTCGTTAGTGATCTGATTTCCCTGCGATATGAGCTTCTGCTTTTACATCATGCTCTCCTTCATTATCTGTAATGCCTCTGGTGCTTTAGGCTCCTCCAGATTATGGTTAATATTATAATTAAAGAATATTATATGTCATTTCCCCCACATATGTCATTTCTAATGGCCTTTACTATTATGGGATATTTATCACGGTAAGCTGGCGAGCTGTGATTTGCGGCCATTGCCTGCTAAATCTCCTAATGCCAGGATTGGTCTAAATGAGGTGGATCCCACAACAAAACAGCGTTGTCTGCTCTTTCTACGCAAAACAGCCTCTGTAAAACCGCTCATTACCACTAGCGGAGAGCCGATGCTCCCGCAGTGGCAGCGTATGTATCCAGGTATCTGAGGGGGCGTTATCGGTTTTGGTTTTATTCAGGAAGAAAAAGAAGAAAATTCCTGAGGAAAGCATGAGTTGATTCTCTTCTGATATCCAGCGTCTCATACCGGCAGCAAGGTGGCAGGGCTGTGCAGAGAACAAAATATATAGCAGGACTCACTTACTGTGGTTGAACTCACTGCAGGTGGATTTGCATATAGTTACAAACTAATGTTTTATCAGCCATGGAAAAGAAACATTTAGGGTAAGTAGTAACCCCTACTAGTATGGGCGGGGGCTCTCGCAATTAGCGCTCAGCGCCGTACGATTTTGGCACTGAGACCAATGGCGGTTCGGGCTCTGCACAAGAGCCGAGCCGGCATTGAAGTCTGCAGAGATGTCAGCGGTAATTTACCAACTGGACTGACCGTAATGAGCAGTTAACACCCTTACCCATATCAGAAGACGGACAGTATGATCGTGTGAATTAACTTACCGGGGAAGAGCTTTCACCCGCCCCCATGAGATCTCGTCCCCCGCCGCACCATCTTCTGGGGCGCCGTCTTCTATGGCAGCCCCCTGAGTCCGATCAGGTAGTGCATAGATGGCGTCTTTGATGTCATCTTAAAGGCACAGCGTCAGCCTATGCATGGTGCACAGGCCAACGCAGCTAAAGACCTGCAATACATCAGTATAGCAGAGTATATATCAGAACAAGCAATCAGATGCTGTTCACTTCCCAAGGTGGAAGAAATAAAAAAAAGTTTTAAAAAAATGTGAATTTAATAAAAAATACATTATAAATTATAAAAAGTGCCCCAATCCCATTAACACTGAACATTACATAAATGAGAAAAAGGTTAAAATCATTAGCACAATCATCCCCACACATATAGTATTCCGTGTCCATAACAATCCTATAATAAAAATAATAACTATTGAAACCGTACAATGAATGCGTAAAAATAAACTGTTAACCTGCCACAAATTATGATTTTTACCTATTTACCCCACAAAATACAATAAAAAGTGATGAAAAAACATGTTTACTCGTATTTAGGGTACATTCACACAGCTACCCGCTGTGTGCTGCTAGAGGAGGCGGCGCCTCCTCCATCATAAGGGACGTACATACGTCCCCGCAACGGCCATGTGAATGTGCCCTGTATGTTGTAAAGTACAACATGCCCGCAAAAAAACAAGCCATCAACCAGCTATGTAGCCAAAAGTAAAAATGTATTATGCCACTTTGAAATACGGTATGATGCAAAAAAAAAAGTTCATAAATTCCTTCCTCCTTCCTTCTGCGCACATAAACAAGTCACGACGACATGTAGGGGGTCTCTGTACTTGGGAGAAATGCATAACAAATGTGTAAGATGAGTTTTCTTGTTATCTTTGAATGTTGTAAATTTTAGGGCCTACAATGAACATATGACCATTCTCAATTTCACCTCCATTTTGATTTGAAGGGTTAAGAATCTTCCTAAAAGCTGTTTCTGATAGACGTTCGGGGGACGACGATCGGATGTAAGATGGCGGCGACTTTGCAGTGGCAACAACAGGTTAACACCCGTGATCGGTGCAAGCAAAGCATACGATGCAGCAAAAGCATATCTCTGTATGAAGAGGGCTCAGCCCGTGAGCCCTCTTCATACACCCTGCATAGCTCTGTGGTGGATATATCCTTGTGGAGCGTGAAGGGTTAAGGAGTTAAATCATATTTCTTATTATGATGTTTATTTTTGGGTTGGATTCTTTGGTGGCAAGTCCCTTTAATTAACATTATTCATTTGTCATTCTTTAAGATGTACATGAAATAGAAGAAACAAAAGTAATAAGTCATCTGTAGTATGCAATATAAGAGAGGAAAAATCTAATGAGTTTTCCTTCAATAACAGACGAAATATCTTTAGTTATTAGTATATCATTCCATTTGTAAAATAATCTTATGGAATACTGTGCCTATCTTTGAAACAATTGCTATAGAACGTATAACAAAAAGAGCAACGATAATACAAAAGAGGCTGCTTAGCATCACTTGATGCTTTAATGATTATACAAGCACAGAATTATGTGAGTTTCTTACAACATAAATCATTTTATTCTTGACATTTTGAATGAGAAATACTTGGGAACCTCCGCCATCCGTGTATAATGTGAGAGGCCTCTATTATGGAGCAGACATTGATTGTCCAACAGATGAACAATCACCTCTATATGAATCTGACATTGAATAACCAGATCACGCGTAAAGGATAGATGGACGGCGCCGGAAAAAAAAGCCGAAGTTACACAAAAACAACCGTGCCGAATGGCCTCTCATCATTTAAGCTTCAAATCAAACATTTTTATAACAGAGCCGGAAGTCACCACATATTATCACTGTCAAAAATTCAATTCCAGTTACTCTAAACCGAATTGCCTGTTTCCAGCTCAAAATATGTCCTTATACAAACTCAAAAAGTTTATGAGAACATAGAAGTTCTAGTGGCCCATTTCATCATAGACATAATAAGAAATACCTTAAATGACCGTTTGTCCTCAAATATCACACTCACAGCCTCCACATTTTTCTATTGCGTTTTTCTTTATTAAAGGTTATTTTGTTACATATGCATAGCATAGGCGCTAGCATATAGTCGCATTACTTTTCATAAGAACACACACAGTCTATCGTGCTCCAGAATTTATTAACAGATATATTGATTATATGAGATAAATATATTAAAATTATAAGGAAAACAGACATATAAAGAAACAAGCATGGCATGACCAAACTTAGTAAGAGGGACATCTACCGCAGATCAATTTTTATCAGCCATGGATTCTCTTATTAGAATTGTACACAGACTGTATACATACATCAGTGTATAAGACCCTGTGTCATTTGGTAAATATGGTAAAGTCATAGATATGAGGTTGATCTCTGACTACTATATACCTGAGTCTTTGTCTGATCATTGAAGTGTTTACATAATGCTTAGTTCTCATAAAACACTTGGACATGCTACTTATCTGTTTAGGGTTAGTTTATTTATGTGCTCTGTGTCTTTTATTTTTGAGAGATGTGGGTATGTCTTAGTACCTTTGCCAAACAGATGTTTTTAGCTTTATGCTTTATCTGAATGATATACATATGTATGTAAGGGCTGTTTCATTATTCCATGTCGACTGTGATCATAAGTGGCAGTGTCTTCTGTTTCACAGGCATTCATGGTCTATGAGTAACGCGATGGACAACCATAGCTAGTGTAAAGTATGCATAGCCGTTGTAATGTCAGTGTGTGTGGCTTTTTTGAAATTACCAAACTAATTGTAGAACATCTTGGGGTATAACTATTTATTCTGTGCATTTATGATCTGCACTCAGGTAATTTCATTGTTGGTAGATCTCTTGCAGACTTAACCTTGTAAATTTACAGCCATTCTGCTGCTTGTGCGCCTTAACATGGGATAATTCTATGAGATGTTTGTGAGAAGACAGGAATACTAGGAGAGAAAAGAAAAGACAGTGTGGATATGAGATTATGTATGTGATGTGTATTGGCGCATTGGGTCCTATGTATATTGTAGGTGATAGCTGGGGATGGCTTTTAAGTCATGGATTAGAATTTTAATGTGAATTAGCTGAGCAATGGCGTAACCCGAGATTGTGAAGCTGGAGAGAGATGGATTACCTGAGGCAGCATGGATTGGAAGGCTGTTTAAGTGTGTCCAGTTTCACAAAGTACATTTGGAATTCTGCTATAAACTTCCATCACAAAAATCATAATAATAAGTATCCATGAAAATATCCATTGAATGTTAATGAACTTTTAATGGTTTCCGGTGTGTCTGTTTGCCACCACTTCCACCAGACTTCGGTTATTTGACCAAATTTTGAGAAAACTGCACAACTATTAGTCTTTTGTTATTATAATTCTGTGACCATAGTTATAGTGGAATCACCAAACACATGTGTGAACTGGGATATGCAAGACCACAGAGAAAACAGCAGTATGTATGTTCGTATGTGGCAGTAGAATATAGTGGAAAATGAAGGGGTATGCACTAGAAACTCACAAACTTTACAATTGCTTGAAACCAGATCAGAAGTTGCTGGTGTAAGTATTTACCATTGTGGTCATTTTTCACAACCCAACAGAAAAACAAATATTGGCAATTTTACCAAAACTTTGACAGAACCCAACTCAGAACATAACAGTATATAAAAAAGAAGAACATGTAGGTATCAGCATACAAAAGGAATCATGTTGCCTAGTAAGAAAGTCTAAAACACCACCAGCTTTTACAAAACTGAAACATTTTAAGACTTTTAATTTCAAGCCATTTTCAAAACTGACTAATGAAAACAACAAATATACATACTATGCTTTGTTCATGTATCCTAAAACCTAGCTCACAGAGACGTAAGTTTAGCTAAGTTTTCCTTAGCTAAAAATAGATTGCAAACTTATTAGTGATCTGTGATATAACTAACCATAGTCTTTAAGTCTACAAAACCACCAGCTTTAACAAAACTGAAAAGTTTTAGACTTTCTTATGTCAAGCCATTTATTTCCATTCTGACTAATAAACACCAAATATACAACTATGAGGCTTCATTTATAGACCTAAAACAAGTTCATCGAAATTCAGGGTCAGGGTTTTTGTTGTTTTTTTTTGTTAAAAAAGTGTAAACTAGAAATATATGTAAACTCTGAATAGAAGTGACATATTCTTAACTAATAATCAAGGACAAGCTAGACAACCATATTAAACTTACTGATGTAATAAAAATTAAGAAGTTTAATAAATATATTTTCTTTGATGTTATAGTCTTGATAGGTCTTGTTAGACTGTATTGTGTATGAAAGGGCCAAAACATTGTGTATTAAAGGGCCAGCACTGGGGCATGCCTGGGCGGTGCAGGGGCCAGGGCTGCTGGATGGCCATATAAAGCTGTACATAAGGTATTCATAGGGGTGAGGGGGGCTGTATCAATAAATCCATAGGGTGAGGGGACTTAATTAAATAACCATGAAGGAGGCTGTTTGCTATTATAACGGTGACTGTTTTTAGTTTCTGAATTTTTATGCTTGCCACGTGTGTTCACTACAAAGGGTCCTAACTGAGGCTCAATCGCCCAGGGGCCAACTGAAACCTGGAGACCGACCCTGATCATGGAAAATGAAAAATTGATGAACTGACCAAGTGCTTGGGAAAGATTGATTTCTAAGCCCTTGATTTTAGTGCTTATGCTAAAAATTTGCAATATCATCATTTTAGGAGGACTTATAACTGCATAGTACAACTGCCCGTTACACAACAAGCTGCGAGTTGCAGCATAGATACATTACCTCATAATGAAGGGAATGATCAGTATCATTGAATGGTTTACTGCTCTAAGACCGTGTTATATGTGCTAAGAACACATGGATATAGTAAGTCATTTATCTTTTAATTTGGCAAATAAAAGTTGCAGTACTGTACATTTCAGAACTAGTTGTTTTCTGTACAATATTGGCTGTCAAGATGTTGTACAACAGCTGAATGTCCTCAGGAGCTGCATGGTGCCTTTACTGGTGTCAAACATTCTGTCAAGTGATAAGGATGTCAGGCTTAGTTTCCTGCAGGTATTTACTTCTACTTCACTTAAATGAGATCTTCTACTCAGTTAAATGACAGAAAATGTGCGTGGCAAATGTCGATTCAGCACAATTCAAGAGTAAATTATATAGAAACTATTACAGCATGGAGTGCAGAACTTTTTCCTTCACTAGGTTGGATGTTATATTTAAATTAAAATTATTATCATCAAAATTTATTGTAATGGAGTGCATCTGATTCCACAGTTGTCACAAGTTTTTGCAAAATATTGTCACTTTAAAGGGTTTTCTGGCCCACAACTATTAATGTCCTACCTGGAAGTGATCAGTGGATGTATGATACATTCTCAACCACAAAGATCTTGTAACCTTGTACTGCAAGATACCTGATTCTATCGCCAACCAACCTGTTCCTTCTATTATTCCTGAAACCCAAGACAAATGCTCCTCCATATCCACCTTCCCTCTCTGTATCCAGACTTTCCTTAAGCTGCACCAGTTCTATACAAGTGCTACACAAGCAGCACACAATAAAACATGCCTTTTCCGGCAAGTCTATACATTCTGTTCTCCCATTTGTTTGTTGTAGAAGCTCTCTTCATACAGTAGCTGCAGAATTCCTGATCTATAAAATTAAAAGATAGTTGTGCACTTCAAGAGCCCTTTCCCTGCCTATGGTCTGTGGAAAGCTTATGACATATGTCAACAACAGCAGTGCCAAAGAAGTAGGATTATGCAGTGCTCAATTCCTCTTAAGTTGTATGGTGCCTAGCTTATATAAAATAGTGAGAAAAAATTGGATGGCACTCACCAGTCTTCTTTTGGTTGTTTTTATTTAGAAATAATGCTACATACTGTGAGAGTGCCATTCAACATTCTTATAATCTTATTGTACTTTTTATCTTTAAATACAATACTGTTAAGTTCACTGAGTCATGCAGCTTCAGTATAAAAATTCCATTTCAGCATAAAAGATTGTTGAATCATTGTGAATATCAAGCACATTTCCTTTTTATGATTCCTACATCATCATTGATTGTAATTATATATTACAGTGATTTATTTCAATTGGAATGTTCAGTTTTACAGGAAACCTACCATTTAGAATGGCAGGGGTAAGCTGTAAGTCACCGCTGAGCTGGTGCTCGGTGTACTTACAGTACCCCTGCCTTCTAAATGGTAGGTTTCTTTAAGGACATTTATTAGGTCTTGTATGCCATGTTTTCTGGTTAACCACCAGTAATTGCAATTACTTCCCTCTTTACACATCTCCATGCAAAGTGGGTGTGAAAGGGTGGATGAGACTGGCCAGCGCTAGAGTGCACTCATTATAGCCTCCAACTTGCATAAGTGATAGTTTACAAGATGGGAATTTGCAAATTGAATGCCATGTAGGCCTTCTAAGTGCGAGAAGCTTTCTGATGTATTGTGTGGTACCAGAGGGGGGTCTTTGTGTGCCAGAGTATAATAATGTCCTTCCTGATTCTTCTCAATTATAAAAATTAATGGTCACAAAAAACAACTATAACCCATTCCCAACATACACCATACTATTACAGTGCAGCGTTGGGCATATAGAGACATATACAGGTGCCGTTTGTTGCATATTGCAGAAAACACCGACGTTAACACTCTCGATCAGTGCTGGTATGAATGTGGGTGTTACCCTTAACATGCCACCACCATGTTGGCTGTAATTGTTGTCCCCCATGACGGTTATGACAATTCCTTGCCATGATAGCCTCGGCCTTTTTAAACCCAAGACCAAGGTCATTTTGAAGATTCTGTATAATGTGACAAAATCTTATAATGTAATTCTGTAGTATGGCGATATGAAGTAGGATTGATCAGACAACTTAAACTTTAAATACCTAAGGGGGTCAAAAAATAGTTTAAAAAAAACTGTTTGAGCAAATGTGCGAAAATGATACTTTTTGATACTCACAGAAATAAAATAAATGTGATCAAAAGATTGTAGAGTCCCAAATGGCATCAATGCAAATGTCATCACATCCTACAAGAAAGTGACACTAAATAGCTCTGTTCACCAGAGTTTTAATGTGTTTGCGTCATAACATGGAGAAAGTAAGAATTGTTTTTCGTAAAAATGTGTTTTTCATTTTTAAAATCTAGTAAAACACAATAAAACACTACATAAATTGGTGTCCTCATAACCATACAAACCCAAGGAATTATATTTTTGGAATAAAATGTGAAAGGTTAAATACAGAGCCCACAAGAAAATGGGGCGTTTTTTTTTTTTTCTCGCTTCCAGTACACAGCATGGAATATTAAATACTGCACTGGATAGTACAATTGTTACACAGAATACTAGCCTCTACAGCTCTGTACAGGGAAAGATAAAAATGTATGGATTTTGTAGTTGGGGAGCAAAAAAAGGAAACAAAAAAACAATGGGTGGCAAATCTAGATCATTTTCTGCACTTTCCAAATGGAATATCATTAGCAATAAAGTATAAGGGGAAATGAGTGGGGAAGGGAGACAACGGGGGGGGGGGGGAGTGAGAGAGAAAGGCCTTGACACAATATTGGTGTAAGTGTAGTGTGAAGAAGTTTTCATGGTAGAGGGCTCATAAGAGCCATGGAGTTACAGATAAGTCTTAGGTTGACAGTACTAACCCTCTCAAGGTTAAGGAAGTCCTTGTCACCTCATTTCTCTCAAACAACATCAGGTTAGTTCTGAAAGCGACAGATCAGGCGATCAGACGACAGATCAGCGATTTCCATTTTGCTGCTATGTATATTCTATTGTCAATGTTATGATTTGAATTAGTCGATGGGTCTTTGTTTTGACCTTCGCTGGCTTATCCCTCATCAATAGGACTGCTGGGGTCACTGGTAAAGTACCTAAAAGGAACGGATAAGGTCTTGACATTGTTCCAGAGAGAGGCAACTATAGGGCAATGCCACTAGATATTGCGCCATATATCGCCCAGGGTGCTAAGCCTCGAAATATATATTGTGCAGATGGGAATACTATTACCAAAATGTGAGGCTATTTTAATAGCACTAATGTTTGTTTAAAATCTATGTTGCAGACTCAATACTGAAATTCACTGTGCATATTCTAAACCACATGTCATGATAAATGGAAAAGAAATGTCACACAGGTGCATTTATAAAGGATCAAGTTGATAAATGTTTTCAAAAATACGAAAAACTCAACTTATTTAAGGTCTATCTATGTCAAGGAAAGGTACAGCTCCTATAGAGCTGTCATTTGACATTCCCAAGCTACTAAATACTAATCCTTTTCACTGTGTTTGGCAATATTAGACATGGGACTTACTAATGCTGCTGTTAAATTTAGATTTAATTTGGTCCAGGTATTATAAGGTTATAAAGATCTGAGAATTTTTATGTGTTTGATCAGTATACAGCTTTATCAAATTGCTCATTTTTATTCCAATGTGACTGAATAATGTGAATAATAGGGCCACAGGATAGTGTTAACATTTTCTTCAACCTATCCGCGCAACCCGAGTGCATGACGTAAAAAACATAATGCAAAACGATCCATCAAATAACACAGCATAGATTACATAATAGTGAGCTAGCTTAACATGATTGTAAATGCAGAACAATACAGTATGAGCTGTTAATTGCTGTGTGTAGGTGTGAACCATTCTGTATTAGACACTCAAGTCTTTGATAAAACTTTAGAAATTGAATTATACAACCCCACTCACAATTTAAGTTAATTCTACAGAAACCTAAGCAACAATCATAGAATAAAAAATGTAACCATTACCACATAATTCCACAAAACATAAATACACATCCATATAATGCTTATTCTACAGATGGCTGTCAGGATCTAAAAAGCTGTATCATTGGTCCCTTGGGTTTCTCCAAAAATGCTGTTTGGACTGTGGACGTAATAGTTATATTGTTTTTAATACATGAATTATTTTTTTACAGATCAATTAACTATATCATACATTTATTAGTATACGTAACATGCATTCCATCTCTCATTTCATTATTATAGAATTGTTGAATTCAGTGCACTTGGTGCCCATAAATGTTGATATCGTTTAGACCAAAACATACTGTAAACACCTTCAATTAAACCTCTAAAACTAATGTGAAAAATAACACATTTATTGCAAAGAAAATTCTTAAATTTTCTGGACAGTAATTTGCCTAAGTAATTTTTTCATAAAAGAAATTCAAAGTGATAAAACAATTGACAAAAGAATAAGACACATCACATGCTGGTAAATCTATATACAACAAAGCTAATACTCTTCACAAGGTACATTGCATTAAAAGATGAGATATCTTAGATTTATTTTGATGTATTCTTTATCCTGCTTCTTTAAAATAAGCCTTGGGGTACTGGTAGATACATCTCAAGATTGTATATTGATTTTCTAAGTTAAAAAAATAACATCCATTTTTCTCAATATCTGGATACTAGCCGATGCTCTTGACAAAGCACAATGACTGAGCATGATTAAAAACCTTTTAAGGAATGTATGAATTAATTCAAATGTATCTGTGCTACCCACTTTCTCTCATTGAACAGCTCATTCCTGTTATAATGAACTGGTCCAAATAAGGGGACATTCACATGGCCGTCTGCGGGGACGTACATGCGGCCGCAATTTGCGGCCGCATGTACGTCCCCATAGATGGCAATAGCGGCACAGCAGCGGATGGTGCCACCATGATCCGGGCCGCACACCGCAAAAAGATAGAGCATGCTCTATCTTTCGGCGTGTGTGCGGCCGTGCACCGCTATTCTCTATGGGGGAGGAGGGGTCACCTCCTCCTCCTCTCCGCACACGGTGGTATGTCCGCACGGCGGGACCGCTGTGTGAATGTACCCTAAGAGGTGAATACTCCTACCCTCTCCCTACCAGCTGTCTAGCCCTACACTCCAGGTTAAAAGCCAAATATCAATATTACTTTTGGAATGTGACAAAAAAAAGCAGGATCACTACTGGTGGCAGAGTGTCCTAACTAGGCAGTTGTGCCGCCCAGTGGATGGGGGATTGTTTTTTACAAGTTTTCTGCCATCTTTAATAATGAAATATTAACTTTGTAAAACAGCCAGAGGTGCACAGGCTGATGAGACCCGAGGCCTCTTGGCTCTTGGGCTTTAAATTATGCATGCCCCTCCCTGCAAGCCACCTCCTGCTCCTGGCCAGATTGTGATTCCTACAATCCGGCCGGTGACGTAGGAGCCATGGCATGAATAGAGTAGGGCGCATGCTCTCTCCTAGTTCCCCAGCCAGAGGCAGGAGGATGCTGCAGTGGGGGAGGGCATAAAATTAAAACAGGGAAGCGGAGAAGCAAGAAGCGCCCAGCACAGTCAGCTGAGTGCCTCTGGCTGTTTTTAATAAGTTAATATTTGTTATTAAGATGCCACACAACTTGTAAAAAACAGTCCCCCCATCCCTAGATGGAACAAGCAGCCTAATTAGGACACTCTACCACCAGTAATCTGTGTAGATATCCTTTAAAGCCAATATAGGCCAAGTACTATTGGGGCTTCTAACACAGCCTCTTTCTATGAATGGTAGCAAATGGCCATTTCCCTGATCTGCATGTGTAGCATGGCAAACAAGCTAGGCATCGAAGTGGCATATACATTAATATCTCATGTAATTGTTCAGCTTCTCCTAATGTTCATTGTTTCTGAAATGATAAATTTATGAAACATGGTGTATCATTTTATTCACAGAAACATACATTTCCCAGCATTGTTCTCATTTGGACCTCCCATTACAAGATAATTCAATAATATGATAACTTCACAAGCTGGATAAAGAAAGCACTAAGAGATTCTAGATAAGATTGTTCCTAACCTCAATGTCATCTTATTGTCACCTCTATCAAACCCTATCACTTCATATTCTAGGAAAACTGTCTAAAAAAGCTGTCAAGAATATTAGCTACCTCTACAGCATATGCACATATAAGAAATGCTAACGTTTCTTCAAAAAACCAAAGTGGTAAAAAATATGCCTTATCAACTTGATTGCTGAGAGTAATGATTATAAGGAAAAAAACTTGTACATAGAAAAGAAGAAAAAATGAAGCTTTATTGTATTTTTTTAAATGTCAAAGTGACATTTAACTAACGAGACTTTTCTATGACATAAAATGCTATTTTTTTTCTTAAAAAAAAATGTATTTAAAGAACAAAACCAAGTCATGGATTATGTTTTGAAGTGGCCCCTACTGACTAAATTCAATTACTAATTCTTCTCTCAATTATATAACACCTCTCTGGTGCTTGAAGCTTTTATTACATTTTTAAAGATATGCATATCTTAAAAAATTGAATTTGCATATTAACATTAACCTCTTTATGCCCATATAAAAGCCTGTCTGTCTGTAATAAATTTTACTCCATTTATTTAGCTGTGGCACAAACAGATTGTAATTAAATGCTGCTAATAAATTTATAACAAAATAAAGTTATACAGTACATGCATGTAATAACCCATTCCAGGCAATGCCCCTTTTCAGTTTTGTTTACTCCTTTTTTGATCCTCTCCTTAAAGCTAGATGGGGAAAAATGTTATTGATTAATTATGTTGACATCAGTTCCAGGAAAAGGTGGGTGATATGAACTTTTTTACTATATTTTAGACTTTTAATCTAGGGAGTCTGATAGCCCCTACCATATACTGCAATACTACGGGAATCCTTCTCCGCTCCCTCCCTGACGCACTTGCATTAGAAACGTGGCTTGAAAGTGCTTCTGTGTGCATAACAACAAGCCGCTGTTACAACTCGACCGCAATCTTATGATGCAAGCGGAGGGGGAGGTAATTAAGGACGCTGTCGCGCAATACTAGCGGCTTGTAAAGCGCTTCCATGTGCATAAAGAACAAGCACGCTGGTATCCTGCAACTGTGTCCTTAGTACTCCCCTCGTCTACAAACAAGCGTGAAATCATCGCGATCAAGAAGGATACGAAAGCTACAGGCATCATGGTCTGTTATATCAGTGGCTTGTAAAGTGCTTCCGTGCGCATAAAGAACAAACCGCTGGTATAACGCGACCTCACCTGAAGCACTTACAAGCGTAGGTATGGCGTCCTTAGTTACTACCCCTCTGCTTTCATCGCTAAGGAGGCGGCGGCACACAGAAGAGCGGATAAGTGCTACTGCGATCCAAGGACGGATCAACTCTAGATACAAACGGGGCCCTCGACCGCACATGTGTGGTTGACGACCCCGTTCGTAACTAGGGGTTGTTTGTAACTCGTGTCGTCTAAGTCGGGGACGCCTGGTTATATATATTAGAGTGTACCTCTCTTTTCCACCAATTGGCATAAACTGGATGTTGAGTCCTGTATATGTAATATCCCTTTGTGAGAAACTTTCTGCAGTTCTACCTCTAGTTTTATCTACTTTTCTCTAATAAGCTATTTTACGATGTTTCTTCTATTGATTTATACAAATATTATTGAAAAGTTCATCACCATTTGAGAAATGAATTCTAATGGCACCAATAAATTATGTGCACAACATAGATGTCATTATGTGAGATAATGCCCAGTGGGGTTTCCTGTATCTATGCCCACTTTATAAATTAATTCTGTATCAATCACATGAAAACCATAGTATTAGTTTATGTACATAAACCGTTTTGCGACACCTGCCGTGTATTCCGGCGGTGGTCGGGTCGCGCTGCATGGAGAGGGCTCACGGCTGAGCCCTCCATAGCCGGTAAGTCTTTGCCGCATATTGCAGCAAAGCTTACCGGTAACACCCGCTATTGGTGCAGCACCGATCGCAGGGTGTTATCGCAGCGATGGCAAAGCTGCGGCAGCCTCAAAAAGTTAGCAGCGCATGGGCGCCGCCATCTTACCTGGGATCGCCGCTCCCTGACGTCCCAGGGAGCGGCGATCTGTCTCCATGGTAGCCTCGGATCTTCCGAAGACCCAAGGCTATTCGTTTTAACCCTTCATTACAATGTGTCTGAAGCACATTGTTATGAATGAGGAGGAACAATACCCATATACTGCCACTGTAGTATGGCAGTATATGATAGGATCGATCAGACAACCTAGGGTAAAGTACCCTAAGGATCTGAAAAACAGTAAAAATAAAAAAAGTTTAAATAAAAAAATTATAACAAAAAAACCTAAAATTTAAAATCACCCCCTTCCCTAGAACTGACATAAATATAAATAAGCAGTAAAAATCATAAACACATCAGGTATCGACGCGTCCGAAAATGCCCGATCTATCAAAATATGATACAGTTTTTCAATGTGTTTAACCCCGCAACGGAAAATAGCGCCCAAAGTCGAAATGGCACTTTTAAAAAATATAAAAAATCTATAAAAAGTGATCAAAAGGTCGTATAGTCCTAAAAATGATATCATTGAAAATATTATCATATTCGCAAAAAATGACACCACCCCACGCTCCGTACACTAAAGTATAAAAAAGTTATTAGCGCCAGAAGTTGGCAAAATCAAAAAAATAATTTTTGACAGGAGGTTTTAATTTTTGTCAATGTGATAAAACATTATAAAACCTATACAAATTTGTTATCCCCTTAATCGTACCGACCCAAGAATAAAGTAGACATGTCATTGGGGCGCTCAGTGAAAGACGTAATATCCAAGCCCACAAGAAATGGCCAAATGCGTTTTTTCACCAATTTTCTGCTCATTTGGAATTTTTTTCCGCTTCCGATACATGGCATGAATATTTAATACCATCACTATAAGTGAAATTGTTATGCAAAAAACAAGCCACATCACACTCTTTACGTGTAAATAAAAAAGTTTAGATTTTTGAAGGTGGGGAGTGAAAAATGGACATGAAAAAACAGGAAAGGGCCCGGGTCCTTAACCGGTTAATATAGTTTGAATGAAATAATTGCAAACTCTGTCCACATTTAAAGAGGTCTGCAATGGTGGCACTGGCTTTTTGTGGCAGAAAATGCATAGAACATAGTTGTATTAAATAAATATTAAAAAATGTGAATCATTTAAGCAATTTATTTAATGAAGCAGAACAATTTACAACCATTTAAATAAATTCTTTTCATGTCCATTTTGTTTCCAAACAAAATTCTGTCACTTAATTGGGTTACTGCCTATAAATAGTGGTAGATAGCTAGACAGATAATATGAATATGACACAGAAATCGGTATAATTTTAAGTAGAAACCGAACTAATATCTTTCAGTGCCTGATAGTACCGTACTTCCAGTAATCATCTATGTCGCTGCTACAGAGATTATCTGAGACCAGCGAGTACACGTGACTTGCATGAATAACACTTCTCTGGAACTCATTGCTCCTTCTGGCAAGCTTCCAGGCGGCATGTAACGTTCATTTTCAAGGGATAGGAACTATGCAGGAACACGTGTACTGTTGTATCTCCCTGATTCCCCACAGTGAGTCACTGTGGCATTTCCCTCATGAGAGAGATACCAGAGACATGGGCGAGTCATACAGTGGCCCAGATTTATTAAAGCCCGTGTGCCAGTTCTGTCTGACTTTACAATTTTTTCAGTGCAAACTGCTTGGACATATGTTTGTTGCGGCTGCACTATTCTGCACTGAAAAACGTGTTCCTGTGCTCAATTGGACCATGCGACACATTTATCATGCAGTGTCCGACCAGAATTGTGTTGCAGGGCCTATGTTAAAGGTGCACTAAAAAAAGTTGGTACACTATGTCGGAGTAGTGCTGGGTGCGCCAGATTCATGAAGAACGTACAACACATTTCTTGAATATGTCGCACACTACACCCCTTACGGGCACACTAAAGGCAGTTTGCACTATTTTTTGGTAAACGTGGCCAGTGACCTGGCATGAATACACACTGGCTCTGTGAGTCACTGTCTCCTTCTGCGGTGCCAAGTAGACTTATAATTAGTTGCACATTCTAGCTTTATCATCAGCTTTATGTAAAGGACATATATGGATCATGTATTTGTAGATTGTGAGGGCAGTCCCAGGATTTTACTTTAAATAACAAAGATTATTTGAATGCTCTGGGGAAAGTGACTGAGAGGAGAGCACTAAGCAACACAGTCACCTGTGTTCTGTTTCTACCCCTCACCAACTCCCCAAAGGGGGGGGGGGGGGAGTAGGGGGTTCTTTCTCCCTGTATGTCTGTCAGTTTGTGTCGTTTGTCTTATTCTCACACCCACAGGTAACTGCTCATAGCCATTGCAGCATCATTACCAAATATATATGATACATTAAACAAATCAATTGAAAGGATATTCAGGCAATATATTCTCACTTCACCCTGGATAAGTGATAGCTGTTATATTGCTGGAGATCTCACATCTAAGATAACTACTAGTAACTTTGTGGTTGCACTGCCCACACTGAACTAGTTTTTTTTTCAATGTATATGGCAGGGCCGCTCCAGGTTTCAGTGGGCCCCGTGGGCGATAGAGCCTTAGTGGGCCCCTTAACAGTGAACTCCTGTGGTGGCATAACCCTGCCAGCTCAGACACAGTAAGGGACAATCATATTTCAATTACATCGGCAACAAGGATGCTGTTGCTGATGAATCTTTTTCTGATCAGGAGCATAACCAGCAAGGCTGGAGCTGCATACGACACATTCTTTAAAAAACACATGCATTTTTTTACACAATCACACAGTATATACACACACAATTTACAACATAACAACATACACACAGATGACTAATACAGCAATATACACACCATCCAATATATACACAGCACATACGCACAGATATACACACGCATCCAGTAATACAATACTACACACAGATATACAGCATATATACACACACATCCAGTATAAACAATACATACACCATAACACGCATCCAGTATATACATACATACACATAAGATACAGCATATATACACCACACACATCTAGTATATACATACCTATCTGCGTGTATGTATTGTATATACTAGATGTGTGTGTGTGTATATATGCTGTATATCTATGTGTATGTATTGTATATACTGGGCTCTGGCCCTGCCTCTCCGTCTGGCCCCACCACTGCCTCTTCCAACCTGTTCTGGTCGAGGACTCTCCTCCGTCTCAGAAGCACTGTGTTCACCCGGCCTATCAACCCAGCTTGGGTCTGTCACCTCATCATCCTCCGATCCCTCAGTCTGCTCCCCCCTCGGACTTCCTGCCCTGACAACAACTTCCCCACTGTCTGACAACCGTGTCTCCTCATCGTCGGACACCTCTTTACACACTTCCACTACGTCAAGAAGGTCATCATCACCCACAGACTGTGACTGGTGGAAAACCTGGGCATCGGAAAATTGCTCAGCAGCAACCGGACAAGTGGTTTGTGACTGTGGGAAGGGTCCAGAAAACAGTTCCTCAGAGTATGCCGGTTCAAATGCCAAATTTTCCTGGGAGGGGGCAGACTGGGGGGGAGGAGGCTGAGGTGCAGGAGCTGGAGGAGTGGCGATTTCGGTGACATGGGTGGACTGCGTGGAAGACTGACTGGTGGACAAATTGCTCGAAGCATTGTCAGCAATCCACGACATCACCTGTTCGCACTGTTCTGGCCTCAACAGTGCTCTACCACGAGTCCCAGTAACTTCAGACATGAACCTAGGGAGTGTAGCTCTGCGGCGTTCCCCTGCTCCCTCATAAGCAGGTGGTGTCTCACCCCGGCCAGGACCACGGCCTCTGACCCCTGCAGTAGTTGGACGCCCACGTCCCCGCCCTCGTGCTCTACCCCTAGCCCTCGGGTTAAACATTTTTAAAATGAGAGTTATAGCTTTAATTTTTTTTTTACTTTTTTTTGTGTTTTTTTTTTTTTTTTGTGTTTTTCTAGCCAAGTATGAAAGCACACTACTATGCCAGATGAGATGACACTGAGTTATTAAACAAAATAAACGTAAAATAAAAAAGGAAAAATGGCAGACTGTGCCTAATTGAAATCCAACCCCTACTAAATTTTCCCACTTCGGTCTTTGCTATGGATATGTGCGCCACTAAGCGCAGAACACAGCGGTCGCAAGTCTCACTACAAATTGCTCACAATTGGCTAGTACATGCACTGCAGAAAGTACAGCCACCAGCAGATCAACCAGAAATCAAATATATAGAACGCTACTGTACGCGTAAGTAAGCTCTTTGTATTCTCCTATGGCTATTTTCTAGCCAAGTATCAAAGCACGACCCAGTATTACACATACATCCAAAGATATACAGCATATATACACAACACACATCCTAGTATATACAATACATCACGCAGATATACAGCTATATACCCACCACAACGATTATACAATACATACACACAGATATAAACACACATCCTAGTATATACAATACATACAACACAGATAATACAGCATAATATACACAACACATCCAAGTAATCAATACATACACCAGAATAAAAAGCTTATACACATACACATCCGTATATACAATACATACACGCAGATATACAGCATATATACACCACACATCCATATATAACAATAACATACACACAGATAGACACAACACATGCTAGTATATACAATACATACACACAGATATACAGCTATATACACATACACATCACAGTTAGTATAGACAATACATACACACAGATATACAGCAATATACACATATACACATCCAGTATATACAATACATACACAAAGATATACAGCATATAAACACATACAAATCCAGTATATACAATACATACACATCAGATGATACAGCATATATACCACATACACATCCAGTATAATACAATACATACACACATATATTACAGCTATTATTACACATACACACAGTCATACATACATACACCACGATATACAGCATATATACACATAAACATACAGTATATACAATACTACACCACAGATATACAGCATAATACACATACACATCCAGTATATACAATAACATACACACAGATATACAGAAATATTACACACAACACATCTAGTATATAACAATACATACACAAACCACATATACAGCATATAACACCCACACACATATGTATATACAACACATACACACACAGATACACAGATATAACCATCAACACACACGCAATTATACTCACCCCAGTCAGAAGTGGTGGCAGGGTCAGGAAGGAGACGCATAGGAGAAGGTCGGACAAAAAGGGTGCAGGCCGGCAGAAAAGAAGCGCGCAGGCGGCAGGACCGAGGGCGCGGCATGCAGGACAGAAGGCTGGGCGGAAGGGGGAGGCAAGGGGGGGGGGCAGGGGAAGGAGCGCAGGCCGGGCACGACGAGGAGAGCAGACGGGGGGAAGAAGGGGAGGAAGGGGAGGAGGGGAGGGACGGGCGGCGCCGAACAGCGCAGGCCGGGCAGGACCAAGGAGCGCAGGCCGGGCAGGAGCAGGACGCCTGGAGTGAGGCCGGGCAGGATCGAGGAGTGCAGGCCGGGCCTGACGCGAGGCGCGGGACGCGCCCATCACTGAAGAGGTGGGGGGGCAGGGCCCCGCAAGCAAGTGATAGATCTGGTGGGCCCCTTGGAGCTCTGGGGCCCGGCACTTGCCCGGGTCAGCCGGGTGCTGACGCGGGCCTGTGATATGGGTAGTGACATAGAATACATGACTACTATCTCTATTAAATGAAGATTTGTGGCTTGTGATGAAGCATAAACCTCCTGTATAGAACCACCAATTCTATTATTAGTAATTTTACTATTGTTCAGGATGGCTCAAAAATGAATGCAAGCAATAGAATGAGCAGTCCGTACGAGCTTGATGCTCGTTCGAGTATAGCGTACTCAAAACAGCTCGTTGCTTGGATGAGTACTCGCCGGCTCGAGACGAGCATTTACTTAATGAAACACAGTGTAGAACAGTGAAGAATAAATGAAAACAGTGAACACGGATCATTAAGTGAAGAACACAGTGAAGAACACATTGCAGAGTTCCGACGTCTGCTAACTTATTCGAAGACACGCGTGACGACGGTGTTCTTCACAATAGTATTTAAAAACAATAGGTGTGAACACATTGCAGATGTATGGAAACATTTTTCATGTGTTTTTCGGTCAAAACATCTGCAAACATCTGCAATATGTTCTTCAGTGTTTTTTCAATGTGTTCTTTAGCGAAAAATGCTCGAGCTCCCATTGACTTCCATGGGTTCGTTTATGATACGAGCACTCGAGCATTGGAAAAGCTTGAACGAATAATGAGCACTCGAGCATTAAGTGCTCACTCATCTCTAAAAAGCATCTAAGAAAGTTTGGGGACCTTTGAAACAGTTTTTGAGAGTGCAATAAATATATAAAAAATAAAGATAAGTTGTGCAGTTATGGTTTCCCCGGTCTTGAACTATTAAAGCTATGATAACATCATAGTAGACCTAGATAGATTTCGTAGAACTGACTGCCTAGTTACAAGCACGAGGAGTCAGGTGAGGTCAATTGCATTATTGAGATTTCAGTTTACACTGAAGCACAGTGACAGCATGTATAAAATGGTGATGAGTAGAAGGATGTGTCATGTGCAGCATCCAGAATGTTCACGCTGTCATATTGTTTAATCCAAAGCCACTGAAATAAAAAAAACACGATAAAAATATTTCACTACTTATAAAAGCACAATTGTTAAAGGTTTTGTGCGCCAATGAAAAGATCAAAATGTACTTTTTACTTGCTGGAATTTCAATTGTTTCCATTGTGATGGATTTTTTTCCGATAAAACCCACGAATTTTTTGGTGCATACTTTAAATATCAAAGCTGTCTAGATGGCTGAATTTGATAGGCACCAATCTATCTCCCGGTCATGGCCAAGGTACTTTTCTGGCTTCACAGCTATTCTAAAGAGGCAGCATTTGGTGGTTACACTATTACTGTTTTTTTTTAATGATTCTCGAGAAAATTGTTCTCAGAAAAAATAAACCTATTAGCTCAGTTGAACGCTGCAGATAATGCTCAAATTACAATATAAAATCAAAGGCTTACTTGGGATACAAGCCATCAGGCTATCTAGGGGGTTTCTTTATACAGTGTGTAAGTAAAATGTAGTAAAAAGCTCATTAGTACAATGGTTGCTAAAGGCGCACAAACACCAAAAGAAATATCACAACATATTGGCTGTGTAAAATATGGAAAAGTAAAGTCGTAAGTTAGAAAGATATTGGTAGAGCATTTATTAGCCTAAATCGAAGAAGAAACAGGTAGATGATATTTAGGTAGGGCATTATTTTGCAAACAAACCACATAGGCTTTTTTACCAAAGTTTTTGACTAAGGGGCAAGTGGATGCAAGGTGAAAGTAAGTGACTTTTTACAGAATACCGCAGCACTTACAACACACTCTGCACTGAAATAGCCCACAACCAACCTAGTCAACAACATATGCTCAGATCTCTTGCTTTCCCTGTGTGATCAATCAATGGGACAACCAAGTGTATATATTGTCAAGCCTAAAAATGCTATTTAGATTTTCAATATTATTATTATATAATTTAATTATTTTACCTTGATAAGCAAATCTATTTGTTGGTTTTCAGGCACCTAAAGTAAAATCTTTTCTGCTTGGATTGAGACTTGTAAAATGGCAGCTAGCATTGTTTTCTGAGCTTTTAAACCTAGCTGAATAAGGGAGTACATGCGCCAGAGATCATCATTATGTATTCAGTAAATGACCTGCATAGACGTTTTGGGAGAGGAGTTAGTTTTTAGGAGCTATAAATAAGGCATTTAATAAAAATAAGAAAGAAAGAAAACCTCCCCAAACACCAACTTTACATAGAAATAGGTAATAAAGCAAAAAAATAGGCCTCTTTGGTATCACCCATTTCCTACAATCTGTACAATGAATTTCAAACAATATTATAACCAAAAAAAATTGCCAAAAAAATAATTTCTATGGTAAAACAGTAAACCGATTAATGTTGTTTGAGAGGATAGAGGTGACCAGGATGGATACACTATATATATTTGTAGGTATTGGAACCATGGATCGTTGCACAGGGTTCACCTGCCCTTGAGTGGGCTCTGACTTTGTCCCCCTAATGACATGATAGATACACATGGCTCCCCAATAAACATGATTGCTACCAATCTCACCTCAAGCGATCAACTGTACTGATCTTGTATTCCAACCCTTTGCCCTCCCCCACCCACTCCCCATTCAGTTTGTTTAATACAGTAGTGGCCATGTATTAATCTAAAATTATTTCGATGTGTTCCCTGTGAGGGGCTTATGTTATGCTGTGACCTATTGTAAGGCACTATATGTTTTTGATTCAATCAAATTTTGTTTGAAACTAAAAAATATTTTATCAAATATTTCCCCCAAAAAGTGGTAAAAATGGTAGGTGCATCAAAATGATACCACTGCAAAGCTCCTTGAAAAAATAAGCCCTCAAACAGCTCTATCAACAGAAAAATACAAAGTTAAACAAAAATATGGTGTTGCAGTAATAATTAAATTTTCTCTAATTTTTTTGATTCAGCAAAAATAATAAAAACTATAACTGCGGTTTTAGTTATAGTTTTTAAGGTATTGTTATGGTATATGGTATTAGATACTTTATTTATGCTTGATGTTTTTGTACAGTCAATAGCCACCACCCAAACCCACCAGATTTATTATAGACTCCACTGTAATACTGGCGGAGACTATAAAAAATATGCCAATTCATACCTGGTCTACATGTCTGAAAAGTGGGAGCCAGGAGGAATTTTAAGACTGGTTACATAATGAATTCTCCTCAATGCATCATAGAAAACAATCTTAAAATCACCAGGAGTGTGTTAAAGGGTACAAAAGTTTTTAACGGTCTTCAGTGGTGAGGGGGGCAGTATTAGGGTTGAATCTATTAGAATGTGGAAAGTACAAGGAAGGAAGCCATGTGTATGGAGCTTTCAAAATCAAGACATTGGGAGTAAAACACAAAATTGGGTAATCATTGAATATTCACATTTGTCGCAATTGTTCACAAAGAGGTAAGTAACTAATCTGAGTTTTACAAATAAAATGTATGGGTGTGTTGTGTTATATAGTTTTATGAAGCTTTAAAAGATAAGAAGGGTTTACATTGTAGAAACTTTTATTATTATGGATTGGATTACAATGATTTGAGAAAAGTTGTGGGTCAGTTATAGGATGAGCACGGATGGAAATATATTGCAAAATAAATATTCCTCAGTTAATACATTAAATTAATGCATACTCCTTACCTGTTCAATACCGTTATTTTCTGGACTTAAGACGCACTTTTTAGCAAGAAAATCTTGCTAAAAACTGCCTGCTCTAAGTCCGGACGGGCGGAGGATCCAGCAATGCCAGAACCTACGACCTCGTAAGGGAGATCGGGTGATACCCAGAATGCACCCGAGCCCAGGAAAGAGCCTCGCAATGCTCTACCTCTACCCGAAGTCCTACTACGGGACTGCGGGATGTCACGCAATCTGTGGACTGATAACATGCGTATTACCCCAACACTGCAAGGTCCAATACTCTCATGCTGAGCTGGGGACAGGTCTGAGAAGAAGAGGAATGGGGGAAGAGGTGTGGTGTAGTGTGTGTGAGCACGGAGCCAGCACCGGCCACCCGGCAGGGCAGGGGCCCCGGGGGTACTGGAGGGACCACTGCGGGCCACTGGCTCAATTGTACCAGTGGCTCTCTAGGAGACATGGTACAATTGATACCATCAGGGAGTCGATCACATTTTTTGCCTCATGCTGCGCATGGTCGGGCGAGCAGCATAGTCCTGGACAGAATATAAAACTAACTGGCAAAGGTCCCCACGATTGCGGTGCTACGCCGGGTATGCGGAAGGCTTTTGAAAGACGGAGAAATGATGAAATCAATAGGGGTCACGTGTGAGGATTCATAGCCGGCGCGTAAGGGAGGCCAAGGCCGAAGACAGTGCAGGGAGACTGCGCAGGGGGGGGGGGAACAAGGACAGGTACAAATACTTCTTTCCAGGAAGGGGGGGTGTCAGTGTGTCGAAGGGGGAGTGAGGAGAGCGAGGGGGGGGGGGTGGGGTCAGTGTGTCGAGGCGGGGGGGGGGGTAAGTGTCCGGGTCAGTGTGGAGAGAGGGGGGAGCGCGGAGGGGGGTAAGTGGGTCCGAGGGGGTTGATGATTGGGGTCAGTGTGTAACAAGGGCGGCGGAGGGGGGGTACAGGGTCTCCGCGTGGGGGGAGGGATGGGTACTGTGTAACCAGGGGGAGAAGGGGGGTGTGTGTAGAGGGGGGTTCAAGTGTGTCTCGCAGGGGGGAGGGATGGGGGGGGTCAGTGTGTCCGACGGGGGGGGGGGTGGTGAGGGGGTCAAGTTTGTCCGCAGGGGGGGAGGTTGGGGGGGTGGTCGTGTGTCCGCACTGGAGGGGGGGGGACAGGGTGTGTCAGAAGGGGAGGGGGGAGGTGGTAGTGTTGGGGATGCATAGGGCGGGGGTGGGGGAAAGTGGCAACTGGAGGGGGCCTGTATATCTGTGTGTATGTATTGTTTATACTGGATGTGTGTGTATATATGCTGTATATCTGTGTGTATGTATTGTATATACTGGATGCGTGTGTATATCTGTGCGTATGTGCTGTGTATATATTGGATGTGTGTGTATATATGCTGTATACTGTATCTGTGTGTATGTTGTATATGTTGTAAATTTGATGTGTATATACTGTTTGTGATTGTGTAAAAACATGCATGTGTTTTTAAAGAAATGGTCTGCTATGCAGCTCAGCCTCTGCTGGTTATGCTCCTGATCAGAAAATTGAATTACATCAGCAACAGCATCCTTGTTGCCGATGTAATTGAAATATGATTGTCCCTTACTGTGTCTGAGCTCAGGTGGCAGGGTCATGCCACCACAGGAGTTCACTGTTAAGGGGCCCACTAAGGCTCTATCGCCCAGGGGCCCACTGAAACCTGGAGCCGGCCCTGCCCATATACATTGAAAAAAAAAAACTAGTTCAGTAGTGTGCATGTGCAACCACAAAAGTTAACTAGTAGTTATCTTAGATGTGAGATCTCCAGCAATATAACAGCTATCACTTATCCAGGGTGAAGTGAGAAATATATTGCCTGAATATCCTTTCAATTGATTTGTTTAATGTATCATATATATTTGGTAATGATGCTGCAATGGCTATGAGCAGTTACCTGTGGGTGTGAGAATAAGACAAACAGACAAACTGACAGACATACAGGGAGAACAGAACCCCCCTTCCCCCCGCCCCTTTGGGGAGTTGGTGAGGGGTAGAAACAGAAACACAGGTGACATGTGTTGCTTAGTGCTCCATCTCAGTCACTTTCCCCCAGAGCATTCAAATAATCTTTGTTATTTAAAGTAAAATCCTGGGACTGCCCCTCACAATCTACAAATACATGATGCCATATATGTCCTTTACATAAAGCTGATGATAAAGCTAGAATGTGCAACTAATTATTAAGATAGTCTTTAGTGAGGGGGAAGTGTCCTGCAGAGTCCAGCTACAGCTGTCATTCAAAGAGCAGTACAATGTCTATTCTAAGGCAAAAGGTCAATGACCTAAGACAGCCAGCACATGGCAATAACTGAGTTCAAATACACTCGTTACAAATATTAATTAATTTGCATTCATACTACTTTAAAGGGAACCTGTTACTACAGTGTCACTAATAGATTTAATGACAAGTTCCCGTATAACTATGCTAACTGTTGCTGACACAGTTTTATCTAAAAAAAAATGCATATTTTCTATCCCCAGAAAATGAACTTTGCAAGTCTACCTGGCACCTGCCAGAAGGAGAAGTGACTCACCAGAGCCATGTGTTATTCATGCAAGTCACTGGCCCATGTTTACCAAAAATAGTGCAAACTGCCTTTAGTGTGCCCGTAGAGGGTGTAGTGTGCGACATATTCAAGAAATGTGTTGTACGTTCTTCATGAATCTGGCGCACCCAGCACTACTCCGACATAGTGTACCAACTTTGTTTTAGTGCACCTTTAACATAGGCCCTGCAACACAATTCTGTCGGACACTGCATGATAAATGTGTCGCATGGTCCAATTGAGCACAGGAACACGTTTTTCAGTGCAGAATAGTGCAGCCGCAACACATATGTCTTGAAAGCATGTCCAAGCAGTTTGCACTGAAAATAAATTGTAAAGTCAGACAGAATACTGGCACACGGGCTTTAATAAATCTGGGCCACTGTATGACTCACCCATGTCTCTGGTATCTCTCTCATGAGGGAAATGCCACAGTGACTCACTGTGGAGGAATCAGGGAGATACAACAGTACACTGTTCCTGCATAGTTCCTATCCCTTGAAAATGAACGTTACATGCCTGCCTGGAAGCTTGCCAGAAGGAGCAATGAGTTCCAAGAGAATGTGTTATTCATGCAAGTCACTGTGTGCTGTGTACTAATCAGGCACTGAAAGATATTAGTTCAGTTTCTACTTAAAATTATACCGAATTTCTGTGTCATATTCATATTATCTGTCTAGCTATCTACACTATTTATTGGCAGTAACCCAATTTAAGTGACAGAATTTTGTTTGGAAACAAAATGAGACATGAAAAGAATTTATTTAAATGGTTGTAAATTTTCTGCTTCATTAAATAAATTGCTTAAATGATTCACATTTTTTAATATTTTATTTAATACAACTATGTTCTATGCATTTTCTGCCACAAAAAGCCAGTGCCACCATTGCAGACCTCTTTAAATGTGGACAAGTTTGCAATTATTTCATTCAAAACTATATTAACCGGTTAAGGACCCGGGCCCTTTCCTGTTTTTTCATGTCCATTTTTCACTCCCCACCTTCAAAAATCTATAACTTTTTTATTTTTACACGTAAAGAGCTGTGTGATGGCTTGTTTTTTGCATAACAAATTTCACTTTATAGTGATGGTATTAAATATTCCATGCCATGTACTCGGAAGCGGGAAAAAAATTCCAAATGCAGAGAAAATTGGTGAAAAAACGCATTTGCGCCATTTTCTTGTGGGCTTGGATATTACGTCTTTCACTGAGCGCCCCAAATGACATGTCTACTTTATTCTTTGGGTCGGTACGATTAAGGGGATACCAAATTTGTATAGGTTTTATAATGTTTTCATACATTGACAAAAATTAAAACCTCCTGTACAAAAATTATTTTTTTGATTTTGCCAACTTCTGGCGCTAATAACTTTTTTATACTTTAGTGTACGGAGCTGTGGGTGGTGTCATTTTTTGCGAAATATGATAATATTTTCAATGATATCATTTTTAGGACTATACGACCTTTTGATCACTTTTTATAGATTTTTTTATATTTTTTAAAAGTGCCATTTCTGACTTTGGGCGCTATTTTCCGTTGCGGGGTTAAACACATTGAAAAACTGTTATCATATTTTGATAGATCGGGCATTTTCGGACGCGTCGATACCTGATGTGTTTATAATTTTTACTATTTATTTATATTTATGTCAGTTCTAGGGAAAGGGGGTGATTTTAAATTTTAGGTTTTTTTGTTATAATTTTTTTATTTAAACTTTTTTTTATTTTTACTGTTTTTCAGACTCCTTAGGGTACTTTAACCCTAGGTTGTCTGATCGATCCTATCATATACTGCCATACTACAGTATGGCAGTATATGGGTATTTTCCTCCTCATTCATAACAATGTGCTATCAGCACATTGTAATGAAGGGGTTAAAACGAAATAGCCTTGGGTCTTCGGAAGATCCGAGGCTACCATGGAGACAGATCGCCGCTCCCTGGGACGTCACAGGGAGCGGCGATCCCAGGTAAGATGGCGGCGCCCATGCGCTGCTAACTTTTTGAGGCTGCCGGCAGCTTTGCCGTCGCTGCGATAACACCCGCGATCGGTGCTAGCACCAATAGTGGGTGTTACCGGTAAGCCTTTGCTGCAATATGCGGCAAAGACTTACCGGCTATGGAGAGGGCTCAGCCCGTGAGCCCTCTCCATGCAGCGCGACCCGACCACCGCCGTGAATACACGGCAGGTGGTCGCAAAACGGTTTATGTACATTAAACTAATACTATGGTTTTCATGTGATTGATACAGAATTAATTTATAAAGTGGGCATAGATACAGGAAACCCCACTTGGGCATTATCTCACATAATGACATCTATTGCTTGTGCACAGTAATTATTGGTGCCATTAGAATTCATTTCTCAAATGGTGATGAACTTTTCAATAATATTTGTATAAATCAATAGAAGAAACATCGTAAAATAGCTTATTAGAGAAAAGTAGATAAAACTAGAGGTAGAGACTGCAGAAAGTTTCTACAAAAGGGATATTACATAATAAGCAGGACTCAACATCCAGTTTATGCCAAATTGGTGGAAAAGAGAGGTACACTCTAATATATCATATAACCAGGCAGTCCCCGACTTACGACGATCCGAGTTACAAACAACCCCTAGTTACGAACGGGGTCGTCAACCACACATGTGCGGCCGAGGACCCCGTTTGTATCTAGAGTTGATCCGTTCCTCGGATCGCAGTAGCACTTATCCTGCTCTTCTGTGTGCCGCCGCCTCCTTAGCGATGAAAGCAGAGGGGTAGGTAACTAAGGACGCCATACCTACGGCTTGTAAAGTGCTTCCATGTGAGGTCGCGTTATACCAGCGGTTTGTTCTTTATGCGCACGGAAGCACTTTACAAGCCACTGATATAACCAGACCATGATCTTAGTGATACAAGCGGAGGGGAGGTAACTAAGGACACAGTTGCATGATACCAGCGGCTTGTTCTTTATGCACATGGAAGCGCTTTACAAGCCGCTGGTATTGTGCGACAGCGTCCTTAGTTACCTCCCCCTCCGCTTGCATCACTAAGATTGCGGTCGAGTTGTAACAGCGGCTTGTTGTTTATGCGCACAGAAGCACTTTACAAGCCACTGTTATCTAAAGTGCATAGTGCAGTCAGGGAGGGAGCTGGAGGAAGGATTCCGTAGTAGTATTGCAGTATATGGTAGGGGCTATCAGACTCCCTAGATTTAAAGTCTAAAATATAGTAAAAAAGTTCATATCACCCACCTTTTCCTGGAACTGATGTCAACATAATTAATCAATAACATTTTTCCCCATCTAGCTTTAAAGGAGAGGATCAAAAAATGGAGAAACAAAACTGAAAAGGGGCATTGCCTGGAATGGGTTTATTACATGCAATGTACTGTATAACTTTTATTTGTTCATAAATTTATTAGCAGCATTTAATTACAATCTGTTTGTGCCACCGCTAAATAAATGGAGTAAAATTTATTACAGACAGACAGGCTTTTATATGGGCATAAAGAGGTTAATGTTAAATGCAAATTCAATTTTTTAAGATTATGCATATCTTTAAAAATGTAATAAAAAGCTTCAAGCACCAGAGAGGTGTTATATAATTGAGAGAAGAATTATTAATTGAATTTAGTCAGTAGGGGCCACTTCAAATAACATAATCCAATGACTTGGTTTTGTTCTTTAAATACATTTTTCTTTTTAAGAAAAAAATAGCATTTTATGTCATAGAAAAGTCTCTTAGTTAAATGTCACTTTGACATTTAAAAAAATACAATAAAGCTTCATTTTTTCTTCTTTTCTATGTACAAGTTTTTTTCCTTATAATATCATTACTCTCAGCCATCAAGTTGATAAGGCATACTTTTTACCACTTTGGTTTTTTGAAGGAAACGTTAGCATTTTCTGTTATATGTGCATATGCTGTAGAGGTAGCTAATATTCTTGACAGCTTTTTCAGACAGTTTTCCTAGAATATGAAGTGATAGGGTTTGATAGAGGTGACAATAAGATGACATTGAGGTTAGGAACAATCTTATCTAGAATCTCTTAGTGCTTTCTTTATCCAGCTTGTGAAGTTATCATATTATTGAATTATCTTGTTAATGGGAGGTCCAAATGAGAACAATGCTGGGAAATTGTATGTTCTGTGATAAAAATGATACACCATGTTTCATAAATTTTATCATTTCAGAAACAAATGAACATTAGGAGAAGCTGAACAATTACATGAGATATTAATGATATATGCCACTTCGATGCCTAGCTTGTTTGCCATGCTACACATGCAGATCAGGGAAATGGCCATTTGCTACCATTCATAGAAATTAGGCTGTGTTAGAAGCCCCAATAGTACTTGGCCTATATTGGCTTTAAAGGATATCTACCACCAGATTACTGGTGGTAGAGTGTCCTAATTAGGCTGCTTGTTCCATCTAGGGATGGGGGGACTGTTTTTTACAAGTTGTGTGGCATCTTTAATAACAAAATATTAACTTAGTAAAACAGCCAGAGGCACTCAGCCAGAGGCAGTCAGTGCTTCCCTGCCTTTTAATTTATGCCCTCCCCCACTGCAAGCATCCTCCTGCTCCTGGCTGGGGAACTAGGAGAGAGCATGCGCCCTACTCTATTCATGCCATGGCTCCTACGTCACCGGCCGGATTGTAGGAATCACAATCTGGCCAGGAGCAGGAGGTGGCTTGCAGGGAGGGGCATGCATAATTTAAAAGCCCAAGAAGCCAAGAGGCCCTCGGGTCTCATCAGCCTGTGCACCTCTGGCTGTTTTACAAAGTTAATATTTCATTATTAAAGATGGCAGAAAACTTGTAAAAAAACAATCCCCCATCCACTGGGCGGCACAAGCTGCCTAGTTAGGACACTCTGCCACCAGTAGTGATCCTGCTTTTTTTGTCACATTCCAAAAGTAATATTGATATTTAGGCTTTTAACCTGGCAGTGTAGCGCTAGCAGCTGGTAGGGAGCAGGGTAGGAGATTATTCACCTCTTAGGGTACATTCACACAGCGGTATGCCCGCCGTGCGGACATACCACCGTGTGCTGGAGAGGAGGAGGAGGTGACCCCTCCTCCCTCCATAGAGAATAACAGTGCACGGCCGCACACACGCCGAAAGATAGAGCATGCTCTATCTTTTTGCGGTGTGCGGCCCGGATCATGTGTGGCACCGTATCCCTGCTGTGCCGCTATTGCCATCTATCGGGACGTACATGCGGCCGCATGTACGTCCCCGCAGACGGCCATGTTATTTGGACCAGTTCATTATAACAGGAATGAGCTGTTCAATGAGAGAAAGTGGGTAGCACAGATACATTTGAATTAATTCATACATTCCTTAAAAAGGTTTTAATCATGCTTCTAGTCTTTGTGCTTTGTCAAGAGCATCGGCTAGTATCCAGATATTGAGAAAAATGGATGTTATTTTTTTAACTTAGAAAAATCAATATACAATCTTGAGATCTACCAGTACCCCAAGGCTTATTTAAAAGAAGCAGGATAAAGAATATCATCAAAATAAATCTAAGATATCTCATCTTTTAATGCAATGTTACCTTGTGAAGAGTATTAGCTTTGTTGTATATAGATTTACCAGCATGTGATGTGTCTTATTCTTTTGTCAATTGTTTTATCACTTTGAATTTCTTTTAATGAAAAACATTACTTTAGGCAAATTACTGTCCAGAAAATATTAATGAATTTTCTTTGCAATAAAAGTGTTAATTTTTCACATTAGTTTTAGAGGTTTTAATTGAAGGTGTTTACAGTATGTTTGGTCTAAACAGGATATAACATTTATGGGCACCAAGTGTGCACTGAATTCAACAATTTCTATAATAATGAAATGAGAGATGGAATGCATGTTCTACGTATACTAATAAGTGTATGATATAGTTAATTGATCTGTAAAAAAATAATTCATGTATTAAAACAATATAATTATCGTCCACAGTCCAAACAGCATTTTTGGATAGAACCCAAGGGACCAATGATACAGCTTTTTAGATCCTGACAGCCATCTGTAGAATAAGCATTATATGGATGTGTATTTATGTTTTGTGGAATATTATGTGGTTAATGGTTACATTTTTTATTCTGTGATTTCTTGCTTAGGTTTCTGTAGTAGAATTAACTTAAATTTGAGTAGGGTTGTATAATTCAACATTTCTAAAGTTTTATCAAAGACTTGAGTGTCTAATACAGAATGGTTCACACCTACACACAGCAATTAACAGCTATCATACTGTATGTGTTCTGCATTTACAATCATGTTAAGCTAGCTCACTATTATGTAATCTATGCTGTGTTATTTGATGGATCGTTTTGCATTATGTTTTTTAAGTCATGCACTGCGGGTTGCGCGGATTAGGTTGAAGAAAATGTTTAACACTATCCTGTGAGCCCTATTATTCACATTATTCAGTCACATTGGAATAAAAATGAGCAATTTGATAAAGCTGTATACTGATCAAACACATAAAAATATCTCAGATCTTTATAACCTTATAATACCTGGACCAAATTAAATCTAAATTTAACAAGGCAGCATTAGTAAGTCCCACTGTCTAATATTGCCAAACACAGTGAAAGGAAGATTTAGTATTTAGTAGCTTGGGAATGTCAAATGACAGCTCTCATAGGAGCTGTACCTTTCCTTGACATAGATAGACCTTAAATAAGTTGAGTTTTTTGTATTTTCTGTAAAACATTTATCAACTAGATCCTTTATAAATGCACCTGGTTTGACATTTCTTTTTCCATTTATCATGACATTGTTGGTTTAGAATATTCGCAGTGAATTTTCAGTATTGAGTCTGCAACATAGATTTTAAAAAAACATTATTGCTATTAAAATAGCCTCACATCTTGGTAATATGTATTCCCATCTGCACAATATATATTTCTGGGGCTTTAGCACCCTGGGCGATATGGCCCATATCTAGTGGCATTGCCCTATAGTTGCCTCTCTCTGGAACAATGTCAAGACCCTTATCCGTTCCCTTTTAGGTACTTTACCAGTGACCCCAGCAGTCCTATTGATGAGGGATAAGCCAGCGAAGGTCAAAAACAAAGCCCATCGACTAATTCAAATCATAACATTGACAACTAGAATATACATAGCAGCAAAATGGAAATCGACTGATCTGTCGTCTGATCGCCTGATCTGTCGCTTTCAGAATTAACCTGATGTTGTTTGAGAGAAATGAGGTGACCAGGACTTCCTTAACCTTGAAAGGGTTAGTACTGTCAACCTAAAGACTTATCTGTAACTCTATGGCTCTTATGAGCCCTCTACCATGAAAACTTCTTCACTACCTACACTTACACAATATTGTGTCAAAGCCTTTCTCTCTCACTCCCCCCCGTGTCTCCCTTCCCCACTCATTTCCCCTTATACTTTATTGCTAATGGATATTTCCATTTGGAAAGTGCAGAAAATGATCTAGATTTGCCACCCATTGTTTTTTTTGTTTCCTTTTTTGCTCCCCAACTACAAAAATCCATACATTTTTATTTTTCCCTGTACAGAGCTGTATGAAGGCTAGTATTCTGTGTAACAAATTGTACTATCCAGTGACAGTATTTAATATTCCATGCTGTGTACTGGAAGCGAGAAAAAAAAAACGCCCCATTTTCTTGTGGGCTCTGTATTTATACCTTTCACTTTTTATTCCAAATAATATAATTCCTTGGGTTTGTATGGTCATGGGGACACCAAATTTATGTAGGTTTTATTGTGTTTTACTAGATTTTAAAAAATGAAAAACATTTTTACGAAAAACAATTCTTGCTTTCTCCATGTTATGACGCAAGCACATTTACATACTCTGGGGAACAGAGCTATTTAAGTTGTCACTTTCTTGTAGGATGTGATAACATTTGCATTGATGTCATTTGTGGGACTCTACAATCTTTTGATCAATTTATTTCTATTTCTGTGAGTATCAAAAAAGTATCATTTCGCACATTTGCTCAAACTGTTTTTTTTTAAACTATTTTTTGACCCCCTTAGGTATTTAAAGTTTAAAGTTGTCTGATCAATCCTACTTCATACTGCCATACTACAGTATTACATTATATAAAAATTTTGTACACATTATAACAGATCTTCAAAAATTACCTTGGGTCCTTGGGTCTTAAAAAGACCTGAGGCTATCATAGCAAGGAATTGTCATAACCGTCATGGGGAGCAACAATTACAGCCAACATGGTGGTGGCATGTTAAGGGTTAACACCCACAATTCATACCAGCACTGATCGAGAGTGTTAACAGTCGGTGTTTTCTGCAATATGCAACAAACGGCCACCCTGTATATGTCTCTATATGCCCAACACTGCACTGTAATAGTATGGTGTATGTTGGGAATGGGTTATAGTAGCTTTTTGTGACCATTAATTTTTATAATTGAGGAAGAATCAATGAAGGACATTTATTATACTCTGGCACACAAAGACCCCACCCCTCTGGTACCACCAAATACATCAGAAAGCTTCTGCACTTAGCAGAAGGCCTACACTGGCATTCAATTTGCAAAATTGATCCCCATCTTGTAAACTATCACTTATGCAAGTTTGGAGGCTATAATGAGTGCACTCTAGCGCTGGCCAGTCTCATTCACACCCTTTCACACCCACTTTGCATGGAGATGTGTAAAGAGGGAAGTAATTGCAATTACTGGTGGTTAACCAGAAAACTGGCATACAAGACCTAATAAATGTCCTTAAAGGAAACCTACCATTTAGAATGGCAGGGGTAAGCTGTAAGTACCGAGCACCAGCTCAGGGTGAGCTGGTGCCGGTACTTACTTTTGTTAGTGTTATAAACCGCGGTATCGCGGTTTTAACACTTTTTAAACTCTAGACCAGAACAGGCTTCGCAGCGCCTCTCCTGCTCTAAAGTTTAAAAAGTGTTAAAACCGCGATACCATGAGCTGGTGCTCGGTACTTACAGCTTACCCCTGCCATTCTAAATGGTAGGTTTCCTTTAATGACTGAATTCCAATTGAAATAAAATCATGTAAATGTATAATTCAAAATCAATGATGATGTAGGAATCAATTAAAAAAGGAAATGTGCTTGATATTCACAATGATTCAACAATCTTTTATGCTGAAATGGAAATTTATATTGAAGCTGCATGACTCAGTGAACTTAACAGTACTTGTATTTAAAGATAAAAAGTACAATAAGACTAATAAGAATGTTGAATGGCACTCACCAGTATGTAAGCATTATTTCTTAAAATAAACAAACCAAAAAGAAGACTGGTGAGTGCCATCCAATTTTTTCTCACTATTTTATTAAGCTAGGCACCATTACACTTAAGAGGAATTGAGCACTGCCATAATCCTACTTCTTTGGCACTGATGTTGTTGACATAGTCATAAGCTTCCACAGACCATAGGACAGGGAAAGGGTCTATTGAAGTGCCACACCTCCTCTTTAATTTTATAGTTCAGGAATTCTACAGCTACTGTATGAAGAGAGCTTCTACAACAAACAAATGGGAGAACAGAATGTAATAGACTTGCCGGAAAGGCATGTTTTTATTGTTGCTGCTTGTGTAGCACTTTGTATAGAACTGGTGCAGCTTAAGGAAAGTCCTGGATACAGAGAAGGGAAGGTGGGATATGGAGGACATTTGTCTTGGGTTTCAGGAATAATAGAAGGAACAGGTTGGTTGGCAGAAAATGTGCAAGGTATCTTGCAGTACAAGGTTACAAGGATCTTTGTGGTTGAGAATGTATCATAATCCACTGATCACTTCCAGGTAGGACATTAATAGTTTGGTGCCAGAAAACACCCTTTAAAGTAGACAATATTTTGGCAATAAACTTGTGACAACTGTGGAATCAGATGCACTCCATTACAATAAATTTTGATGATAATAATTTATTAATTTAAATATAACATCCAACTAGTGAAGGAAAAAGTTCTGCACTCCATGCTGTAATAGTTTCTATATTACATACTCTTGAATTGTGCTGAATCGACATTTGCCACGCACACTTTTCTGTCATTTAACTGAAGTAGAAGATCTCATTTAAGTGAAGTAGAAGTAAATACCTGCAGGAAACTAAGCCTGTACATCCTTATCACTTGACAGATGTTTGACACCAGTAAAGGCACCATGCAGCTCCTGAGGACATTCAGCTGTTGTACCACATCTTGACAGCCAATATTGTACAGAAAACAACTAGTTCTGAAATGTACAGTACTGCATCTTTATTTGCCAACATTAAAAGATAATGACTTAAATATATCCATGTGTTCTTAGCACATATAACACGGTCTTAGAGCAGTAACCATTCAATGATACTGATCATCCGCTTCCATTATGAGGTAATGATATCTATGCTGCAACTCGCAGCTTTGTTGTGTAACTGCAGTTTGTCACATATGCAGTTATAAGTCCCCAAAATGATGATATTGCAAAATTTTAGCATAAGCACTTAAAAATCAAGGGCTTAGAAATCAATCTTTCCCAAGCACTCTGGTCAGTTCATCACTTTTCATTTTCCATGATCAGGGTCGGCTCCAGGTTTCAGTTGGCCCCTGGGCGATTGAGCCTCAGTAGGTCCCTTTGTAGTGAACACACGTGGCAGCATTAAAAATTCAGAAACTAAAACAGTCACCTGTTATCATAGCAAACAGCCCCCTCATGGTTATTTATATTAAGTCCCCTCACCCCTATGGATTTATTAGATACAGCCCCCCTCACCCCTATGAATACCTTATGTACAGCTTTATATGGGCCATCCAGCAGCCCTTGGCCCCTGCACTCGCCCAGGCATGCCCAGTGCTGGCCCTTTCAATACACAATGTTTTGGCCCTTTCAATACACAATACAGTCTAACAAGACCTATCAAGACTATAACACTCAAATGAAAATATATTTTATTAAACTTCTTAATTTTTTCTTACATCAGTTAAGTTTAATATGAGTTGTCTAGCTTGTCCTTGATTATTAGTTATAGAATATGTCACTTCTATTCTAGTTTACATATATTCTAGTTTACATCTATTTTTAACAAAAAAAACAACAAAAACCCTGACCCTGAATTTCTATGAACTTGGTTTTAGGATATATAAATGAAGCCATAGTATGTATATTTGGTGTTTTTATTAGTCAGAATGGAAATAAATGGCTTGACATAAGAAAGGCTTAAAACCTTTCAGTTTTGTTAAAGCTGGTGGTTTTGTAGACTTAAAGACTATGGTTTAGTTATATAACAGATCACTAATAAGTTTGCATCTATTTTTAGCTAAGGAAACTTAGCTAAACTTACTTTCTGTGAGCTAGGTTTTAGGATACATGAACAAAGCATAGTATGTATATTTGTTGTTTTCATTAGTCAGTTTGAAAATGGCTTGAAATTAGAAAGTCTTAAAACGTTTCAGTTTTGTAAAAGTTGGTGGTGTTTTAGACTTTCATTACTAGGGCAAAATGATTCCTTTTTGTATGCTGAATACTACATGTTCTTCTTTTTTATTATACTGTTATGTTCTGAGTTGGGTTCTGTCAAAGTTATTTGGTAAAACTGCCAATATTTTTTTTCTGTTGGGTTGTGAAAAATGAACACAATGGTAAATACTTACACCAAGCAACTTCTGATCTGGTTTCAAGCAATTGTAAGTTTGTGAGTTTCTAGTGCATACCCCTATCATTTTCCACTTATTCTACTGCCACATACATACATACATACTACTGTTTTCTCTGTGGTCTTGCATATTCCCAGTTCACACATGTGTTTGGGATTCCACTATTAACTATGGTCACAGAAATTATAATAACAAAAGACTAATAGTTGTGCAGTTTTCTCAAAAATTTTTGGTCAAATAACAGAAGTCTGGTGGAAGTGGTGCAAACAGACACTACCGGAAACCATTAAAAGTTCATTAACATCAATGGATATTTTCATGCATACCTTAGTCTTCCTTTATTATGATTTTTGTGATGGAAGTTAATAGCAGAATTCCAAATGTACTTGTGAACTGGACACTTTAACAGCCTTCCAATCCATGCTGCCCAGGTAATCCATCTCTCTCCAGCTTTCACATCTCTGGTTACCCATTGCTCAGCTAATTCACATTAAAATTCTAACCATGACTTAAAAAGCCATCCCCAGCATATCACCTACATATACATATGACCCAATCGCCGAATACCATCACATACATAATCTCATATCCACACATGTCTTTTGCTTTTCTCTCCTAGTATTCTCTCTTCTCACAAACATCTCATAGAATTATCCCATGTTAAGGGCACAAGCAGCAGAATGGCTGTAAATTTACAAAGGTTTAAAGGGGTATTCCAGGAATCAGCATAATTCATATACAAGTGGGCACTCAAAATATAAGCTAATGTGTAATTAGTTGTTATTTAAAATTTTGCTCCCCTTAGCAAAAATTGCTGGTGACATAGACTGTAATGAAGAATTAAAATGCTACTGGCCCTTTAATCAGTCCGTTAATTTCCTCCGCGCGGTCCGTCGCAGAAAAGAAGATGGCCGCTGGTCACATGTCCACATCACATGTCCTGTACCTGCCTGGGCAGGGTCATGTGATCACCACTACGTTTGGCTGTAGTCAGTTGGTTGCAGTGCATCCAGTATGGTCAGTGTTGTGGTGATGGCAGTTACACATCATTACTATGGTAACAGAGCAAGAAAACCTGTCACATCATCACTGGGAGCAGAGCATAAGAGGGAGGAGGAGTTACTGAGAACTAAAGGATCATGGAACTTGTAGTTTCCAGTGGCGGCCATCTTAGTGATAACTCCACCTACTTTAGAGAGGCCATAAATTTTGCAAATCATAAAATCATATTATTTTAGCTCCATTTTGTGACTAATGATATTGAGTATTGTTGTATTCATTTATTTATATCATCAAGGGTTTTTGTGTCAGACGTTCATATTCCCGGAATACCCCTTTAAGTCTGCCAAGAGATCTCCAACAATGAAATTACCTGGTGCAGATCATAAATGCACATAATAAATAGTTCTACTCCAGATTTGTTCTACAATATGTATTTGGTAATTTCAAAAAGCCCACACACTACATTGCTACGGCATGCATTCTTTACACTAGCTATGGTTGTCCCCATCGCGTTATCATAGACCATGAAATGCCTGTGAAACAGAGGACACTGCACACTTTATGATCACAGGTCGACCATGGAAATAATGAAACAGCCCTTACATACATACTGTATATCATTCAGCTAAAGATAAAGCTAAAAAACATCTGTTTTGGCAAAGGGTACTAAGACATACCCACATCTCTCAAAAATAAAAGACAAAAGAGCACATAAATAAACTAACCCTAAACAGATAAGTAGCATGTCCAAGTGTTTTTATGAGAAACTAAGCAATTATGTAATACACTTCAATGAATCAAGACCAAGACTCAGGTATATAGTAGTCAGAGATAAACCTCATATCTATGACTTTTACCATATTTACCAAATGACACAGGGCTCTTAATACACTTGATGTATGTATACAGTCTGTGTACAATTCTAATAAGAGAATCCATGGCTGATAAAAATTGATCTGCGGTAGATGTCCCTCTTACTAAGTTTGGTCATGCCATCTTGTTTCTTTATATGTCTGTTTTCTTATAATTTTAATATATTTTATCTCATATATCAATATCTGTTAATAAATTCTGGAGCACGATAGACTGCTGTGTGTTCTTCATAAAAGTAATGCGACTTGCACATATGAACAAAAATACCTTTTAATAAATGAAAAACCAATAGAAAAATGTGGAGGCTGTGAAGTGTGATATTTGGAGGACAAAGGTCATTTAAGGTATTTCTTATTTATTGGTCTATGATGAAATGGGCCACTATAACTTCTATGTTCTCATAACTTTTTGAGTTTGTATAAGGACATATTTTGAGCTGGAAACAGGCAATTTCAGTGTTTAGAGTAATGGTAATTGGAATTTTGACAGTGATAATATGTGGTGACTTCCGGCTCTGTTATTAAAATGTTTGACTTGAAGCTTAAATGATGAGCCATTCGGCACGGTTGTTTTTGTGTACTTCGGCTTTTCTTCGGCGCCGTCCATCTATCCTTTACAGTGGATCTGGATTTCAATGTCAGATCATATCAGAGGTGATTGTTCATCTGTTGGACAATCAATGTCTGCTCCATAATAGCAGGCCTCTCACATTATACACGGTTGGCGGAGGTTCCAAGTATTTCTCATTTCAAAATGTCAAGAATAAAATGATTTATGTGTAAGAAACTCACATAATTCTGTGCTTTGTATAATCATTAAAGCATCAAGATGATGCTAACAGCCTTTTGTATTATCGTTGCTTCTTTTGTTACAGTTCTATAGCAATTTTGTTCAAAGATAGGCACAGTATTCCGATAAGATATTTTACAAATGGAATGATATATACTAAACTAAAGTCATTTCTGCTGTTATTGAAGGAAATCTCAATTAGATTTTTTCCCTCTTATATTGCATACTTACAGATGACTTTATTACTTTTGTTTTCTTCTATTTCATGTACATTCTTAAAAGAATGACAAAATGAATAATGTTAATTAAAGGGAACCTGCCATTTAAATGAATCCACCCAAAATAAATACATCATAATAAGAACTATGATTAACTCCTTAACCCCTTCACGCTCCACAACGGATATATCCACCACAGAGCTATGAAGGGTGTATGAAGAGGGCTCACGGGCTGAGCCCTCTTCATACAGAGATATGCTTTGCTGCATCGATATGCTTTGCTTGCACCGATCACGGGTGTTAACCTGTTGTTTGCCACTGGCAAAGTCGCCGCCATCTTACCTCCGATCGTCGCTCCCTCGAACGTCTATCAGAAACAGCTTTTAGGAAGATTCTTAACCCCTTCAAATCAAAACGGAGGTGAAATTGAGAATGGTCATATGTTCATTTAGCCCCAAAATTTACACATTTCCAAAAGATAAAAAGAGAAAACTAAAACTCATCTTACAATTTGTTATGCAATTTCTCCCAAGTACAGAGACCCCCTACATGTCATCGTGACTTGTTTTATGTGCGCAGAAGGGAAGGAGGAAGGAATTTATGAACTTTTTTTTTGCATCACCGTCTTCAAAGTGGCATAACATTTTTACTTTTTTGGCTACAGAGCTGGTTGATGGCTTGTTTTTTTGCAGGGCATGTTGTACTTTACAACAGTATAAGGGCACATTCACATGGCCGTCTGCGGGGACGTATGTACGTCCCTCTATGGAGGGAGGAGGGGCCGCCTCCTCTCCAGCACACGGCGGTATGCTGTGTGAATGTACCCTAAATACGGAGTACACATGTTTTTTTAATCACTTTTTATTGTATTTTTGTGGCATTAAATAGGTAAAAATCATAATTTGTGGCAGGTTAACAGTTTATTTTTTACAGCATTCATTGTACGGGTTCAATAGTTATTTATTTTTATGTGGGGATGATTGTGTAATGATTTTAACCTTTTTCTCATTATATGTAATTTCATGTGTTAATGGGGATTTGGGCCATTTTTATTAATTTATTAATGTATTTTTTATTAAATTACATTTTTTTAAAACTTTTTTTTATTTCTTCCACCTTGGGAAGTGAACAGTCATCTGATTGCTTGTTCATGATAATACTCTGCTATACTGATGTATTGCAGGGTTTTAGCTGCGTTGGCCTGTGCACATGCATAGGCTGACGCTGTGCCTTTAAGATGACATCAAAGACGCCATCTTATAGGCACTGCCTGATCGGACTCAGGGGCTGCCATAGCAACGACCGGCGCCCCCAGAAGATGGTGCGGGGGGAGAGATCATGGGGGAAAGCTCCCCGGAAGGCATTTTAAATTCCACGATCATACTGTCCGCGTCATTGAATGGGTTAATGTTCCTCAGGGACGTCAGTGGTAAATTACCGCTGACATCCTGAGACTTCCAATGCCGGCTCGGCTCTTGTGCAGAGCCGAACCGCCATTGGCTCAGTGCCAAACTAGTACTGCGCTGAGCGCTAATTGCGAGAGCCCGCGCCATACTAGTAGGGGTTAAAAAGCATTGCCCTTACCCTAAATGTTTCTTTTCCATGGCTGCAAAAAATTAGTTTGTAAACTTATATGCAACTCACCTGCAGTGAGTTCAACCACAGTAAGTGAGTCCTGCTTATTTATTGTTCTCTGCACAGCCCTGCCACCTTGCTGCCGGTATGAGACCTGGATATCAGAAGAAGAATCAACCTCATGCTTTCCTCAGGAATTTTCTTCAGTTTTTCTTCCTGAATATAAACCAAAACCGATAACGCCCCCTCAGATACATGGATACATGACGCTGCCACTGCTGGGAGCATCGGCTCTCCGCTAGTGGTAATGAGCGGTTTACAGAGGCTGTTTGCGTAGCAAGAAGCAGACAACGCTGTTTGTGGTGAGCCACCTCATTTAGACCAATCCTGGTATTGGAGATTTAGCAGCAATGGCCGCAAATACAGCTCGCCAGCTTAACGTGATAAATATCCCATTATAGTAAAGGCCATTAGAAATGACATATGTGGGGGAATGACATATATATCTTTAATGTATAATATTAACCATAATATCTGTAGGACCCTAACAGCACCAGAGAGCTCCATACAGATAAATGAAGGAGAGGCAGTGATGTAAAATGCAGACTTCATATCGCCAGGGGAAATCAGATCACTAACGAATACAGTTATTAATTCTCATGCGAACTCGAATCCCCCTGTCACTGGATGAGGATGGATAAACTATCAACAATAATGTCATAAGCAGCGGACATTCCTTCTAAAGTCACATAGTGAACTACATAAAGCAGGTAAATTGCAGTTGTTCATTTAGTCCTCTCGGTGACACCATCCCAAGTCTGTATATCCATTTAACTTTGTCTATTCCCACAAAGCGTAGCTGTTTGGGGTCACCCCTGTGGGTTTGTTGTATATGCCTTGCTATCAGTGTATCTATTGCATGTCTAATATCGCCTAGATGATCTCCAACCCTTCGCCGGAACTCCCTGTATGTCTTGCCAACATATTCAAGCCCTCAACTGCATGTTGCTATGTACACAACTCCTACTGACCAACAATTAATGAAACCATGGATTTCAAAAACTTTGCCAGTTACATTACTGCAGAATGTTTTAGTTGTTTGAACAAAAGAACAAGCAACACAATTCCTCCCGCACTTAAAGCAGCCCTTTGGGCAACGATCCAGCCATGATACTTCCGGTTTTTCAGGGGTGAAATGGCTATGAACTATTCTATCTCTTATAGAGCGTCCCCTCCTAAAGATCACCAGGGGCCTGGGGCCAACCATTTCCCTGATGTCATCATCCAACATCAATATAGGCCAATGTTGCTACAAAATGGTTCTTGCCTCGTCAGCTCCATTATCATGAGTAGTGATGAGTCTGGACAGTTGTTTATCCCCACCTCTATCTTTGGTGGTGTTCTCGAATAATTCTGTTTGTTCGAAATGTGAGGCGTGCTGAAATGCTGTACGAAGGACCCTATCCGGGTTTCCTCTTTCAGTTAATTGTCTCCTCAGTCCATTTGCTTGGTTCCTAAAATCACTGTCACCAATGCAATTCCTCCTCATACGGAGGTATTGCCTCTAGGTATCCCCCTGCGAAGGGGGAGTGGATGATGACTCTCCCATCACAGGAGGGTGTTCGTCGCTTTGGGTTTGCGAAAGATAATAGTAGGGAAGTCTGCCAGAATTTATTTCATATGTAAATCATAGCCATACTGGGTTGTCAATAAGGCTCATTGCAATGTCGACAAAGCTTTGCTTGTCCCCGTTCTTAGAGTACTAAACACAACCTTTGTCTGAGAGTTTTATAATCAGACTCTTATCTCTCTCAAGTTTCTGCCTTGATTACTGCCACCATATACTGTTATATTACAGTATAGCAGTATATGGCTTTTTTGCACATAATCTGTTACAATGTAACCTATTAGACCCACCACCTTCACCAGGATGAAAATGCTTGTCTTAAAGTAGTAGTCCTAGTTAATTAGTACAGTCATACTTTATCTACAAATTGCGACAAGTATATTATTTGTTTTCTTTTTGGAAAGCTCTACTCCCCCTCTCAATATATTGGTTCCATTTTGGTGACAGTTTGTAATCCATGTAAATAGCACAACCTTTATTACATGCACTATATTCTTTAAAATGTCAGACTGACATTGATGTGTCGCTCATGCAGCATTGTAATAAAGGGCAAATGTAACATGAAAAGCTACCAAATGAGTGTTTGACAGGTACACCTGGAGCCGTCCTGTTTTATATATGTGTCAAAATGTGATACACATGGTACACATCAATTATTAACGGGTGTGTGTCACTAATCTTTGTTTTGGCTTATTAAAGCGAAGTTTAAAAAATGCATGTGGGATCAATCAAGGACAATGATACTGAATGTTTATTTTTATAAAATTATCTGTGATTTAGTTTTTATATCAGTGTATATTAGGACCATTTTAAGTAGATAGATACCAAACTTTACACTTTTTATTCTATGGACCTACCAATGTCATTTAGAATTCAGATTAAGATAAAAAAAAATCTGAATACTTTAATTGTTCATAAAAGCTAGACACAAACTCAAAAATGGTCATTAATAATACAATATATTGAAGGTATCTAATTGGTTTCTAATATTTTACATTCTATTTTGTTACCTATTGTATGGTAGAAAATTGTTATAAGAAAGAAGAAATAGCAATACAGGAAAGGGGAACGGAGTATAATGCTATATTATACTACTAGTATATTATGCAGTAGATACCAAATTAGTGCTTAAAATGTGTTAACCATGGCACTTAACTGGTGGTGCATAGGCAGAATGTGAAGCATTATATAAGCAATATACTTCAATACTATTGTATTTTAGTATATTGTATAAGCAATCAGATCTCCTAATGTTCAAATACCCTAGGGGGGCTAGATATAATACTTTTAATAAAACATAGTCAAAACTATTTTATAAAAATTAATCAAAAGGTTCTATAATTATAATGATACCAATGAAATAACATAAAAATGAACCCTTACACAGCTTTCAAAAAGAAAGCAAAAAAAAAAAAAATAGAGTCAGAGTATGGTGACTTCAATTGGTGATTTCAATCTACAGTACAGACCAAAAGTTTGGACACACCTTCTCATTCAAATAGTTTTCTGTATTTTCATGACTATACAAATTGTAGATTCACCCTAAAGGCATTAAAACTATGAATTAACACATGTGGAATTATATATTTCTTACGGTACACAGACACGGGACTAGAGTCTCTTTGGGAAGAGTCCGGAAGGAAGAGTCTGTGGACCGGTGGACCGTCTGGACCACCGCTGGAGATGATGATGGTGATAGCTGCAACCCGGGACCGGAGTCTAAGTGGCACCTGGTCTTCACCAGAGCCCGCCACAAAGTGGGATGGTCTTGCTGCATTGAAGTGCCACCAGGTAGTTCCATGGGTGCGACTAGGCCCGCAGTGGCAGCCAGGGAAAAGGGGAGTAGCAGGACACAGTCCGAACCTGGGATGACAGCAGGAATGCGGCTTGGAAGGATGAGCTGGAACTCACAGCAGGCAAGCAGGCAGGAGCTGGCACAGGACCCAATGGGATCATTGTCCTGTTGAAAAATAAATGAAAAATAAATCAATTTTAAATAAATAACCAACAGTGTCACCGGCAAAGCATCCCCACATAATCACACCTCCTTCTCCGGTGAGAACCAGGCATGTAGAGTCCATTTGTTCACCTTTTCTTCCTTGCACAAAGCCACGGTGGTTGGAACCAAAGATCTCAAATTTGGACTCATCAGACCAAAGAACAGATTTCCACTGGTCTAATGTCCATTCCTTGTGTTCTTTAGCCCAAATAAGTCTCTTCTGCTTGTTGCCTGTCCTTAGCAGTGGTTTCTTAGCAGCTACTTTACCATGAATGCTGCTGCACACAGTCTCCTCTTAACAGTTGTTTTAGAGATGTGTCTGCTGCTAGAAATCTGTGTGGTGTTGACTTGGTCGCTAATCTGAGCTGCTGTTCACCTATGATTTCTGAGGTCGGTGACTCGGATGAACTTATCCATCAGCACAGGTGACTCTTGGCCATTCTTTTCTTGATGGTTTTTGCATCTGCACTTGGGGACACTTTCAAAGTTTTCCCAATTTTTTGGACTGACTGACTTTCATTTCTTAAAGTAATGATGACCCCTAGTTTTTTCTTTACTTAGCTGCTTTTTTGTAGCCATGATACAAATTCTAACAGTTTTTTTAGTAGGAATATCAGCTGTGTATCCACCTGACTTCTGTACAACACAACTGAAGGTCCCAATCCCATTTATTAGACAAGAAATCCAACTTATTAAACCTGACAGGGAACACCTGTGATGTGAAAACCGTTTCTGGTGACTACCTTTTGAAGCTCATCAAGAGAATGTCAAGAGTGTGAAAAGCAGTAATCAAAGCAAAAGGTGATCAATTTGAAGAACCTAGAATATAAAACATATGTGTTAAGTATATAATTCCACATGTGTTAATTCATAGTTTTGAAGCCTTCAGTGTGAATCTACAATTTTTATCGAAAATACAGCAAACTCTTTAAATGAGAAGGTGTGTCCAAATGTTTGGTCTGTACTGTATATCTCTATGATTTTGATAACCCAAGGAATAAAAGGGTAGAAGTGTCATTTGGAGTACACAGTGAGAGCCATAAAACCAAAGCCTGTAGGAAAAGGACCCTGTTGTATTTAATCTTACATTTATCACATTTTGAATTTATTTTGCTTGATTCCCAGTATATTGCATGGAATATTAAATTGTGCCAATATAAATTACAATTGAGCCTGCAGAATAAAGACATCATACAGCTTTGTTAAACAATGAAATAAAAAGTAAATTCTCCTAAGATAAAGCTAAATACTCCTCTACAGTGATGTTATTAACAAAGAGGCAATTTGAGCAACTCAACTAAAAACTCAAGATGTCAGGGTGCCATTTTTATCTTGCATGTTGCTAACTTATATTAAGGAGTAGCATAGAAGTTAATAGCCCAATTGCTGAACGTGTGCAGCACCTCTCTATTTACATGGGACACTTATGAACTCCCTCGTATCTCTGGTTTTCTCTTCCTGAATTATTAGGAGAATTTGTATTCTTTTAAAAGACAGTATTAAGTAATAAAGTGCACTTAAGGTAAACAGAAGTATAAACTTAGATAGTTTTACCTCTCATGGTTTTCTAGTAAATATTTTCTTTAACATGCTGATTTTTTTGCTGTTTCTACATCCTGACAGTATACATCTATGTATGCCCCTTACCTAAAACTGAATATTAATCATGGACATATGCCTTCAATTTTAAATAAATAACCAACAGTGTCACCGGCAAATCATCCCCACATAATCACACCTCCTCCTCTGGATAGGTAGTAAAATAATGTATCTGACAGCCTCAAAGCTTAGAATTTTAAATAATTACTTCCCACACTACCTTGGTATTAATCCAAAGACAGGAGGATACGTTTCTCATCATCTTAATACTTTGATGATGACATTTCTGACTTTATTCATGATACATGTGAATAATTTTACTGCTTATGTTGATATTTGCTGTTGAACAAGGATTACTTGTTCGCATCATTTTTGATTTCCTGATGTATTTTAGTGAATTTTAGAGTCTCTTTAATCCAAAGCTTGACTGCATTTTGCAAAGCATAAGGCTTCTTATTTTAGATCTTTTTGACGTTCAAAATAGAGTCTCAATGTTAATATTTCAAGTCAACCTGCCATCTCTACATAACACTGAACTGGTAGCTTTAAACATCAAGCAGACCTGTCTAAATGACTGTGTGCAAAAAGTAGAAATATGTCTCCTTCATCTTAATACATACAAGTAACTTATATTAGACTAAAAGGAAAGTAAACAAAATAAAAAGGGTAGTAACTAAACTTCATCTAAAGACTTATAGAATTTACAGAATTACAATGACATTATTGGCCCTAGGTAAAAAGCAGAGAAGTTAGGACCATAGTGTCTGTTTATTTGTTGAAATCTGTAGAATACATTTTATGATTATCATTAATTTATTAGTGAGACCTCCTCCCCACTTTCTCTTACATTATTATTATGAATGACTATGATTATGATGGATGAATCACTGTGTCACTTAATAGATGTGAATTGCAATTGAGTTGTCCCCACAAATTCACCTTACAATGCTTATGCTGGAAACACTTGGTTGCTACCTCTTGGAGTAGTTTCTGTTCAGTTAAAGCATAACTCCAATGTTATAATGTTTTTTATCAAATTGCCCTATGTGATCTCCCTTTTTAGAACACACAGAATGCTGTCTCCTTTTCTTTATGGTGTTATGGTGTTTTCTGTTACGGTGTTTTCTGTTCTGAAGCTACTTGTTAAAAAACTCCAACGGTAGTGAAGATCTTCCTGTATCTGCCCTGAAACTGAGTTGCCACACAGTTGCCAAAACTAAATGTAGGTTGCCCACAGTTCCCATCATGCCTTCCATTATCTCCTTAAATTGGACCTGTCACCCTTAAAAACACACTAGGAACTGCTTACCTAAGCAAACACTGCTGCTCCATAACCTCGAGATGCCGGATCAAGCTCACAGCAGTCTGGCATATTCATGAGGTGACTGTCCGAGGCTCTGCTCTCCCCACACCACAGGCCGCTGGTGACTGACAGGCTTTATGCAGTCACCTCCTCCTTGGACCCCCCTCTCATGATTACACCAGACCACTGTGAGCTTGGTCTGGCATTCCAAGGGTATGGCAGTGCAGTGTTTGCTACCTTTTTAGGAGGGTTCCAAAAACCAGTTTAACACTGTTACTTCTTGGGTAGCGCTTGGAGCTGCTTACTTTAGTAAGTAAGTTTAGTTTTTTTAGGGTGACAGATCCTCTTTAAGTAATGTAGCAGTAAATCCAGTGAAATTCCTACAAGTAAATCCATACACTGGATAATACACACAGGATATATTTAGTGACTAGCATGGCAGCTTTCATCACATGGAGGAGCCTAGAGCAAACAGTGGCGTAACTAGTGTCCTCTGGGCCCTGGGACAGAATTCCTAATGGGGACCCCCCAACTCAATATCACTAAATAGTACTGTAATACCAGGAGCAAATATTACCTCAGTGTAGTATCTAATATTAGGGATATTCAATAGCACAAAAGATAATATCACCCAAAAAATACTGCTACATCATGAATATTACTACAAGATGGAAAAATATCCAGTATATCCAAAGACTAATATACTACAGAACAGTGACATTATAGCAGCTCAGCACAGAGAATTCAACCAAATCCACTAACTTACCACTGACACCTTGATGGAGTCTTTCTCCTTCCCTGTCAGATCTTCTAAATTGCTACTTCTAACTACAACTCTGTAGACTGTGGAAAACAGACATATTTGGTATCATCATACTCTCTCATCATAGCCTTTATGCCCCTTTCAGAATAATAACGTCATGTTAGTTCTCCTCTTCCTCTGGCCTCTTATAAATTTATAACAGTACCCTGCTTTCCCTATTAGTTTTGTTTTGCCTCCTCTTATGTGCTGTCACATGGTGCATTCTTTGACAGGTCTTCGACCATTTTTAAAGATACTGAAAACACATGCGATTTTGTATGTTAATCATGTGTTTGGCTGGTTTTAATCCATTTCACAGCTGCTTACACTCCCAGAAATAAAGAAAAACAGATTCAAACCAGCCAAACGCATAATAAACATACAAAAACGCATGCGTTTTCAGTGCGTTTAAAAACGTTCCAAGAACCCACCATGTGGCAGCACCCTCAGAGTTACCGTTCCCTTTTTTGTCACTTAAATATTATGCCATGTTTAATGCCTCCTTTCTTAGTAAGCACACTATTACTGCCATTTTTATTAAGTGCCTCCTATTTTGCCCTTATTCTTAATTAATGTTCCCTCTTTGCTCCATTCATAATGTCCCTGCTTTATTGCTCCATCCATAATGCCCTAACTCTTTTGCCTCATTCATGCCTCCTCTCTTTTGGCCCATTCTTGATTAATGCCCTCTCTCTTTGTCTCATCAATAATGCCTTTGCCCCGATTCATAATGCCCCTCTATATTTTCCCATTCATAATGCCCCCCTCTTTTCCTCATCCATATTACCCCCTCTATATTGCCCCCATTCATAACACCCCCATTCATAATTCCCCTTCTCTGCCTCTTCCATAATGCCCCCTCTAAATTGCCTATTCATATTGCCCCTCTATATGGTCGAATTTATAATGCCCTCTGTCCTTTTCTTGGATTCATAATGCTCTCGTTATATTTCCTCCATTCCTTTTTCAATTCATAATGCCCCCATCTCTTTTGCTCCCCCCCATAATGTCCCCATCTATTTTGTCCCTGTATTCTGCCTGTGCAGGACATTAAAAACAGTATTTATATCTTTTACTGATGATCTCTCCAAGTGGGTGGCAACCATCTTCACTGCTTTTCTCATCCTGCAGTAAATCGGCTTGTACCGACAACGCAGTGACCTCATCACCGGCGCCTGGAGCACTTACATACAGCAAGGTGCTGTGCATAGGCAGAACAGGGAGTGTATTATGCCCGGAGCTCCCTGTAAGCTACAGCGAAGCAGCACACAGACATAGAGCACAGTAGTGCTGTCCTCGTGCATTGCATCAAGGGCCCGTTGCAAATATTGAAGGATGACAGCCATGGGCCTCAGTCTTCCGTTGAAGTTGAGGTTAAATATCACAAAGAGAGAATTCTACAGCAGGAAACCACCTTCACAAAATCTAGCATGTTGTGTAATAATGTTCAGAAGTGTAAATTAACATTGCCGTGATTGGTTTGTGAATCACAAACCATGCAGTGTCCTGTTTCATGGACTGACTACACTACCAAGGATGGAACTCATACTAATATGTAAAATAAGGAGTTCCCTGCAAAACTGAAGGGTTGAACCATGATCATGATTACAGTATCGGCGCTCCTGTTCTATAGGGAAGAAGAGACTCCTTGCAGCATGTACAGTATTACTACGATGCACAAGGTCCCATCCTCGACATCGGGCTGTGAAACAGGAAACTGCATGGTCTGTTAATAATGAACTGACCAAGGGAGTGTAAATCTATCCTTAAGCTGGAATAGGTGTCCTTAACAACCCACATACAGAATTCTAAAGATCCAGGAACAGATTGCAGAATTTGTGTATGGAGTAGAAAAACTATTGTTTGCTCACCCATAGGTCATTTACTCCATTACAAAAAACTGTGCCTCAATGGAAGACAAACTCAAGGTTCTAAGGTTTAGCCTGATAGATCTCGCCTTATGGCAATATTAGATTCTTAAAAATGTATACCTTTTATTAGACACATTTGGATATGAGGAAAAATTTGTGGCAGTTATTTAAAAAGAAAATTTACCCTCCGCCCACCCAGATGTAATTTTTTTATGTATTTAAAAAGAATGGAGTTAAAAACATCTGCACCAATGTTTGGGAAACTTATATTTCTTGCAGAATATTAAGGTAACACATCTTAAACCTAATATGCATTCATAATTCATTACCAACCAGAGTTTCAATTCAGTGGTAAAGGACATTATTTCTAAGTATCTTTCTTTTTTACCAACTGAACTTTAGTAATAGCCATCCCATAATATGCACGCTTTGCAAGCATTCAGATAAATGCAGAACATTAGTGTGTATATCTCTGCCGATCACTGCTTATTATTGCTAATAAATTTAATCTGTTTTATAATGGAATTGTCTTCTTTTTCTCCAATGAAGCAGAAATTTACCTGACAAGTTGTGTAGTGCAGCTATTAAAAAGTATATAAGAAACTGCCTGCCTAGATAAATCACTATGAAACTTAAATGGAAACATGACAGATGTTTATTATTGCAGGGCCGGAGGTGCCAGTGTGGGTACAAATTACAATTAGAGTTTCAAGTCTTGATTACTTAAATAAATTGTTACACGGTCAGCAAGGCTTACTTAAACTCTAGTGACAGTTCTTCTGCTAGACCAGTATATACCATACTAATAAGGAGATCATGCAGTTTACAGAGTATATCCCCTAGGAATAATATTGCTCCTATAGGTTATTTCAAGCAACAAACGCGTGAATTCAAAGTTGTTAGAGCATTTTACAAATAAAAAATATATAATATTTTTATAGCTTCTTAAAAGGAAGCTTGTCAGCATAAAAATGTGCATTATCTGCAGGCAGCTTGTTACAGAGCAAGAAGAGCTGAGAATATGATACACTTGGGAAGAGATAGCACAACCACTTCATTAACTTCTCAGTACAGAATTAGGAGACATGTAAGCGCATAAAATCTTCTCCAACAAAGCTATATTTTATTATGCTCTATAATATGCTCTACTGAACCTAACAGTGGAAGGTTGGCCTTAACGGGGGAATTGTCATTTCCCCCCCACCCCTTGGGCCTCCTATTTGATAGCAGATATAACAGCAATTGTAATATTGGATAACCTGAAGCTTTAATTTTTAGGTCTTTAACTGTGAGATGGATGATCCTCAGCTATAGCAATCTGGCACTGCCCATATAAAAAAATAGAGGCAAAAATATTGAAATTGATTACGGTATCTGAATCAGTGCAGCCATGCATATTAAAGGGTCCAATGACTTGGGATTGGAGATGGGTTGTTAAAGTTCCTTTTTAAACTCTGATGGTTGGGAGTTAGGGTGTAAACATCTCTTTTGTGGTCCAGTTTCTACTACTGTATTGAATACTTAAGACCTTTGACACAGTAGAAAACGAACGATGTAGAGCAGCACCGTCTTGAAGTAAAGCAGGTGCAGGTCTTCAAAAAGGTTCTAACAAAAACCTCATTCATCTATAGCAAGTGACGAAGCAGCACTCCAAGATGAAGAAAAGTAGACTTTTATTGCACCATGAAACGGCTTGATAATGCCTTTATGGAAAAGGTGAAACGTTGCTGTTTGACGGTGGAATAAAAGTCTACTTTTCTTCATCTTGGAGTGCTGCTTCGTCACTTGCTAAGACCTTTGACACGTATACTTGGCACCTAATTAGCAGATCACTAGACATTTTCCATGACATGGGCTCTGTTATTGTGAGGTGCTGAAGGCTTCTCTACCCTGATGTCCCACACATGTCTCACTCCAGTCTGTTGTTCTCTTTCACATTGACCTTACAATAGAACTTTTATCAGGAGGAGAAATGTATAAAGTCAGTTTTGCTGTAATATAGAAAGGCATAATATTCACAAATATGAACTCCAGCACTTCCATGGAGGATGAAGTAAAGCTTTTTCTTTTATTTTTTCATCTTTAAAACAGCATTACAAAAAGCAGCTTGTTGCACTTGGACTCAGTGCATCCAAGCACTACATTTTGTCCAATTAGGACTCAATCTTTGTAACCATGATTAAGTCCTAATTGGACGAAACGTGTAGCTTGGATGCACTGGATCCAAGTGCAACAAGTTGCTTCTTGTAATGCTGTTTTAAAGATGAAAAAAATAAAAGACAAAGTTTTACTTAATCTTTTGTGGAAGTGCTGGAGCTCTTATTTGTGAATATCGAGTGCCTTGGGTTTGTGGAGTTTCTCCGAGCACAAAGGAAGTGAACCGATTCACAGATGGAGTGGTAAGCTGATATTCACTCCATTTTTCACAAAGGCATAATATGCACCAAAAGTATTAGATTTCTAACAATACTTCATATACTTAATCAATTGAGCACTTCTCTTCACTTTCTACTTCACTTGTTCATTGTATTTGCTGTTCAAAAATGTTTGCAACTTGCAAAACTACCATTTGATAAATCAGATTTTAGACCGCACTACTGAGGCCGTTTTACATTATTCCATGATCAGTCCAGGATCACAGTCGTTACGAGTGCCATGCCACAGACTGATCCCTGTGCTGGGGATTGAACTCTGTGCATTACATTTATATATGATGCAGAATGTTGGCTATATGAGAAAAAATAAAGTTTGCTGAGAAAAACCAAATCTTCAGGACAAGTTTCACTGTTTATATCATATTAAAGGAGTTGTGTAATAAACCATATTATCCCCTTTCCTCAGGTTAGTTGATAAATATGTGATAAGGAGGGGATCTGGCGGACCCCTGCAATCGGCACAATGGGGTATCACAGGTTCCACATTTTGCTCCATAGAATAGGGACTTCTGGGTTTCAGAGAATGCTGTATGCCGATTCGGAATTCCATGGACCTGTGCTCCACGGACATCTGGTTGGGTAACAGCGCCGCCTAAAAAGTAAAGTTCAAAGCAGACATGGTAAACTTGCGGTTCCCTCTTCTGCAGGACGGTCCAACAGCCGTAACATATATTTATCCCCTTTAAGTAATGCCAATTTTAATCTTAAAACAACAATTTAGTAGTGCTAGACTGCTCTTTTTACATTAGGTAGGTACAGACTGTCCCCTACTTAAAAACAACCAACTTACAGACGACCCCTAGTCACAAACGGACCTCTGGATGTTGGTAACTTACTGTACTTTAGCCCTAGGCTACAATGATCAGCTGTAACAGTTATGAAAGGTGTCTGTAATGAAGCTTGTACGTAACCCGGGGACTGCCTGTATGTTTTATGTGGTGGACTGCTACTAAAAAACAAATAAGTAAATAATTTAAACAAAGAAATGTATGCAGAGTTGTATGTACATGTTTGAGTTGTATTATCTATACATTGAAACATGTTTCAAAAAATTGTATTTATAATATAAATCAGCAACAATAAGTAGTTAAGAAAAGAAGAAAAGAAAACTGATACCTGCTTAACTTTTGATCTTTTCCACACATTTTTGTATGTAATGCATTTGTGTGGCCTTGCTTCCAATGTGCACCAATGTTATTACTTTAATTTGCTTCTTGTACGATGCTTCCTTCTGTTAGCCTGGGTCCTGGGAGGCCTCTACAACGGCAATCATGATATAGCACACATATCATCAAGAGAGCTCATTTAAATTTTAATGAGCACATGCTGTGTCAGGTTGTGTGCCCAATTAAAGCTTTTGCCACTGGGATAGCGAGGCATTTTCCCAGAGATTACATTTCTCCACAGTGCTGTGCACTTTACATTGCATACTGCTGGTCTCAATCCCGTGACTGTTACCTACAAGCCGGCTGCCTGAAAACTGTCATTCAACATATTTGTGAATGGACACTGTGTGGAAAGAATACACATTGCAACATTTTGGTTTGTAAAATCTTGTGTTTTTTATGTTTTTAGTTTTCAAGTGAAACTTTTTAAGTGGCAAAAAGCAAAGCTAATTGTCCATGTACTACAAATCTGTGAGAGGTAAAGGACAGAGAGTTTGTTTGAACTGCTCCTAATGTGTTAATATGATACAAAATCCGAGGGCAGATGCACATGTGATGCACAGCCTCATATTTTTCGATATACAACTGCTCTGAATGCAATACTTTTTAAAGGTAATCTAGCAAGATAATCCATGGAAACTTACTTGTAGATCCAGGCTCTGTGACTCTGGTAATCTTCCTATATTTGTTATCTATGGCTTCCTTCCTGGTAAGATCAACTGTTAACATTATGCTAATAAGCCCAAAGGACTCTGGGGGTCATTACCAGGGCTTCTCTGTGCTGCAGCTTAACAGGCTGCTACAGGGTACAAGGAGACCTTCCCCTTGTCACTGTGTGCTGAAATTTCCTCTGCTGCTGTGGGATTACAGCAAGCAGAGGGAGGGCAAAGTTCTGGCATAGCAGGGGGAGGAGAAAGTGTAACAGTCTGTGAATCTGCAGCACATAGGGGCTCTGTTATAGCCCCCTCCCCCCAAACTCTTATGACTCATTAGCATAAGTTTGACAGTTTATTGTAGAAAACAGGAGACCATTGATATGAAGAATATCACAGTCACTGCACCCGGATCTATGAGTAAGTGTCCTTAGTTTTTCATGCTTCATTTTAATGGTAGATTTCCTTTAATGGATCAATGCCCTAGCCATTATTAAAACTGACAAAATAACATATCCTTTCATGGATCAATCTAAGAAACACAAATGCCAGACTCAAGCATATCGGCCGTGAAGATGGAAAAAAAAAGTTTTTTACTGTTTTTCACAGCTGAGTTCATCTATAGTTACTCTTAGACTATTTTTTAGGAAATTAGTCCAAAGTCAATGTAGATGTAAAGTTTAACAAAAAAGTTTATCAGTATGCCGGTGCTTTCCTCCAGAGTGTTTTATGCTTCCGTTATAAACTCATCTTATTTCTAGCAGAACCTTATGGTGTGAAGCAAGGTTGGAGAAATGTGAAAACATTATGTTGACTAACTAGGACACTGACTTATTTGCATGCTATTTATTTTATCAGGCATATGAACAAACACAACGAAGAAAAACAATGTTTTCTTTCATTAAATGCATAAAATTTTTTGCTTTAATCATTGGTTAGATATCGGACTAAATATTATCTAGGAATCCTAGTGCATGGCTTTAGAAAATCAAAACTTATAATGGCTTAAATTTTTTTTTCTCAAACAGAACAATAGGACACAAGAATCAATATGTAAAGATTCCCAATGGTCACATGTGGGTAGAAGGAGATCATCATGGGCATAGCTTTGACAGTAATGCCTTTGGACCTGTAAGTTTTGCATTATTTTGTACTTTTTTTGAAGCTATATATTGTTATTGTTACTTTAAAATGAAAAAAAAAATCACACTGAGTACAAGCATCAATGTCACTACTGTCCAGTGGTCTCTTTAATTATAAGAGAGGGGAATGTAGACCAACTATTGATACAAATGGAAGAGCTTACATTTAGCAGCAGTTACTGTTGACTGCTATGTATAGAAGGCGACCGTCTGCAAATGCGTTCTTAGGTATAACCAAAAAAAATCTGAATTTGTCTCCTTAAAGGGGCTGGTCACTGTACTACATGCTTTTTATAATGTGTGTAAGTGTGTGTGTGTATGTGTGTGTGTGGGGGGGCAGGATATTAGGTAATTTACCAATACACATCTATTGTTATGACTTTATTGATATGTTAAGTGAAGCCTCTTATCTTTTACCTCATCAGCCAAACATTCCTGTCCATAAAATGCCTGCAGATGGAGAGTCATGTGATCTGTAACTGTCCATGAGCAATTGCCCTGCCAGGACCTTATGATAGTATTCATGAATATAAGATTAAGTCCCTTGCAGGGTGATTGTTTATGGACAGATAGAGATTACATGACCCTCTATCTGTGGCCATTATATGGTTAGGAATGTCTGACTGATGAGGTAAAATACAGGAGACTTCACTTTATGTATCATGAAATCAGAGCAGGACTATTAAAGTCTGGTGTATCCAGGAGAAAAATACTACTTCTACTTCCTAAGTGCTTGACAGACTGCTGTGTACATGTATCTGTCAATCACTACCTACCATGAGGGATATAGGAAGAGGGGAGAAAGTGTTGTGTATCCTGATGAGTTGGAAGCCATTGATATTAATGTGCTTTCACAGGACGTGTGTTGTCTGGTTGTGGCATCTGCCTTTCTATCTGCATTATGCATCTATACTGCCTATCAGTCAAATAGATAAAACATGAAGGATCAAATTCTCCTTTCTTCAAAGGCTATGCTATCATTGTGCTATATCTATGGGCAATGTTCCAATTTAATTCCCCCTTTTTGTTGATGCTTTATTTGGTGTTTTCCTCAAGGTATTTCTCTTCATAGCAGCTTGTTTTAATTTCTTTGAAATATCAAAATGTATGTTGCTTTGCTGGCAAGTAAGACCTCCAGGTATAATGCTCAGTTTATTTTTATTCTTGTGCTGTTAAGGGCGATTACTTAGTCATATAGTAGAACTATGTGTTCTCATTCTAAACCGACAGTCATTGGATGGGATTTATTGCTTTAAAATGGGAAATTACTGAAAGTATACAGTATGTTCATGTTGCTGTGTGATTTCCACCACTTGTGGCATTATAATAGCTTTTGATTTTTTACACTTTTCGATATATAAATTCATTGCTGAATCATTTTGTAGCTCTCAATACATTGTAAAAGAAACCATTTAGTGTGTTTGAGTGTAAGGGTTTTCAACATTGTATTAAACATTATTCGGGGCTGAGATGTCAAACTATTAGGTCTACAGATAGAGAATACTTTGGAAAACAATTTCATCTCATTGTCGATAAAGCACCATTCTTTTGTTATCATGTGTAAAGAAGAGCAAAAGTAGCGGAAGGCTTATGCCAGAGCCTAAACTAATGAATTCCTGGCTTTAAATATATATGGTGAAGTTATGATATTGAATGTCTATGGCATATAATGGAATGGGTGAATCAATATGTACTGTAGACCAGATGCGTCCAGTTGGTTACCTGAGTCTTCCTGTACCTTCTTTCCATACAATAGTCTTAAAAGTAGCTACACTGTGAAAATGCTATGTAATCTTCATTGCAGCATGCAATAGGACCAGAGGAATGGAATACATTGCTACATAATCTAATAGGAGAAGATTCTGTCTCTGTTATGTTTTATTCATTTTATTCTATCTCATCTCTTTCTATGAAAAGAAGTCAAGGAGGCAGTTACTAAATGCCAGAATCTCCACTTTGTGCATACTAAGCTAAATAAATGGCAAGTTATGTTAAAGCTTTTTTTTAACAAAAAGGCTTATAAATTAGTTCAACTCGCCCTGCTCTGTGCTGCATGCAAACTGCATTGTATGGACAATTTCCTTTAAATAGGTATTAACGGTAACATATCGGCACTTTATAATTTATTATTATAACCCTATTTTTTCTAATGTTAGAAGGAATGCAGTCCTTAGAGAACTGGTCAGGGTTATTTGGTAGTCCAAAACAACTTTGTGCTATAAAAATATTAAACATTTTACTCCCCTAGAGATGAGACCGATTAGGCAGATTGGGCTCTTCCTTGGTGTTCTCGGCGCCTGCACTGTGAGTCAGTGTAGATGACCAAGTACAAGCAGGCTTTCTTGCACATGATCTGTACCTGTGCCCAGAGCTCTGCAGCACAGTTAGTAGTGTCAATGGCAGCTGCATTGTTCTCCAATATAGGCATTTATGCCCTGACAGCACTGACAGGCCGAATAGTTTCCTTTGATAAGGATGGCCCCTTTGGCTGCCATGAATGATTGGTCAGGAGGACCATGCCCTTGGCCATGTGATTGTGAATGTAGACACCAGAAACCATGCATCCTTCATGGAGAGATTGAGATCTGTTCCAGCCTCTTGGATAAAGTACTAAGGAGAATACCTTATCACTGCTACAAATAAATGTATAGTATGGTGCTGATTTTGTGATAATTTCCAGATTCATAATATGATTGAAAATACTCTATTTAAAGGAAACCATCAAAATCCAGCATGATAAACCAGGGACACTTACTCATAGATCCAGGCACTTTTACTCCGGTAATCTTGTTATTTTTGTTATTCCTTTTAAAGCTTTTACAATTATGCTACTGAGCCTGAGAGGCTACCCTAGCCCCTCTGTGATCTGGCTCTACACTGTCTCACCTCTCTTTCAGTACTTTTGCAGTAAGCAGGACAATAGCAGACAGTAAATATTGACTGAAATCAAACAAACAATGTATGTACTTGACAAGCAGGTGTTGGTAAGAGCTTTAACATGCGGTATGCTACTATAAAGGGCAGATGCCATTTAACTTGATTCATAGCTATCACTACATCCTTGGTAGCCAGAAGATATCCAGGAACTATCTTCACCATAGGCTGAAGGTAGCCATCCAGCCAAACTACTAAACCTCTCAGCAAGGGATTCCAACTCTTATACTATTGGAAGGAAGGGATAAAAACACTGGCTAAAAAAACAGTGATTCACCCCAATTCACTAGATCCATTAGATCCTGTTTAATGCATGGTCAAGGGTCCATAGGTAAGGGTGTTTTAGTGGAAACCTGTGCAGACGCCATTACTTTGTGACATGTGTATGTTATGTTGGTATTTATTCCTCTTCATGCGAATACCACATCTCTATATTCTTTATTTTTATAACAATTAACATTTACAAAATTGTCTAGAAGTCTGGTACTATGTCTAGCAGTGCAGATATACATTATGCAATGTTCTATAGATCTGGTAATATCCCCATAAATGGCCAATTTTAGATCTATTCAATAAGCTTTAACAAGAGGAAAATGCTGCTATTTTTCTCAAGTGCACAACTCCTGGCTCCCTGAGAGAGCAGATTTCTGGATCATTTTCTGCTTCCCTTGACAGCAATGACTGAAGGACACTTCTTCTGTATATACTTCACATAAATTACTTGTAGTCATATTTAAAGGTTTTTTTTTTTCAATGTCCTCTATTGCTATACGGATTTAGCAAAAAAACAGACAAAAACAACACCACGTTTTTAAGGCATTAGTGCCAAATGTATGTTGTTAGCAAAGCTACATTGATTTTATTAAAGAGATCTTTTTATAAGAAGGTTACACATGCAGAAGACAACAGCATGCTACATATAGAGGCTGCAGTGTGAGAAAAACGTTAGAAAATAAAGAATGCATACAGTAAATTACACATAATAGGTTACAGCTAGAGATGAGCGAGCACTAAAATGCTCGGGTACTCGTTATTCGAGACGAACTTTTCCCGATGCTCGAGTGCTCGTCTCGAATAACGAACCCCATTGAAGTCAATGGGAGACTCGAGCATTTTTCAAGGGGACCAAGGCTCTGCACAGGGAAGCTTGGCCAAACACCTGGGAACCTCAGAAAAGGATGGAAACACCACGGAAATGGACAGGAAACAGCAGGGGCAGCATGCATGGATGCCTCTGAGGCTGCCATGCTGGGTGGAGTGCAGAGTCTCCTGGCTTGTGATTGGCTCTGTTTCTGGCCGCCAAAAAGCAAAACGGCGGGAGCTGCCATTTTCTCGAGCGGGCGAAGTATTCGTCCGAGCAACGAGCAGTTTCGAGTACGCTAATGCTCGAACGAGCATCAAGCTCGGACGAGCATGTTCGCTCATCTCTAGTTACCAATTACAGCCCCGGATGTGTGGTCAATATAATCATTGGAATAGAAATAGGGGTGCACATAAAAAGATCTGGTGATTAATGTTGCATCATTAGAATATTACACATTATTATGTAAAATTCGGTTACCTGAAACAACTACATTGATTTTATTAAAGAGATCTTTTTATAAGAAGGTTACACATATGCAGAAGACAACAGCAGGCTACATATAGAGGCTGCAGTGTGAGAAAACCGTTAGAAAATAAAGAATGCATACAGTAAATTACACATAATAGGTTACAGCAAATTACACATAGCATAAACAGTGTTACTTTTCATATAGACACACTGAACTACTGAGATCTGTGGAGTTTGTTGAAAGCTGAGGGCTGCTTCAAAGAATGGATATTTTGGACACAAAACTCAAGAAAAGGGAGTCATACATGATTAAAAAGATCACAATATTTTAGTAATATATTTTTAGAATTGATCAACAGATCACCTACAATCATTTCTGATCCAAAAATCTAAATCGGTGTTTCTTCCATTTGCACGGCTAAAATACAGCAGTTGTCATGAAGAAGGCGTCTTTATCATCATAAAAGTATCTTGAATACAACAAAAATTTGATCCAGTCACTCAAGGCACGAAACTCATGCACACCTGAGAAAGCGTGACCTTCAGAACATTAGGGTGTCCAGTGCTTTCTCCCTGTTATTTCATAATGAGTAAAGCACTGGGGCGTGGAGTAGCCTCTCCAAGCAGTGGGAGCAAAGGCATCTCCACACCCCAGGAGCCTCTGGCGATAATTAACATATTAGCTAAAGTGTAGTTTAGTTTAGAAAGTATTCTAGGATTAGGTAAAACTAGATTAGGGTTTAGCACATTACTAGCCACCTAATATCAGAACTACGTTATTGGGTACATTTCTGATGGTAGATTTCCTTTAAGGACCTAGAAGCCTAACCTGAAGGACTGTAAACCAAGCACATATTGGTGTGTGCACCCTCGGGCAGCATCTGCTCTTCTTTTACCTCCTTATACACTGGTTTTTACAAAAAAAAGATTTTAGAATTATGCAAATGTTCCCTAGATGCTCTGGGCTCCATAGAGCCCAGAGCCCAGAAGATTGCAAAGGCGTACATTTAGCAGCCCGGAGCAACAGACATCTTGTCGCTGCGCTCTGGACTGCTAATTATAAGGTTCTTTTCTCTGTGATCCCGGCATGTCAAGACTAGCAAAGGACAGCGCCTGGATCAACATCAAGAGGAGCGGGGGTGGGTATTTCTAGGTGTTTTTTTATTTTTTAAAATGGTTGATTTCCTTTAAGGTTGTATGTATATGTTTAAGGAGTTTTCATTTTGATTTAATTCATTAGGAAGGTGTACACTTATCCATAAATGTATTTTCTGGCTTCTAGTATCACAGGGCTATGTTAGTAAGTGATTCTATCACAGTAGTGCCTGAGGGGAAGAGACTTGGCATTTTCATTAGCCATATGTTATTATTGAACTTTATGTTTCAAAATTTATTAGACACTTAAAGTAACAAATGCTGATTTTCTTTTTAAATTTTCCATTACGATATTGTCCAAGTTATATTTAAATGGCCAACATGGAAATGTTTTCTTAAAGCAAGAGATGAAAGATTAATCTGTATTTATTGTGAATTGATTCTGTTATAGAATGGCTTTCTTTGTCATGTGAAATGTTCTAATTGTGCTGTCATTTCTTGAACGATATTTGCATGATATAAAGCCAATGACACAGCTGATAATCATACTGTGCTTGGCAATGGCAAAACAACACAGTTCGGAAGTAATTGAATCCAGATGGTTGTACTTCCTTTTTACCAAGTCAAATGATGCTGTTCTTCTGTCTCCCGAATGCCCAAAATAACATTAGTTTGTGCACTCATCATTGTGACTAGACAATGATAAGATATTGTTTTTTCATAAAGGAGTCCACTGGTGTGTTAATACACTCTTCTGTTGTTGTTCTTCCTTCCATTTTGAAATGCTTTCCGATAGCACTGAATATTCTGGAGATTTTCATCAGGTTGACCAAGCATTTTAGATATAAAAGCTGGCAATCGCTGAGTGTATTCACCATCCCTTCCAAAGCACCTGCACATTATTTTGATTGCTGAATCTCACTTTGCCAGAAACATTCTAATACCCAAATAAACACAAGATGTGCAGCCATTGTCTGCTTATGAAATTTCTACCAATGCGTCTACTTGTCTCCTTAATTGTGATACTGTTATTTACATATAAACCAGATGTTTATATTAACATTTGCATAAAAACCAAGATATGCTGCAATAGTTAAAAGGATCACACAACTCATTTGTCAACTCAAGTACAAGATACAAAACTAATCTATATGGGAGGGAAGATGGAGACACGATCTGAGGGAGCTGGCTCCCTTATCCCTGTTGAGATGGCTGTCTTATCTCATCAATTTTGGTTTTGCCAGGGTTGGGGGGTGATGTTTTGTTTATTTACTGGTCCTTGCTGCAGCCAATCACTTTGCTTACAGGTGACCTGTAAACAAACAGTATATCTATGTTGTGGTGAATGGGTTGCACCCTGTTGATGGTGAATAATGTAAATTCTAAATTCAGACTCTATCCAGACGTTATCTATCTTTCTAGCTTATTGTTGCTGCTTTTTTGTGACAGATAGGGCCAGTTAAAAATTAACAAATGGGTGGGGGGAGGTTAAAGTTACAGATAGTGGTGAAAAATACCTTGGTTGCAATGTATAATATATACATTTTCAAATTGGCTCAAAATTATCATTATAAATTTATCCCCTAGTATGTGATGGTCGTTTTGAAACTTAATATATACAGCCTTGGGCCAACAAAGCAATTATGATGTTTTTTGTAGTGTGAGGGGGGATTTTCTCCTAAATATAGTTACTGGAAAATCTTAATGTATATTTGAATATAAATATATATATATATATTAATATTAAATATATTAATATTTTATATTTGTGTTTTACTTTGTCCTTTGTCCTCCCTAAAAGACACCTGGGTGACATTTTTACAGTTTTTTTCCTTACAAGTTTTCCACTATAGCTGGGGCATCTAGTTACAAGGAAAAATGGTCCCCTGTGGGGGAAAACGCTGTGTCTATAGAGTCAGCGGCATCGCGCAGCTCCTGCATTTACTACATAGTGCTACTTCAGTGAAGAAAGGAGAAGGCAAAAGCAGTAATAAACCACTTCTGCCTTCAGCCTAGGGTCTCCAGCAGTGTCTGGCAGCCATTGATCCTGTCCTGCTCCTGCGGTTAGCGTGGGACCTGGAGAAACTGCAGCAACATATTTCGATAATGCTGTAGACTTTGGGATCTGCACCACCCGCCGTCAAAAGAAAGTGAGCAATCAGGACCGTTGCAAGTGAGCAATATGCCTTTGCATATTGGTTATTGGTTATTGGTTATTCTTAACTTAAAGACTTTAAAGGAAACATGTCACTTCCTTTTTTGTAACTCGATAATTGAAAGAGCAGAGGACATGTATACAAGGAAAATAGATAGACATACTTCTTCCAGTGATTAAGCTGTTACACATCAAGGAGTTAAATACAGAAACAAAACATATTATAAAAATCAACAGTATACATATGAATTCTCTTTACGTGAAATCTTGCCTGTTCACCTATAAACATATTTGGGCTTAGATGAGATTGTCACTGTAGATGCCTCTTTCATGGGTTCTGTAAAAGCTAGAACCTGGTATCCGAAAAAAAGGAGAGAAATTCACCTTCAAATCAGTCTTGTGCAGAACCAGAGATATGGGCAGGTAAATTTATAGTTTGGAATGAAAGTTGCAGATCAAGCTCCATTCCTTAATTTCTTAATTTGTCTATATCTCTGGTTCTTTCTATCAAAGAACCGCAATCCTGATGTGATTTAAAAGATGAGATTCTCTTCTTTAATTTCATACTAGTTCTAGCTGCCATAAAATAAAATCGATATCTGTCTAAAGTGATGCCCCCCTCCACACCCTCAGCCTCACTCATCTTTGCCTGAAAGTCAGGTTATAAGGCTAGAGGGATAGTGTCATTTCAGAAGCCCATATGGGGATTTAAAGTACTTAGAACTATGCTACTATATTAAAGAAGTGAATCTTCTCTTTAAAATTGTATTAGAGATGTGGTTCTGCAAGCCACAGAACTTGAGATACAAACATATTGGGGCTTATTTACCTACCTGTCCGACGGAGTTCAACCAAAGTGTATTGTCCGACGATAATGCAATGTGCCGCGATTCTCTAAGATCGTGTGCCCGATATCCTGCATGTGTCGCTTCCCCGCTCAGGTCCGACAGAATGCAAATAAGTTTTCCAAGGTGTTAAATGGAAAACAATACCTCCTTTTGCTACCTTGAAAGGCAGCCCCCTTAACATCAAGTATGACCTACAAGAAGTCTAAAAACAAGTCTAAAAACATGATTATATCCCACATCATGTTTTTAGACTTCTTGTAGGTCATACTTGATGTTAAGGGGGCTGCCTTTTAAGGTAGCAAAAGGAGGTATTGTTTTCCATTTAACACCTTGAAAAACTTATTTTCCCAGAATTCCCTAGTGGAGCATCTATGGCTTGAAGTCTCCACATGCCTTTAAGGTGGCCTTAATTGGCATTGTCTCCTTAAGGAGAACACCTACTGTCTGATCCTAGTCAATAGCCTCTCACATTGCCAAATTAGTTCCCTACACATAAACTGAGGAGACCCAACCAGGTGGAAACAGTGCTGTCTACAGTTGGGAGTATGTTCCTTATGAAATAGCTATACTGGTTTGGCTTAATCCCACATCATGTTTTTAGACTTCTTGTAGGTCATACTTGATGTTAAGGGGGCTGCCTTTCAAGGTAGCAAAAGGAGGTATTGTTTTCCATTTAACACCTTGGAAAACTTATTTGCATTCTTCTCAGAATTCCCTAGTGGAGCATCTATGGCTTGAAGTCTTCACATGCCTTTAAGGTGGCCTTAATGGTCCGACAGAGTTAACCTTCTTTTTCCTGGTGCATGTAAGTGCATTGTCTTGCAACACAATTTGAAAGTTAAATCCCGCGCTCAGTCCGAATCAGTCAGATCGTCCGACGCCATGCCCCCAATTTATGTTGCATGGAAGTCAGCGTAGCAACACCAAAAAAGATCACGTGCGACACAATCCCAGCTTAGACTCCTGTTAACCCCTTAAGGACGCAACCATTTTGTAGCTTAAGGCTCAGCCCAATTTTTCGGATTCTGACATGCGTCGCTTTATATGGTTATAACTTTTGAACACTGTTACTTATCAAAGTGATTCTGAGAATTTTTTCCCCCCACATGTTGTACTTCATTTTAGTGGTAAATTTTGGCTGATAAGTTTTGCGTTTATTTACCAAAAAAAAGAAAGAATGATGAATTTTTTGAAAAATTTGCCATTTTCGAAATTCAAAATCATTGCGTTTTCAGGCAGATAGATTTACCACCTAAATAAATTGCTGAATAACATTTCCCAATCGTCTACTTTACATTTTCATAATTTTTGAAATGTTTGGATAATTTATTTTGACGTCACGCGGCTTACAAATCGAATATCGCTTTTACATATTTTTCAGAATTGACAATTTTGGGGATAAATACAGTTTTGATTGAAATTTTACATATTTAGCATCAAAACCCCCTATATAACCAACCCATTTTCGAATCTGCACCCCTCAAACTATCAGAAACAGCTTTTACGAAGATTGTTAACCCCTTGAGATCTTCATAGTAATTGAATCAAAATGGAAGTGAAATTTAGAATGGTCAAATTATGTCGGTTATATGTTCATTTAGCCCTAAAATTTACACATTTCCAAAAGATACAATTTGTTCTATAATTTCTCCCGAGTACAGAGACCCCCCACATAAGGCCCTTACTTGTTTTATGGGCGCACGGCGAGGCGCAGAAGGGAAGGAGGGACCTGCAGCTGCCAGGATTTTAGTTTCCTTATTGGCCCCTTTTGCAGGCTATAAAATTTTCGCTTTTGCGTTATTGGGGCATTTTTTGGCGGGATGAGATGCTTTTTCCAGTGTTACCATTTTGGGGTTGGTATCCCCTATTGTTGAAAATTTAGGAGCTTTTTTTTGAGGGCAGGAGTAGAAAAGCATCAAATCTGTACTGGATTTTTGACTTTTTTTTTTGGTGTTCACCGTTTAGCCTAATAATCATGTTATCTTTATTTTACGGTCGATACGATTACAGGGATACCATACATGAATATTTTTTCTTATGTTTTACTAAATTTGTCAAATAAAACCCTAATGTGGGGAAAAATCGATCATTTTTGTATTGCGTCTTCCAAGTGGCATAACATTTTTATTTTTTTGGCAACGGAGCTGGTTGATGGCTTGTTTTTTGCGGGACATATTGTACTTTGCAACAGTATCATTCTGGTGTACATATGTTTTTTGATCATTTTTATAGCATTTTTTGTGGGATTGAATAGGTAAAAATCATCATTTTTGAGGGTTTATAACACTTTTTTTTTTTGTTATTCTTTTTTTTCTGTTATTCTACGGGTTGTTACGGACGCGTGATACTATATATGTGGGGTTTGTGTTATGATTTGGACTTTTTTTTGAGTTATATGTCTCTTTATATGTTTTGGGGCTTTTGGGCATTTTTAGTGCTTTATTACTTTAATTTTTATTGAATAACTTTTTTTTTTTTACTTTTGCAATATTTTTCCATGGGACATGAAAAAGCAATCATTTGATTGCTTGTTCATGATAATATCCAGAAATACAGAAGTATTGCAGGGTATTAGCAGTGTCAGCCTATGCACTTGCACTGACGCCATCTTACTGGCAGTGACTGCAGGCAGTGCTGGGGACCAGATCGGGTCCCAGCACTGCCATAACAACAATCGGTGCCCCCCCGAAAGTGGCTGACCGCGGCATCTAACGGTTAAGCACACGCGATCAGTCACAGCCGGCACCCCGTGTTTTCCGATGCCGGTTCTGCTCAGATCTTGAGCTGAACCGGCTGCTCAGATCTTGAGCTAAACCGGCATCGGTCTGCGTCCGATATATCGGACGCTGAGCGCTAAGTCACTGAGCTCAGCGTCCGATATATCGGACGCAGAACGGGAAGGGGTTAAAAACCTGTCAATCCCAAAAACGTGGGAAAGTCAGATGAAAGTTCACGCACGGACCCTTAGTAAATAAGCCCCTTTATGGATTTATATCTTTATCAGCAACTTGTATTTCCAACTATATATTTACCTGCTCATATCTCCAATTCTGTAGATTATAGAACCACAAGTCTGATGAGGTTTAAAACATTCATATGTATCCTTTACTACAATACCAGAAACATGATTTAAGCTATTGTAGAGCCCAAGATGCTGGCATCTAAATTAATGTGCCCCCTCGACCTCTAAACCAGTTGGCTAGTCATCTCTGGCTAGTTTGCACACAACTTTGGAGGACATTTTTATTAAGTTTCATTGATAAACAGGGGAGATTTCACATGAAATATGGAATTCTAGAATTCATTACTGCTTCTCCCTTCTCTGCTCCTCACAGCATGGTGTTGAAGGAGCGCAATGCACAGTGGAGCAGACCCAGGTTTGTCTCTGGCTCTACAGAATCGGTGGTCACGTTACCTTTGGGTCTAAAGGGGTTAATCAGAGCTGCTGGGTCTAATTAGACCCAGTCCAGCTCTGAACAGCACCACCAGTAACATGTAGTGGTTTCCTTCTGTAACTGAGGCTCTAAGACCCCTATCACACTTGCATAAGAAGTTGCAGATTTAGAATATCGTGGGTCCCAGGCTGTATACAGATTGTGGGACCCCCATGATCTGGAGTATCTTAACCCCTTAAAGAGAACCCGTCATGCAAAATAACCCCCTATACTAAATATATTTTCATAAACTGCCATTACTAAGCATTGCCTCTATCCCTTCATTGTCCCTCTACATGCCTGTAAACTTAAAGGGAACCTGTCACCAGGAGAGCCATTTTTAGCACTCCCCCAGTCCCCACAGAGCATAGTACATACACTGCCAAAGTGTTTTTGTATTAAAAATAGGTTTTACAGAAAAAAAGATGTTATATTGTACCTTTCATTAGCATCTGCTGTGTGACTAGGCAGTTGCCTTTTGGAAGGGTCTGGAAAGGAGCAGTTCCCCCCCCCCCACCTTTGGGATTCAGCTACTCCATGTGACCTTTTCAAATATATGAAAACACCCATCACTGGGCTTAGCGATGCCCCCTGCTCCTCTACAGTCAATCCCGAGTGTGGGGAGTTATTCATATATTTGAAAAGGTCACATGTTTCCCAAGGGTGGGGGGAAACTGCTCCTTTCCAGCCCCTCCCAAAAGGCAACTGCCTAGTCACACAGCAGATGCTAATGAAAGGTACAATATAACATTTCTTTTTTTTTCTGTAAAACCTATTTTTAATACAAACATGCTCTGTGGGGACTGGGGGAGTGTTAAAAATGGGTCTCCTGGTGACAGGTTTCCTTTAAGCAATGAGGTCCTAAAGCTGTATGCAAATGACCTGTGAAATGTCCAATGAGTAATTAGCATATTCAAACTGTCCAGCTTATTCATGAGTGGGAGGTACATCCACACCCCCAGTACATGACTGACGCCTGTATAATGATGTGAGGCTGTATAATGAAGTGCTTTATGGTACTGCCGGCCACACCCTCAGCCTGTGTGTGTATGTGAATAGAGATGAGCGAGTATACTCGTCCGAGTATACTGCTCGGTCGAGTATTAGCGTACTCGGACCGGCTCGTTACTCGGACGAGTATCTCGCCGGCTCGAGTTCGAGCATTAAATTAATAAAAGACAGTGAAGAACAGTGTTTACACTGTTCTTCAACACATAACACATGTTTCCAGATGTTTTAATTGTAAGAATACATTAATAAAACACTATTCTTCACTTTACAGGTGTTCGCCCGTGTCTCCCGCTAAGTTCGGAGATGTGCGCCGAACATCAGCAATGTAAAGAATAGTGTTATTTGAATGTGTTCTGCAATCTGCACTTAAATGTTTTCACTGTTTTTATTCTATTCTTCACATTGCTGATGTTAGCGCGTATCTCCAAACTTAGCGGGAGACATGCGCGAACATCTGCAAATTGAAGAATAGAATAAAAACAGTGCAAACTGTGAAAACAAGAGCATTTAAGTGCAGAACACATTCAAATAACACTATTCTTCACATTGCTGATGTGCGCGCACATCTCCGACATTATCGGAAGACTTGTGCTAACATCTGCAAAGTGAAGAATAGAATAAAAACAGTTAAAACAGTGAAAACAGTGAACACAGGACCATTTAATTGCAGAACACATTGAAAGAACACTATTCTTCACATCCAGATGTTCGACGCACATCTCCGAACTTAGCGGGAGACACGCGCAAACACCTGTAAAGTGAAGAATAGTGTTTTTTTAAATGTATTCTTACAATTAAAACATCTGGAAACATGTGGAATGTGTTATTATTTACTGTTCTTTTAATGTGTTTTGTTAGTGAAAAAATGCTCGGGTCTCCCATTGACTTTAATGGGGCTCGTTATTCGGTACGAGCACTCGAGCATCTGGAAAAGTTTGTACCGAATAACGAGCACCCGAGCATTTTAGTGCTCGCTCATCTCTATATGTGAAAGATACAACAGCTCCAGGATGCAGCCATGTTATAGCAGAACATGTCAGGTACTTGTGTAGCTGATGTCTGTCTCTCACATGTGTATTAGGAGGATGCAGCATGTCGGCAGATGCAGCACACACACTAGCAATGCTTTATTATACATTACACACAGACATGAGCAGGGGGAGGAGAGGGGAGGGGGAACAGGGGTGACATCACTGCCTCCCTCCATGTGACCAGCCTCATTTACATATTAAAGAAATGATGATTTTATAATGATTAATGTATGAATTGACTAGATAAAGGCTGGGATGGGATCCTAGTGAGCTGCTCCAACAGGTTGTAGTGACAGGACTAGTGACACAGACCTGATGACAGGTGTCCTTTAATGACAAGGCCCTTTTTTGTTTATGTGTTTCTGTTTTTCACTCCCCACCCTCATAAATCTATAATTTTTTTATTTTTCCATATAAACAGCTGTTGTGGGCTTTTTTTCTGTGTAACAAATTGCACCTCGTAGTGAAGGTATTTCATACCCTGTACATGGAAGTGTGATAATAATCCAAATGCAGTGAAATTGTTAAAAAAAAATGCATTTGTACAATTTTCTTGTGGGCTTAGTTTTTACGGCTTTCATCAAATGATATGTTTCTTTTATTCTCTGGATGGTACGGTCATCGGAATATTAAATTTATATAGGTGTACTGTGTTTTAAAACATTTAAAAAAAAAATCTTCTGTACAAAAGATATGTCTTTGTTTCAACATCTTCTTATGTTGCAAAATGACAAAAAAGACACTTCTGTTGTGGGATTCAATGCCGGGAATACCTGTTATTATTTTTGTTGTTATTATATTAGTTCTGGTCAAATTTTTAGAATGATTAGAATTTTCAAGGTTTTTAAATATTTTTTTTTTAATTTTTTGAACCCTTTTTTATATCTTTATTATTCCCCCCTCCCCCTAGGGCACCCCTAAGTTGTCTGACTGATCTTACCATATACTACCATCATACAGTATGGCAGTATATGTGGATTTTACACATCATCTATTGCAATTTGCCACTAGCACATTGTAAAAGATGCTGTGAAACCACACAGCCTTGCGTCTGAGGCTGTCATGGCGACAATTTCAGCCAAGATGCTCGTGCCCGGAAGACCCCGACTTTTGACTGCAGGCTGCGTCAATCATAGGTTTAACAACCTCTCCATACACCAGCTGCCGACGTCTGACATACAGATAGGTCACATGTCAGTAAGGGGTTAAAGAAACAGATGCAATTGTTTTTTACTGATAGTACTTACCTCCCAAAATTTCCCATATGATAACCTGCCATTGGACATAAGTTATTGGGGCCATATGAGTAAATTCTTCATATGTACAAGTAGCTAGCCAAAGAATCTGCCTAAGATAGGGCATAAAATACAGTTAAACAATATTACTGGTTCTATGGTTTACAGTAAATCTTTAGTAAATAAATCTACATTAGATTATCTGTCTTTGAATCTTTCGATCATTAGAGGGTAAACACAATATTAACGCCAACAATGGGGAAGGTGTATGAAGCTGTCTGTGCCAAAATTCTGAAGTAGAAAACTGTTTAAAATGCCTCATTTTTTAAGGGTATTAGCCCATTGTAGCCACTTTTTTGACTTGTTTTAAAAAGGATGTGGCCTTTGGAAAAGGAGCATGGGCTTGCAAAAAAAGTCCTTGGACCACATTATTTAGCATTTGTACTAGTTTTCTATCTGACCTTGCAGTGAAAAGAATGTGCAACATGTATTTATAAAGTAAAACAAGATTTTGGAAACTAAAGATCAGGCTAGTTGTTCAGAAATGACGGCGCAATGAGAGAAGGGAAGGAATGGGAGTCCAGTATTCCTTATAGTCACAAATTGTCTAAGAAGCTTTTCCCTCTGCATCAACGTCTTTCAGGTATTCTGTAGATGTGGGACAGTACTTAAATCTGGTAAGCGATGTAATAACAAGGTAAGATCATCAGGTTCTCCATGTGTCACTGGCTCTGGCATGTTCACGTGGATCCCATGTTTCCACTTGCGGTATGCACGGGGCGCTGTGTGAGTTACTATTTCCTCCAGATGGAAACTCGATCGCAGCGCTTTTGGTTCCGAAATATAGATAAAAAACAGGCCTTAAAAATAAATTGTGGTGCACGTTCGGCGTCAATACCCGACTCGAGTTTCGCCAGTAGCGGCTTCTTCCGGGGTGGCCGTCGTGCACCAAAAAAAATCCTAACTTGTGCCAACTTGTGCCACCCCGGAAGAAGCCGCACTGGCGAAACTCGAGTCGGGTATTGACGCCGAACATGCACCACAATTTATTTTAAGGCCTGTTTTTATCTATTTTCGGAACCAAGCACTGCGATCGAGTTTCCATCTGGAGAAATAGTAACTCACACAGCCGACCCGCTGCATACCGCAAGTGGAAACATGGGATCCACTGAACATCGCAGAGCCAGTGACACATGAGAACCTGATGATCTTACCTTGTTATATACTTCGGTTACCAGATTTAAGGTTACTGTCCCACATCTACATTGAATACCTGAAAGACGTTGATGCAGAGGGAAAAGCTTCTTAGACAATGTATTTATAAAGTGTCTGCTCCAGTTTTGTGTCCGACAAAAAATGTTCACCTAAAGTGGCGTGTAAGTGCTTTTTGTGTCCGACAAAAAATGTTCACCTAAAGTGGCGTGTAAGTGCTTAGTGGGAGTTTGTGCCACATGCGCTGCATCTGCATTCCACAGGCTACTTCTTGCTAAACCTCATACGCTTTATAAACTTCAGCAGCTCGGCAGACAGCCTGACAGCGTGATCTTATCTCAGCTCCAGAGTAAACACAGACATGAAGAAGAAATCAACTTGAAGTACAAAACGTGTAGTATATGTTGTGCACCATTTTTATCTTACAAATAAACGGACACCATTCTGGAAACATTTTGGATCAGTATTTCTAATACATCCATTTTACACTCCATGTGGTACATCAACAACTTACCCTAGGTTCATTTATAGCTACTTCCTAGTCATTGTTGGTTTATATTGCAGTCATTGGTACATCAAGCCTTGATCATTGGACATTCCCAACTTTTTAAAAAATTTTGGCCTATTTTATAAAACAATCTTATAATGAATTACTGCATCACTGCAATAAAAATGGGGTTAATAAAATGGGGTTAATACACCAAATTATAACTCTGTAACGTTCAGGCTCGTTTATACCAAATACATTGAAAAAATAGACATAATAATCTAATCTGCGTTTTATACTTTGAGGACACCAAGATGGCTAGTAAAAAGTTGTATGTGTAGTTCACCCACCATAGAGTTAATAGTTAAAGGCCATTTATAGAAGTGAGAAATCAACATTGTGGTAGCTAGAGAATATATTATCATAAATTAACAATTTTAAGAATAGGACATGTTAGGTGTGGATGAGCAAGCTTTGTGGAAAAAAACTGTAAGGAGTGTGACAAGTGGTACATCATTTAAAATTCTGAGCAGGAAATTGATGTGAAACTTTCTTGACAAAAGAATAATTTACAGGATGATGTATCTGTGGTAGTTATTTGATAAATGTGTGTTTAAAGATTTTGCTATATTATCATTTTAAAAATTAACCTTTGCAATCACTTTTAAATCTGGAAAAAGAATTCTGGAAATCTTTTAAAGGTTTTGGTAACTGAAAAATAAATCTTCTTCAAAGAGTTTTTCAAGGTTTTCCTGCTTTCACTCTGTGCCAGCAATGCAGTCCCCAGACCCTTTGTGTAAGCCCCAGTCAGAGCTTAATTCCCAGTGGTGATGTGACCCTAGGGGCAGAAAGTGGTCACAGAAGAGGAACAGTGATGTATAGGAGTTGCATCATTCTTACCGCTTCTGTGAAAACCCTCTTAACACCTTCCCGAATCAGGACCTAATAGTACTGCACGGGCAGCAGTGATTTGCCAACTTGTGTATTACTTTTACTTCATTCCAGAAAATGTGGGTCTTAGCTGTATATTTAGCTAACACCCCTCTGTGACGCCCACAATCGGAGATAACTCCAATATTGGGTGTTAACATGACCGAAGCATCCAAGGGCAATGTAGGCATTACATTAGTATTGCAGTACAGGCGGTCCCCTACTTAAGAACACCTGACTTACATACAACCCCTAACGGACCTCTGGATGTTGGCAATTTACTGTACTTTAGCCTTAGGCTACAATAATCAGCTATAACAGTTATCACATGTGTCTGCAATGAAGCTTTATTGTTACTCCTGGTTCTAATGACAATCCAAGATTTTTAAAATCCAATTGTCACAGAGACCAAAAAAAATTTGGCTGGGGGTTACAATGATAAAGTATACAGTTCCGACTTACATACAAATTCAACTTAAGAACAAACCTACAGACCCTATCTTGTATGTAACCCGGGGACTGCCTGTACAGTGGTTTGAACAAGCAATAAGAGTAATGATTGTTCAAGTCAAGTTTATAAAAAAAAAAGTGAAAATTCCATATAAATGCACAATGATGTATAAAGAACACAAAAACAACCCTCGCCCACATATTTGGAATTTCTGCATCCATAACAATTTGTGCTATAAATACTAAACAAAATTGGACCTGTGTAGTCAAAAAAGTAAAAAACTTGTTGAAAAAGGTGACTTTTCCATCAAATCCTATCACAAAAAATATTCTAAAAACGAAACAAAATAAGTAATGTGGCTCTAAATGATACAACCAGAAAGACCAAACCATCTTGCAAAAAAAAAAAGCCCTCAACCAGCACTGTTCACAAAAAAAGACAAGTTATGCCTCTGAAAAAAAGGGCAAAGAAAAAACAATGAGATTTTCTCAATTTTTGTTTTTATTTAGCAAATTTATTGGCCAAATAAAAGAATACTATATAAATTAGGTATCGCCATTATCCTAGTGACCAATAGAATAAAGATAACATATTTTCATGGTAGGATAAACAGCCCCACAAAACAGCTTAAAATTGAAAACAAGAATCAATAATTTTCTTTTCCTCGACCCAGAAAGAGTTAATTAAATATGATCAATAAGATATAGACACCCCAAAATGAAGAATTTATCTCGCAAAAAATAAACCCTCATTTGTTCACACTATGAAAAAAAATGAAAACTTTTACAGCCTGTATAATGTGCACATTTGTGTGGTTCTCCTTCCTTTTAATGCCCTGTTGTGTGCCCACACAGCAGGTTTCCACAACATATGGGGTATCTGGTATCAGAGAAATCAGGTATCAATCATTATGGTGCATTTTGGCATTTACTCTTGAATGTATACTTTTTTTGCCAAAATACCGTACATTCGTTTAGCTAAAAAAATTTACATTTTCAAAATCATACTTCTACTACTCCTGTGAAACACTAAAAGAGTTTCCAAACTTTACAGTAAGTTTACGTACATTGATGGGTTTAGTTTCTATAATGAGGTAATTTATGGGATATTTATCAATTAGGCCTCTCAAAAATCGCTGGATTTGATTAAAACTGGTCCCTTAAAACGTGAGTCTTGGACTTTTCAATGAAAACATATTACCTAAACATACACCTCAAATTCTAAACCTCAAGACATCCTACAAAAATGAAAGAATGCATAACAAAGCATATCATCATAAATTAGACATTCGACAAATTTTAGTTATCACGTTAATTAGGAGGTATGTCTGAAAAGCAGAAAAATATTAATCTTAACAATAAAGGATTTTTCAGATTTTTTTTCCATTTTAAGTTAAAAAAAAAGTAAAGTAACACAAGGCATAACTTGAAGTACAATGTGTCATGAAAAATATTCTCAAAATCACCTGGATATGTTAAAGGGTTCCATAGTTATAAACACAGTGATATATGTCAGATTTGACAAAATGGGCCATGTCAGGAAGGAGCAAAATGGCCAAGTTGTTGAGGGGTTAATACCAACTGCCTAAACAATCTGTATCAGCAAAATGGCAAATAGTACAATTTTTACATAAACAAAACATTTAAGTCATGTGGTAGGCATGTATACCTTTCCTATCTGTGAAATCAACGGATGTTAGAGGAATCTGATTATAACATCTGATTTATGACATGTGGCTTTTGGGCTGTGTCATTAGCTATATTTATCCCCCACCACTGGAAAGGGGCTGAATATCAGATCGTGGGGGTCCCCATCAATCAGCAGAATGGGGTAACACAAACTATGTTGATCCAGAATATTGTTCTGTTAACATGATTGATCAAACTTGGAGGTCCAGAGCACATGGGGAAGGTGAGGTCTCTGTTCTCCAAATTGCAGGGAGTGGGGAGGATGGGGGGGGGGGATGTTGGCTGGGCAGTGTCCACCAGATGAGACACCCTGAGAACTCACATTTATCACCCATTCGGTAAATATGGTAAAAATTTAGTTGATAACACAACCCCATTGATGTACATTTTTAAATATAATTGTTATTGATGATATGGAAAATTTATAATAGTTGAAAACATTACAGAGCATATCACATGTTCTAATCTACAATGCATATGAATGTATATATGAAGAATAAACGTTTTAACTAAAAATACTGTAATTAAAGTTGCTTTCATTAAAGAGCTGCAAAATAATAATCAATCTCTTTCCCCTTACAACAATCATATATACCTTCAACTAAAATCAGTGGGACAATTATAACACAGGAATGTTTCCGATTAATTGAAAGCTCATTATTTTGCACTGCAATTAATGTTAATTTTGGACTCCATGCACAGCATATTTGTTACTCTATTCCTATTGTGACTAATTAGGACATTCAGAATCCAATTTGAATTTCTGCCAAAGTACTGTATATACTTTTAACAGCTCTACAACTAACAAGCTGGTTATTAAAATGTACGGTACTGTAGTTGCTGTCGTCACCATTACCATTTAGTGTTAATATTATTTATTACCTTCCACACAAGTGCAGGCAAAAGGATGAAGTGCCTTCCATAAAACATTTTAGTTGGATTCATATTTAGATTCCAATTTGTTTCCTAAGTGTTAGATTAATTAAATTAATGATGCTTCTTGCACCACAGTACATAAACAATCAAACTTGATGTTTTGATTTGTTACAATCTGTTTTCTATAATTAAAGCTGTCTCTGTAAATGTATTAAAATTAACCAGTAGGTACTAAATTGTTTGTTACTCCCCTCCTTGTGTTGTTTTTCTGGTGACCATATTTGCTTGTGTGTTTTAACTCTCTCTTTGCAGACATAGTGAGAAAAACCTTGAGATTCAATTCAAAATAAGAAAAACTCATGCTATATGCAAATGATTTAAACATACCAACCTTATTAGAATGGCATATTTTCTGCTAATTGTTCTTTTTTTTATATGCAACACAGAGCTGTAAGGAAACACTTATACAACATATAGCGCATTCATGTTTTAGTGCATGATAATAGCTGCTTTTATTCAGATTGTGACTTTTATTGAAATTAACCTAACCCAGTTTATATTGCTCTCTGCCAGAGTCTAGGTGAGCAATGCGAGTGCCTTCCCATTGTGCACTAATTAAGTGATGAGGAGACTTACAAAAACAACATTAATGACTGGGGCTAAATTCAAGACAATGGTTTGGGAAAAAACTGTGTGTAAATGCTTAGATGTTTTTTGACCGGAAAAACAAGAACTCAGAGCTCCATATTGGTGAAATGGCTAACTATTTGTAATGAGGGGACTAGAAATGGGTAAATCAGAACCAGAGCCAAAGGTCAGAATACCAAGAAAACAATGATCAGACAAACAAGCCAAAGTATTGAGTCAACTAGGAAGAACACTATAGCCAGCAACATGGGAAGAGTGGGCAGGTCTTTTATGGGATCTTGGCGCCCTGGCTTCTATAGTGAACAGCATGGCCAGCTAAACCCGTGTTCATACTGCCGTGGTTCAGAAGGGCACAAAGGCACAATCAGTGCCTCGTCAACTGCATACCATGGACAGAGGAGTTTGAGTATTTAACCCCTTACCGACGGCTGTGGGTGAATGGAGAGGGCTCACAGGTAACACTGCAAAGCTGCAGGCAGCTTCAAAAAGATGGAGATTGCCGCCCCCCCCTTGACCTCATCAGGGGGCGGTGATCGGTTCCTCTGAAGTCCCAAGGCTTTCTGGTTTTAACCTATTCATTACAATGTGCGATTTGCACAGGATAAAAAATGCTAGGATCAAAAATAGTTAAAAAATGTTTTTCAAAAAATTTAAAAAACCCATAAAAATTCAAATCACCTCTCTTTCCCTAGAAGTCATATAAATATAAATAAACAGTAAAAATTATAAACAAGTAAGGTATCGCCGCATCCTAAAATGCCCAATCTATCAAAATATAACAAAGTCTTTTCACAGCATCTAACCCTGTAACTGAAAATAGCACCCAAAGTAAAAAATGGCACTTTTTTGCCATTTGAGTATAAAAAATTAAATAAAAAGTGACCAAAAGGCCATACAGTCCTAAAAATAGAAGCATTGAAAATGTTATCAAAAGTCCTCAAAGAAGGACACCACCCACAGCTCCGTACACCAAAGTATGAGTTATACACTCACCGGCCACTTTATTAGGTACACCTGTCCAACTGCTTGTTAACACTTAATTTCTAACTAGCCAATCACATGCGGGCAACTCAGTGCATTTAGGCATTAGACATGTCAAGACAATCTCCGTCAGTTCAAATCGAGCATCAGTATGGGGAAGAAAGGTGATTTGAGTGCCTTTGAATGTGGATGGTTGTTGGTGCCAGAAGGGCTGGTCTGAGTATTTCAGAAACTGCTGATCTACGGATTTTCACCAACCATCTCTAGGGTTACAGAGAATGGTCCAAAAAGAAAAAACATCCAGTGAGCGGCAGTTCTGTGGGCGGAAATGCCTTGTTAAATGCCGAGGTCAGAGGGAGAATGGCAGGACTGGTCGAGCTGTTAGAAAGGCAACAGTGACTCAAATCGACCACCCGTTACGTCGGACTTTGAGCAGATGGGCTACAGCAGCAGAAGACCACACCGGGTGCCATCCTTCAGCTAAGAACAGGAAAATGAGGCTACAATTTGCACAAGCTCATCGAAATTGGACAGTAGAAGATTGGAAAAACGTTGCTGGTTGATGAGTCTCGATTTTGCTGCGACTATCGGATGGTAGGGTCAGAAATTGGCGTCAACAACATGAAAGATGGATCCATCCTGCCTTGTATCAAACGGTTCAGGCTGGTGGTTGGTGTCATGTGTGGGGAATATTTTTTGGGCACCCTTGGTGCCAATGAGCATCGTTGCAACGCCACAGCCTACTGAGTTATTGTTGTGCCACTTGTCCCATCCTTTATGACCACAATATACCCAACAATCTGATGGCTACTTTCAGCAGGATAAAGCGCCATGCCCTAAAGCTGGAATCATCTCAGATGGTTCTTGAACAGACAATGAGTTACTGTACTCAAATGGCCTCCACAGTCACCCAGATCTCAATCCAAATAGAGCATCCTTTGGGATGTGGTTGGAACGGAGATTCGCATCATGGATGTGCAGCCGACAAAATCTGGCAAACTGTGTATGGCCTTCATGTCAATATGGACCAAAATCTCTGAGGAATGCTTCCAGCACCTTGTTGAATCTATGCCACGAAGAATTGGGCAGTTCTGAGGCAAAAGATATTGGCGGGTTGTATTTTTCGTGAGTGTAGTTTTTGAAGTTAAAAAATGAAAAGAAAAGGGCCTTAGCTTTAAGGGGTTAAAAGTGTGCAAACAGTGGGACTATGCATCTTTCAATATGCACTGAAGAAAATGGAAAATAATACAATGCATGGTTATGTTATTGGATTTACTGATTAATAGATGGAGAGACTTCTGTCGCGGGCGCACCTTGCTTTGGTGTACTAATGTTCATGAGTAGTGGCATGGATAGAAGGAGGGAACATGAGGTGCTCAAAGAGGGTCAGGGAAGATCGGACTCCCCTAGACAGTCTCGCAGAAGAGAATACTCCACAAATAATATAGCCCCGGGTGAGAGAACCAGTTTGGAATATAGTGTGGGTCACTCCAAACAAGTTTGGGATGTGGAGGGGAATGGGAGTGGGTCTTGTTAATTTGTTACTGTTATAGTGGTCATGTGATCTCTGTGCTCCTAACTTCAGAAAACCCCACAAACAACGCAATGAATTTTGCGGGGACCATACAGGCATGAGAAGTGAGACTTTCCTCTATTGGGATTCAGCCAAATGACCATTAGAGGGCAAGATCAGGTCCTACATAGCATCATAAAAAAAAAACCACCATATCCTAATCTGGTAGCAAGTGACCGTTTACAGAAGGCCTCATACCCAATTTTTGGCCAATCCCACGACAGCTTATAAAGAGCAATGGGTGCAAGCAAAGGGGAGTACGACCTCTGGATGATAGACGGGAGACTTAAAGAGATTAAAGTGACAGGACAAACATTAACGGGTGTAAATGCTTTGCAGATGATATTCTCCTTTGTTTTTGGCATTGTTCAATCTCCCAGACCCTCAAACTAGTAAGTCTTGCTTACAAGTTTGTGGACGCATTTTGGCTCATTCTGCCCGGTTATATATTAAATGTATCAATGTGGGTGTAAATTTCCGAACAGGCGTAGTTGGGTTTGTGAGGCCTGTACGGGTGCCCCTGCAACTCATATGCAACTGCCTGCCCTAATAAAATTATCCAGCCTTTCTATGTTCCTCTGCTGGATCTTTTGGCGTTCATGGCCTGAGTAGAAAGCTGTATCCAAGCCCTCTGCTGTTTATGTAAGATTTCCCGGTGTGACACTAGTTCCGTTCCTGACTTGCAGATTCCTTGCTGCCTGTCCTTGACCTAATTTTGTGACGTCCACCGACTACGCACGATTCTGCACTACGGCCTTTGCAGCACTACGTGGAAAATGTCACACCTGTGGGAACAGACCTGGTGGTACCATGCCACTACAAGGTCGAACCTGCTTTGCGGCATGCTCTGGTGAAAGCCGGGTACCACTTGATCCGTTCCAGGGCGGCTTACATCATGCGCCTGCGGTGCCGGTGGTACAGAGCGATCACAATACTACCTCTGATTGTGACAGGGCATGGATGGTGAGACCTTCAGATCACTATCGGGCAATAAAGTCATAAAGCCCCCTGACAGATATATACACTGATATTAGTCCCCTGTTGATTCAGATAAAATACAGAGAGAATTACAGCGCTGGAGAAGTTTTGCAGTTATCGGGTAGGGCATACATTCTTATAAAAAGGGAGGTTGAGTTTTGGGGATGTTGTCCCCACTGCAGATATTATCACACGGTTAATGAAGAATGCCATGCTGACCTTCCAGAGAATACAAAGGAATTTGTCGCTTCCTGTGGCGAGGCAAACAACTCGCTATTATTGCGTTCAACAAGCTGGCCTTAACTAGAAGCGGATGTCGGTATTAGCTACCAACCTGGATTGATGTGTATAATCTTAGCCACCAATTTTCAATATGTTAGCTAGCACATATCCAAGATTGGCTACATAACACAAAACTCCTCCTCAAAGTTCCCGGGCCGGATTAGCGAAGAAAGGAGTAAGATTAGTTTGACAGCTCTGTAAATCCCCTTAATTGGGTCGCGGAAACTTCCTTCCGCAGCTCAAAAAATGCTATCCGCTGAAAGATCAACTCTGTGGGGGAATGGAAAGCAGATCGAAGAAGTATGGGAAGCATATCCTGCTATCAAGTTGTCCCATACAACTATAATCCGATAACCGACAGGTCGTGGACATAGGCGATACAGAGAATGTGCAGGGAACAAGGGATAACAAAGGGTAAACTAACTTTTTGCAACGAGTTGGAATGCAGATGGCTCAGATGGACAGGAATTTACAAGACCAATATAGGTCGGTTGTCTATGCACAATCTTGCAGTTTCTGCCCAAATATTGGGTGACCATTAAGCTAGGTATCGGACTATGATGGAGGTCAGAGAGATATCCATGCTGACTCGGGGAAACAGAATGCTAAAGCTGATGGAGGGATAAAATGTTTTTAGGTTTTGAATGAGGCAGATAGATGCCTCTGAGAGGTTGTCGGAGACAAGGTACTAGGTGGTTTTTGAAGAAAGTGTGGAAACCAATGATTAATGGCAGTGGAAGGAGATGCGCAATATCACCTGGATGCATACGCGAAACATTAAACTTTGCTCCAAGGGTGGACACTAGGCATTATCTCCGAAGGAGTTGCCAAAATGTGGATTAGAAGGAGCAATCTATTTCATGCTTATCTAGGCCCGTTCTGGCAAGTGATATTAGTACTTAATGAAGTGGTATGAGACAGGAAGTATTGGTGTTTTCCAGAGACGTATATTCATTTAAAACCGCAGAGTCCAGTAGATGGGAACCAGAGGAGCTTGAATTGTAGGCAAACAACGTAAGTACAAATAATGATTCTGGTGGCCAAGAAATGTATCTTGCGGTCATCGGGCTGTATCCAACGGTTCCCGAGTATACCTAGTAAGTGAATCCCCACCTTGAAACTACTTATTATTTTATGATAGAGATGAGACAGAACAACATAAAATGAAAGGGAGTTTATGTACACTATTATATTAAATCAGCAATTACATGATCACTTAGACAAACATTCAGGGGATTCTGGCGAACCAACATTGAGAGGTAAGCCCTGGGGCCTTGGGATATAAGGACGGAAGAGAGATCACATGGGGGTGGGGGGGGGGGTGATGTGTGAATTCTGGTTTTATTATTACAAGCCTGATTAAGGTAAAGACATCCAGGTACTAAGATATGCAGTTCTGAGAATGGAAAACATTGTGTTCTTCTTATTATTGACATCTGTAGGTAGTTGAATAATATATGCTGCACGGATGTTGGCTATATCTTTTTTACTGCCTGTATAATGTTTTTTTAAATGTAATTTTTAAAATGTTGTTTTAAAAAAAAAAAGGACAATGAACCTACGAGTTGGCATATGAGAGAACAATAAGAGAACACAGTGAATAATCTGGTGCAGCAGAGAACTGTCTAGTTCTATTTTGCACTGGTGTAAAGACCGACACATCTTCCCCATTATTTTGTTTGTGAAAATCTCCCAGGTACTAGTGAGACTGAACAGTCAGAGCATATAGTAAATACAAAACATTGCCCATATAGCTGTCGACACACCTGATGGTATTTTTGTAAAAAGATTGAATAAAGCAGCTGGAAGATACTACGCCTTGCTATAGAAGCCTATATGTTTCAGCAAATTGTAGCTGACCTTATGGCATAATTCTGCTCACAGCAGAAAACAGGGTTTTTTGGAGGGATAACTGTCAACTGATCAGTAGAGATGAGTGGATCGGAACTTCAAGTTCAGGTTCATCCCGTGCAACCTAGACATATTGCTGGATTGGTGGCCGTACAGCCAATCTGACAAATTGACATCCCTAGTTACTAGCCATGGCTGTGCTTTATAAGGGTGTCCCCTGAACAATCACGGCTATGGCTAGTAGCTGGGGGTTTCGGTTCTCTAGGTTGCGTGGGATGCACCTAAACCACAGCCCCGAACTTAAGGTTCGAATGTGCTCATCTGTACTGATCAATTCTCTAAATTATATCAATGAACCATGAAGTTGTTTTACTATAGACCATATTAATGATAAACTAAAATTTCCTGTTTGTCTACAGTTGTGATGTTGATACTAAACAATTTATATGGCAACCGTTTTTTGCATTTACATGAAATGTTTAGTCATAATGTTAGAAGTATTAATGTGTTTAAGGCATGTTATTTTCCTCCAAGGAAATATAATAGAAGGAATTTAAATGCATGCAATTTGTCGCTCTATTTTCATAAGTTCACATTGTATCTTTATTTGCACGCCATATGCTAATTTGTTAAAGGCCATTACATTTCTGTGAGTGGTAATTAAATGTAGCTGTGGAAGGAATACAGGCGAGCAGGTGCTTCTATTGGATAGTTATAATTGCCACCAGTATACTACCAGGCGGCAAATTGCTAGCACTCTACTTTAAAATTAGGATGCTGCTTTTCTACAGCTCATTATCATTTTACAATAATTTCTTCTTTCACATGTGCTCATCTTACTTTGCTGTCTTTGTCATAACTTTGAAAAGATTGCAGCAAAACACTTTAGAGGTTTTTTTGTAACTTGTGTTGCAGAACAAGTCTTTACTCCCTGAGGGGATCCTCTGTCCCCATCATTCATTTTTACCTCTATTCACTGTTTCTAAGTAAAAGTGAAGTCATTGGAAGTTTGTGAACAAAATATTTTTTTTTTAGCTTAACTGTTGTTTTTTCTCTCAACAAATCAATTATAAAATATTTTGTGTCACAATCTCATTCATGAAATCTGAAAATTCACATTTGCATCACATGACTGTTAATATGATATATATGCAAATGGGGGGTATTTATCAGGGCTTCTGCGGCATGTTATCCTATTACTAGCACTTGCGATTATTTTCCCCTTTCCGCCATTCCACTCCAGGGGAGAGTGGAGGGAGGTGAAGAGGGGCCCGAACAGCCATAGGGTGGGCGTGGACGATGGAGTGTGGGCCGGAGCATTCATTCATATGTGAAAATTCACTGTCCATGTTTATTTAACATAATTTAAGCGCTATACAAACCCCAGCCAGATACATCAAGAGGCCAGAGCCCCTTGATGTATCCGGCTATGCCGGAGCATCGGACCAGCTATCAGACGCCAGGCCATGATAAATAAACATGACCAGATATAAACAACATGCTGCTGCATTGGATAGATATAGCAGTACTGTTTTAGCTTTTGGAGAAATATTTAACCTAGAGGTTCACTTATTTTTTCTCTCTGCACTGGGGATGTGTATTAATGTTTTCAATAAAATACAGGACTGTAGCACTTGGGTAACAATCCATCCAGACCATAGCCAATGTGAAACTACAATAACGACAACCATAACAAAAGCAGGTATACCTTGAAGGAAGAAAAATATTAATAAAAAAAGATACATATTAATAACAGTGAGTTAGAGAATATGTTATTTTTTATCCTCAGTGTATTTAAGAAACTGTCTTCATGGGAATACCCTTTTAAGTTACAACAAAAGTAGGCAGGCCATAAATATGAAAACACCAGAGGAAGAAGAGAAAAGGAAGAGAGAACAGGAAAAAGGGATGTGGCGGGTGGGGGTAAAGAACAGCCAGGGACACAGCCATGGCACCAAATCAAGAAACAGCTCCCAGAGAGGAATTTGGTTGATTAGCTAATCAATTTTAGTTGATTAGCTCCCAAAAGGGAAATTGCTTAATCCAGGGATGATATGAGTAATGGAATTTCAGATATGAGCTGATGTGGTTGGTTCCTCTATCAAAAAAATATAATTAAAGGAAGTCTACCAGCTCCAAACTCTTCGACAAGTACAAACAATATTGTCAGGCTCTAAGGAAAATTTCTAGATGTATCAGATGATCTGAGTGAACTGTCATTTTAGAGAAAATTCCGTCAGTGGTAGACTGCATTAAATCTTAAAAGGCCACAGAAACAGTGTAGTATTGTGATCGTCTTGTAGACACCTATATGCATTTCAATGGTTATCGAACATGGATAGTACTATAGCATGCTTTCATTCTATATAGCCTAAATGTTTTAAAAATAATTGAATCAGCAAATGGGCAATATGAGTCTAGCTGATATATATTAGTTTCATCAAACCAATGTTTGGTATGTGAGCAACTAATAGTGCTCTTTATTGATAGCTTAAATGGGTTGGCCACTCTTTTGCCTTTACTGCCTTAACAATAATCCCTGTATGATCATCAAGTAATTCAGCATTCCTGCTACTTACTTTATGCTGTATGCAAATTCTTCTTAATTCTTTGCTTACATGTGTGAGCATGCATAGGAATAGGAGGAGCTATGACTCATGCTGCTCCCCCCGCTTCCCTCTTCCTGTCTCTGTCAATGAGGACAGACAGTGAAAAGAGAGACGCAGTAGTGGATGCAATGTATATATGCAGAGGGTAGCGTTGTGAGAAATGGAGGCAAAGACACAGTTACATATGCATGCAGACACATGACTAATGAAACATAAGCAAAGTAAATCTTTACAATACTCTTAGGTAAAACAGGGGGCATCCTGATTACTCTGTCCATTCTCAGCTTTTGACAGTTTTCCATTACCCAGTGGGTCTAGAAAGACTGTCAATCTTCATAGGTAAGTGGATTCAGCAGGACTCTGCCTTTGTCTAATATCCTCTCCACATTTACTCAGCTCTTTATTCATTCATTTTTACCTTATTTATGTTGCAAAAATCATGAGATAAAATTTCAATGCACGATAATAGCTCTTAACATTTGTCTGCCTTATAAACAAAAAGTATATGGTTGTGAGTATCCATATTATTAATATATAACACATTTCTTGGACTATTCAAATGAGTTTGTAGCTAATAAGAACAAAATACCAATTTTTATAAAATAGACAAGAGATAAATCTAGGAGGCAAGATCAAATCTTATTAGGTGAATTTCAGCTGACAAATGATACTTCTGACTTTATGATACCTAAATAAAGTAACAGCATCAGCAAAATGGCATTATGGAGTTATATTGTCAGATCAATAATCTGTTGACAGTTCATCAAGTCAGCAGCACAGTAAGTCACCGCAACATTTATATATACTGACATGTTCTGCTCATTAAAGGAATTCTCTTTGATAAATCAGTAACCAATGACTATAACCAGACAGTTTGGAAATGAGGTTAGTGAGTCCTTTTTAGCATACTCTTTCAGATTTTATATAGACCTGCTGAAATAAGCTTAGATTGAAATAAAAAGCTAGACACAGTTGTTATTTGCTTGTGATCAAGAAAGAATGAGTTAATTAATACTGTTTCTTCTCTGCTTACATAGAACATGTAGTTTCTTTTTGTGCACATGCATGGTTGCAAGTCTTGGCGCACCACAGGTGTAAGAATGACCTCAGTAGATTCACAGTTTCTGTGAAGCTGCTTACTCACATAAAGCCTCTATTGCAGGTTTGTTGTAAATCCTGGGGGTATGGATCACTGCTTCTGGGGTTTAGCTTTAATACTTAGGTATGCAGCAGCTTCGGATCGGCCGATCACTTTCTCAACTGGGTTGCTGTCTCACTAGACGTGTTTCAAAGGTTCTGCCTTCTTCATCATTAGCATACCATACAGCGGTTGTGCTGGTCTTTTCTATGTTTTCTTAGAAAACTCTGGAGTGGATCAGGTTAGTAAAAAAACTGGAGTGGATTGGGTTAGCGGAAAAAAACTGGAGTGAATTTGGTGTTTGTTTTACCTGAATGGAAAATTCATACTGATATATGTTTACATTATATGCGTTTATACACCAAAGAAGATGCCCTCCAAAAAATGTTACATAGAGACTTCAGAATATGAACAGGCAATACAAAATACACTGCATGGAGATACGCTACATGTAGAAGAAACCCTTATATTTGTATCACTAGATGGCATTGAATTTGTAAGATTAGCACTATCTGGATCACAAGTCGCCCTCCACAGTGCACGTCTCGGTGCTGGAATAACAGCCTGCCTGAGACGTGAAATGTCAAAGGCAGCAAGCTATCAGATCTCATATAAAACAAATATTTTACAAAATGACAAAAATTTCCAGAGCTTCGTCTAGCCCTTTTGGGGCAAGAGTGTTAAATTCATATATCATCTAGACATATAGACATTTTAGAGATAAAGTGGGCTTCCCTCCATTCTGTTTAACTGTCTAAATAGCGGCAAATGTCAGGAATTTTGGATTGCAGTTGTGAGTCTCCTTAAAGTGGCGTGTCTCCTTAACCCCTTCCTAACATTTGACGTGGTATTACTGCATGGTGGGAGGTGCGTTCCCGCATTATGCAGTAATACTACGCCATGCTTCTGGCGCTGGCTCCTTAAAGTTCCCTAAACACAAACATTCCCTATACATGTAAAAAAAACCCTGAAAATCACCAAAACCCTGTCATGGCATGGATCGCGGGCGCATCCGTGCTCCTCCGTGTCCCCCTGCTGCAGCCCGATCAACTCACTCACCTCTCTCGGCTCCTGCTCTTCCCCGGACTGCCGTGCGCGTGCGTCCCCGCCTCCTAGGGCATGCGCGCGGCTCCTGCCAAAAATTTAAAGGGCCAGCGCACTGCTAATCGGTGCACTGGCTGAACACCTCACCTTTAAGAATCCTGCCTCTTCCTGTGTCCCCTGCCGGATCTTTGTGCATCACAGCCTAAGAGAAAGCTTCCTGGTGATTATTCCTGCGTTCCTGTGTATTCCTGAGTTCCTGTGTATTCCTGCATTCCTGTGTATTCCTGCATTCCTGTGTGTCTCCGCTCCTGAGTCCTGTGTTGCCGTGTTATCTGAGTTCCTCCGTGTTGCTGTGTTCCGTGTGCCTGTGTTCCCGTTCCCACCTGCCTGGACCTCCCATTGCCAACCCCGGATTTGGACTTGACCTTGCACCTCTGCCGCCTGCCCTGACCCCGAGCCTGGACCTGACTATGAGACTGTCTTCTGCTAAGGTACCTGTCTTCTGCTAGTCGCACCTGGGAATGACCTGGTGGTATCCTGCCGCAGCAAGTCCAACACGCTTTGCGGCGGGCTCTGGTGAAAACCAGGTGCCACTTGGGTTCCGGTCCCAGGTGTCAGCTACTTCCATCTCCCGCGGTGGTCCAGAGGATCCACTGATCCTGACAAACCCCCACATATTTGGTATCGCTGCATCCATAACAATCTGTACAATGAGTCAGAAACATTATAGGACCCATACGTATTTTTGGAGCCGTAAAAACAAAACTTGTAAATTATTCAGAAAATCCCTTCACAAAAATGTTTCAAAATGGGATCAAAAAAGTTATGTGTGCCAAAATGGTACCACTGAAAAGGACAACTCAACACGTAAAAAATAAGCCTTAAACCAGCTCTGTCGACCAAAAAATTATATCACTGAAAAGATGGCGATGCAAAAACAAATGAGATTTTCTTTATATTAGTTTTTTCCAGTAAAATTGTAAATGTATATTAAAAAAAACTATATAAATGATCACCGTGATCTATAGAATAAAGATAATATAGTATTTTTAGTGTCTGGAGTATGACCCCCAAAAAAGATACAATCCCCCCCCCCCAAATTGACAATTTTCTTTTCCTCCATACATTAAAGAGTTAATGAAATCTAATCAAAAAGCTACAGACCCACCAAAATTAAGTATTTGTAAAGTGCATCTCATGTCACAAAAAATAAGCCCTTTTATGACCAAATTGCCAAAAAAATTAAGATTGTATAGCCATTATAAAGTGACAATGAATAATCTGCTCTGAATGGTGCAGCTTCCCTTCGATGCCCTGGTGTGTGCCCATAAAGCAGTCACCACCACATATGGGGTATTGTTATACTCGGGAGAAATTGAGTATCAAACTTTGTGGAGCATTTTGGTATTTTATCCACTGAGAATTTGTACATTTTATGAAAAACTAATTTAGCCAAAAAAAAATTAATTTCGAAATTGCATCTGATTTTGTTTTAACCACAATGGTTAAAAAACTTCATAAAAGTTGTTTTACGTACATTGAGGGGTGTAGTTTCTATAATGGGTTAATTTATGGGGTTTTACTTTTTTTAGGCCTCTCAAAGTGACTTGAAACCTGAGCAGGTCCCTCAATAGTAGTATTCTGCGTTTTTATGAAAATGTGAAAAATTGTACCTGACGATCAAAGCCCCATAACATCCGACAAAAATGAGAGTATGTATAAAAAACCCCGGAGGCATAAAGTAGACATTCGGTGAATGTTAGTTATTATGTTTTTTTGCTGTTTTGACTATGTATGGAAAAATTTGAACATTTAGAATTTCGAAAATTGAGAATTTTTCCAAATTTTCACTAAATATCTGATTTTCTCATAAATAAATGCAAAACATACCACCAATTTTTTTTAACTAACAATGTTTCACGAGAAAAAAATGTCAAAATCACTTGGATATGTGGAATGGAATGGGCCGTTTGAGGTAGATTTTAATACCATTGTTTTTGTTTGAAATTTAGTAGTTTTACAGTTATTACAAGTTCCACACCGATAGAAGCCTTTGAGGGGTAGCCAGCTTCTTGGTATGTTGGTTTTCGCTCTTTTGATTATAGGTGCCACTTTGTTATCCAAGTTTTGCACTCTGGTATATACTATTGGTGGTCCGTTTGGTAAATTGAGACTCAAGACATTATCCCCTTGGAGTAGATGCCAGTGTTTTCTCATTATCCATTCTATTTTTTTTTATAGTTAGCATTAAAAGGTAAAACTAATTTTGTTTCCCCTATGAATTTGTGTCTGAGTGGATCTCGAGGCTTAAAGAATATTGATATCTCAAGTGCTCTGGCTTTTTCGTATGATTCATGTAGTGTTTGATCTGAATATCCTTTTTCCCTAAATTGATCAGTAAGTGTCTTTGCTTCTCTATCAAAGTCATACAGTGTTGTACAGTTCCTTCTAATTCTTCTAAGTTGTCCATATGGGACGTTTAGAAGCCAATTTGGTAAATGGCAACTAGTGTTTAGTATGTAATGGTTTTTTGCCATAGGTTTTTTGTATGTAGTGCACAATAGCTTATTTTGTTCAACCGTTATAGTAAAATCTAAAAATTCTTGCAATTGAGGGAATCCAAAAATGTTTGCAATTGTTCCGTTCCTGCTTGCCACACAGACACAATGGGGCTCATTTACTAAGGGTCCGCGGACCTCGATTTCGTCAGGTTTCCCAAATGTTTCCATTTTGCACCAAATTGCCCCGGGTTTTTGCCGCACGAGATTGGATTGTGAGGCATCGGTGCCGGCTTGCATGAGACAGAAATTGGGGGAGGGGGGCGTGCCGTCAGACAACCTGATGGATTCGGACAAACCGCGGAATTTAAAAACTGAATTGTGTCACAAGATCAAGCACTCACATGCACCAGGAAGAAGAAGGTGAACTCCGGCAGATCTCAGCGCGGAAGCGACACATGCAGGAAAATGGACACACGACCTTAGTGAATCGTCAGACAACGCACCGCGGGATCGCGATAGGACAGGGTAAGTAAATCTGTCCCATCATCATCTATAAAGTGCCACCAGAGCACCAGGTCCGCACCAAGCCTGGGCCCAATAGTGAATGTTTCCCAATATGCCATAAATAAGTTGTGATAACTTGGTGTAAACCTGGTGCCCATGGCGGTTCCTCAAATGGCAATAGTATTGTCCATTAAACTAAAAATAGTTGTGAGTTAAAATGAGATCAATAGCTGTTTTATATATGTTGATTGTCCATCTTTGGATTTGAGGAGAGAAAGAAATCCACCACTGCTATTCCTTGTTTATGTTTTATTATAGTGTATAAAGATGTTATGTCTAATGTTACTAATAGCCAATGTGTTTGCCATTGTAAACTTTCTAGGCATGCTATTATGTCTGTGGGGTCCTTAATATAACTTGGAGTTTGTTTCACTAAGGGTTGAAGTATCTTGTCTACATACTCGGATAGGTAAAGATCCTATCCCGGAGATTATAGGTCGTCCGGGTGGGTTTGCTTTATTTTTATGCATTTTGGGGATAGTATAAAACACTAGTAATCTATAGTTATTACCTAGTATATATTTATATTCTGCTTCTTTAATGATTACATATTCTACTACAGGCTCCACATTTATATACTTATGTACACACACAGTTCTACACATACATACATACATACATACATGTAAATCAGGGCCCAGTAGCTGCTGACCACATTGAGAAATAGAGGGCAGGAAGTAGAGCTGAGATATTCCTAGTTCCGCCATCCTCTCTCCCCCAACCCAACATTTCTAATCTGAGCTGCCGACTCTGGTGTGTACTGTGGAAGATGTGCACTGTTATATATATTTTATTTGCATACATTATGATGCACATCCTCCATTCTTCGTTGTGTCAGGTTGGGCCCCTGACACTGCAAATTCTTTAGTAGCTGCTATGAAAACTTCCCCTGTAGCTGCGCCCCTGCATATAGGCAAATAGGTACATTTATTTTTAAACCATTACATTTTAGGTCCAGCAGCATTATTTTAAGTCCTTTCCAACCATGCAGGTTATCTAACTAATGCTGAAAAAATAATTTAATAACTTTTTTATTTAATTTTTTTTTAATAACAGGAGGCAGGCATATGGGTTATCTAGTCATGCAGTCATGACAAATTCACAATTTCTTTACTACCTAACCTCTTGTTTGTATACTCAATCACACCGAGCCACCATTATACCTGCCACTTCTACTGTTTTCAGCTTTAGAAGAGCCAAAAATTGAGGGACTTTGGAATCAAATCAGCAAAATATTCATCAATGTTGTGACTAGACCAATAGGCTTAGATTCACAATTTTACTTTTACATTTACATATGGATGTACAGAATTACAAAAATATAGCTGTCTGGATTGAAAGACAGAACCGTAGCTATCCATACCTGTGTGTGAATTTCTGATGCTTAATATTTAAATATTTTTTAATATATTGTATTGTAATTGAAAGCAATACATAAATTACATAAATGAACATTTTTTTATTACAAACATTTAAAAACAGTAAAAGCATGCAATTACTTTTTGTGATTATTGGTCATTTTTGCTTATTTGTGCTTTTGCTTTTTGGTTTCATACTATAGTTTGGGGGAAATAATTATGGGTTGTTAAGATGGTAGAAACTATTCCCCTGGTTCAGCATTCACACTGAATCAGAGTGATCAATAGAGAATAGAATTGTTAATGTGTGTTCATCTCTAGCTAAGAATCAATAGAATAACGCTAGTTTCCTAGTATCACAAAACTAATGTTAGAAACAGAAGCTGGATGATAACTTTTTGTGTGAGTCCCAATGTTGCAGTTTTTATTGAGGATATAACAACAATATTAACTATTTCCTATTTACAATAATGTTATGATCTAAAATGTGAATTTTGAATGCACATTTTATTATTACTAGTATTTTATGTGCATTACAGGTATTAGATGTTTAGTTTGTAAATAGAAACACTTTTGTACTGTATTTATTATGCCAAATTTTTAGGGGTTTACAAGAAATACTGTGATCCTATTTATGCTGGGACTTAGGTATAGGTATACAGATGTATACCTAGGTATACAGTATACTTTAAATCGACTGTGATTGAGTGTTCTAATGGACTAAATTTTAAGACATAAATACATTTTTAAAGTAGGGTATAAATCATCCTGTCTACAATTTCCTATTTTATGTGAAATCTCATCTGTCTCATATGACTTCTTGTTTTTTTTATCAGCCAAGTTTAATGTTTACAGATGTAGTGTCACTTCAGATGTTCCTATCTTCTGTGTTATAGTACCTAGAAACATGCTGCTGGTGTCATATTAAAGATATCAATCTCATCTTTCATATCACATTAGACTTTTGGTTCTGTGAAATGCAAGTTGCAGATAAAGATCCAATTCCCCCCTATTTATAACTGTGTGCATCTCCAGTTCTGTGGCTCATAGAACCAAAAGCTTTGAAAAGCTCCAATTCTTATCTTTAATATAACACAAGAATCATGTTCCCATGTGCTATGGAGCCAAAGATAGGGGCTTCTGAATTACACTATCCCTGCAACCTCTAAACCTGATTTATGTCATGTGAAAATGCAATGATATTAGTCATATTTGCCTGACTTTGGGGGAGATTTTTTTTTATAGGTAAACAGGTGAAATTTCACGTACAAGATGGAATTCTAGAAAGGACATTTCCGCTACCTGAGGGTGTTAGTAGTTTAGTGGGGTAAAGCCTGGTGACAGGCTCTCTTTAATTACATTGTTTTATATAAACATTTGAAAGGAAATGTAATATTAATAACAGTCATAAAATAACACACTGATCTCCACACTAGATCAGTCAATTAGTTTTAGATTTAATCAAATGGAGGGCACCTCCGTGCAGTCAAGGTGTTTCAAGTGATTTTATTATAAATATAATTGCATCTAAGTCTTTTCTGGCAAATAGGACACCACAAAGACAAAGGGACAAACCAAACATTCCTGTGATTTTAAAGGTTATTGAAAAAAAATGCAGGAGAGAAACATGATAAAAGTCACTGACTGTGTATTGGAATACAGTTAAGCAAGTTGTTAAAGATTTAAAGAATATAATAACACAATATAGGTACGTACAAGATAGGTTCTGTAGGTTATTAATATATTAGGACTTATTGGGGGAACCAAGCAAAAATATCATGCATACTAGGCCTCCTCTCTATCCCTTCTCTCTAAGCACTAATGGAGGCCTAGTATGCATGTTTTTGCTTGGTTCCCCCAATAAGTCCTAATATATTTATTAAATAAATTATTTTTACTTATATTTTTATATAGGGGAGCTTTGCTATAGCTCCATCTTTAATTTATTTTATTTATTTTTTATGTGTGTCCCATAATCAAATTCCTTACATGTATTTAGTATTTCCTTTGAGCCTTGAATAATAATCACAGTAGTATTGAGCGCTATTAGGAGTCACAAGAATAAATCAATAAACAGGTGATCAGAACTCCTTCACCAAGATAATGGGAATAATGATGCATGCTCACCTAATAACTTGAGGAAGAGGCTATCTTGATTGACACAAATACAGAAATCACATGATTGGACTTGTGGATCACATGATTGGACTTGTGGATCACATGATTGGACTGGTGGATCACATGATTGGACTGGTGGATCACATGATTGGACTTGTGGATCACATGATCGGACTTGTGGATCATGTGATCAGATCGCCCCTAGGATAATGAATGACACAGCTTATGTGTGCCTGAACGATCAGAAAGGAAGCTACCTTGGTGGTAGCTTGGCAACAAGGATCTGGAGGATGTGCGGTGATTACACACACTAACATGAGACCTGTTTTTTAAATATTGGAATTGTTTGCCCATGCAACAGAGACTACGATATGACTACTCTAATTGAATTACAAGCAGCAGAAATACTCAATAGGGCTGATCTATCACAACTGGGGCTAGTTTTCATGTGGTGTTTCTGCAACTTATGGAGTGCACAGTGCACACCAGGGATATTTGGTGCGCACCACTGAAGCATGTGCCTTATAAGATACTGCCACTGCAGTCTGTGTGCAACATAAGCCACAGAGGAAAGTTTAACTTTACTTGTAGGACTAAGGCTTGTACAAATCTTATAAGGACAGTTCAGGCGTATATATCTGACATGCCCTTGTTATGTATGGCATGGGCATACACATACAGTGGAATACGGTGCCCATTACCTTCCCCTCCCCCAGAATGCAGGGAGAGTAGTGAACATCCACAGCAGAGAGTAATTGACTGCTGCCGATGTCCGGTTTTTACAGTGACATCATTGAGACTACCATCCTGCTGAGCAACTATTTTGTAATTGTAAATAGTCATAGTCCATTTTTTGGCTAAGTCGCAGTTATATGGACTCATGTGTCTCCTTAGGCAGTTTGGGCCACAACTTAGTATAGTTTTAACTCTTTTCTGGATGAACCAGAATTAACTACATTTTAAGTTGACTTTTTACCTTGTCAGACTTGAAAGAAGTTTCTCTATGCAAACCAGCTAACTATACCCCGTAGCTGTTTGTATATGAAAATGAGAACAATTAATATACAATAGAAACCATTGGTTAAAAATTGCTATCTATCTATGTATTAACCAAATAGAGAATTAGGACCTTGCACATTGTTGTATTTTTTATCTTTTTAATTAGGAAGACTACAGAGGTTTATTTCTCTGGCTTCTTGCACAAAAATATCAGTTTCTTCTTATTATAAATGCAGTGTTTTTATGAATGCCAAATCTGTTCTAGCCAAAAGATTGTTACAGGACATTGCAAATGATTTATTGCTTCCTATTTACCTCCATGCCAGTGAGTACCATGAGACTATCGTCAGTTGGTCAAAATACATTAACACAATACCCTCTTGTTCTTCTTTGTTCTAAGACTCCTCTTGAGAAATATGTGATGTGTACACAGTGTGCATTACATTTGTGCTCACATCATGGATTTCCTTTGCTTTACTGCAGAGTAGCTATTAATTATTACTTTCCTAGCAACATTTGCATATTGCACACAATGAGCTGCACTAAAACCTCTTATTGCATTGCTTATCTCAACGAATATATCCTTTTTTATTTACAGAACAATTTGTAATACCTTTTTATAACTCCCTACTGGGACAGTTATTTTGGATAACAATGTATCTGTAATACACTGTTGATAAAAAGCAAAGTTCATGCTGTTTTGTGAAATGAATTATGCATTATGGCCCAGGTACTGGCCTGAATGCATAACTAGTATATAAAAATCACCACCAGATTACATGCATTCTTATATTCACATCCCAAACCGAGAAACCCCTATTGGTTTAAAACAGCTGACAGTAATCTTCATAGCAGAATCCTATAATATATAAAGAATATCAGATAAAACTTAACAGCACAAATTTAACTTTATCTGTGAAATACGGACACAATGAATGATGCTGAACATATGACTTGGTGGTCTTTTCTTATGCTGAAGCATTAATCAATTTATCCTTCTTCAGGTGTTTTTAGCTCTGACCCAAGCAGAATGCAAATCACTAAGTATTGTCTTATCAGAAATGAAAGGGGGGGGGGTTAACACTGTGCTGAATATACTATGAGGCTCCACCCTCATGAACCTTAATGAATTCTTTGCAAGGTCCTACCTGGCTAAAAATTCAGCTATAACCTGCATCTGACACATGCTATAGAACATTTTACATACTTAACTCTATAGATTTATACACAGGGTTGTATGCGACTTTGCCCTAAATGTTGAGATATAAAGGCAATACCTTGTTTTAGGGAGTGGAAAATTATAGAAACCTTTTGGAGAGGTGTAAAGGAACTAGCCCACCAAATAACTGACCTGGAAATTCCTTTGGATCCCTGACTATAGCTATTTAATTATGAGAATAGATGTCAGGATAGTTTAGTAAAGGAGTGTCTGGACATGTTGTTATGTCCGAAAATGTAATGAAGTTATGGTAAAAATCCCAGAATATTAATTGTGGTAAAGGTGTTTTAGAAGGCATGCTCAATGCTGACTATAAAATGTAAGTGATAGACCTCTGACCATCATTCCACTGCTTGATTGTTACTCAGGCAGCCATTGGCAGATCAGTGAAAAAGGCAGGGTTAATAGTGTTCCTGTCACTGTAAAACCAACACTCTCTTTTTTTGTGCTTTTCTCATGAGTGATTTTTATTTTTATGCTGCATTTTTTTAAATGTATTCTCTCCTAAATAGGGTATGTTGGTTTATTTTGATTTATGTACTCACCCCATGTTATCTATGTTATTTAAGCATACACATATGGCCCTTTTGCCCTATTTGGGTTCAGTTTTTTTGTATGTGGCACCTCATAGTATTTATAAAAGAGTTGCCTTGTTGATTCCTTTGGCAAGCTTTGATGTCTATTATGTCCCCACTTTTTCTTGCATGTGGACTGAATGTAGGTCTCTTCTACAGTGTACACTATAATGCTGCATATGATCAAGCAATCTCCTGTGGGTAAACCTGCATCAAGCCCTGGTATAAAACACCTAACACATGGATGATCTAGCCAAAGGGAGTACTGCACTTTTCTGGTCAGTTTTACTTAGTTTGTCATACATCACATTATATTCCCATGGAAACTTAAATATAAACAAAATAAGCAGCTAATGTTAAAATTATAAAAGAATTTTACTAAAACTGACATATAACACTATGGCAGGTCCCAACCCTCCTACTATGCCCTACACTAAGTCAATACAAGGTTTGAGAAAAGTAGTGAAAACAGCAGGAAATGTAAAAAAAAAAAAGTAGTGAAAGCCGCAGGGTCATTTTTAAACACTGGTGAACGTCAGTGCATCACTGACTATTAGTAAAAATGTTCTATCAAATGTACATTCTAAACCTATCCTCTTTCTTAAAATATTTATGTGCCATCTCTTTATTTCCAGTTCCATCTGCTCCTCTCAAAAACAAAAAATATATATTCCTATAAATTCTACTGCTATTGCAGCAAGAGTCATAAGATGTTCCATAAATATTGCTAAATAAGTATAATTTTTCCATGCACAGTAGGAGTAGGACAATAACATGCATATTGAGTCATGCACAAATTCTTAAAAAAATCATGAACAACATTATTATTTAAGATGATAATTATCTGCATAAAGAAATTGTGGGGTTTATTGTATTTCTAAACCCATCTTCTGAACCACATTTTTGTTTTAATTTAAAGATTTTTACATATTATTAATTTAGTTAATGCAGAGACATTGCAGCTGATGGTACTTAGCTGAATGACGCTGAGTATACAGGAGGAAAGCCTGCTGTTTAATTCTGGAATGCCCTTCATGTAACTCATTTCAGCAAGCAGCAATTAAAGTTAAATGTCATTTAGACATTTGTATTTGACTTTGAGCTTTTGTAGAAACAAGAAAACAAGTGTTTACACTGAGGCTTAAAACTTAGAGCGCCAAGACTTGTTTATTTCTTCTATATATTGTACTTTATACATTGATAATTACTGATCGTAACCGCATGCGTATAAACTTTGTGTCTGTGTACTAATCTTTGGAGAAGTAAATATTTGAGTATCCTCTTCTGTAATTCAGATAAAGGAATTGATAATTGCATATTTCAGCATTAGACAACGGGAAAAATATATCAAGTATAATTTTATCCATGTTTCTTTATAGAAGTCACCTCATTTACAATATACAATAATACCTCTTAGAAAACACTATCAATGTATCTAGCACTAACCTCTCGATTAATAATAATAATACCTTTATTTATGTAGCGCACACAGATTATGCAGCGCTGCACAGATCAGTCCCTGCCAAATCAGTCCCTTTCCCCAATGGGGCTCACAATCTAATTAACCTACCAGTATGTTTTGGAGTGTGGGAGGAAACCGGAGGACCGGAGGAAACCCACACAAACACGGAGAGAACATACAAACTCTAGCTGTTCCAGGACTATTTTTACCAAGGGCTTGAGACTGCTGTTAAACAGTAACATCAACAATGTGTTATCAGAATGTTCCCTGAGCATTTCTTTGGGTCTCCACACCCTGAATAGTCCTTCATTTGCAAATAAAACACTCACTACATTGGTATTGCAATTTAGGCAAAAAAAATTACCCATATATGAAAGTCCATATGTCTGAAGAAGGGGCCAACCCTGAAATGTCACATGACGTGCTTGAATCCGTCCTCTTTAGTGGAGTAACTGCATGGTGTTCTCAGCCCGTTCACCTGGAGTTCACGCTAGACTATATGGACTTTCACGTATGGGATATTATTTTTGCCAAAAATGCTTGTAACGATTTGTATATCCTTGATTTAGTCGAGACTGCTGTTAAGCACATCACTAAATGTGGTTTCTAGAGCTGGAAAGAAGCTCTGGCTAAATAGCAGCTACTATAACCACGAACAGAAGTAAAATCTACAACAAGAAAATAAAAATATATAAAAATGATGGAGAAAACTTTCAGTGGTGTTGAGTAAAACTTTGCTACTTTCCTACAAATCTTGGTAAATGATATCAAAGGAGCAAAGTTTTGGTTTCCCCCTATGGCCCAAATGAAAAATGAATTCATCTCCATTCTGAAGGATTAATGTCTGACTAAAGAACATTTTTAAATTTTCGGATCTTTTCACTTTCGTCTGCTTAAAGGTAAAGTCCACTTTGCTCCATAGGAAAATTATGGCAAACTTTCTGATTCTTTCTGTTTTGAACAGATTAAATCTCCATAGTCTTCTTGTTATATTCATAGGCATGACAATTAAAAAATACAAATAGATAAAACAGCATCAACTGTTTATAATAGTACATGGTCACAGCTCCTTACGCCCCTGCCTAACTCTCTTATTTAAGTCAATAAATGCCTCCAGTCTGCAAGTACCTTATAAAAGTACATTCATGGCCAAAAGTTTTGAGAATAAAACAAATATTATATTTTCACATGATCTGTTGCCCTCAGGTTTTTAATGTGTGTTTGTCAGATGTTTTTATCACATACAGAAATACAAGTGCAATCATATTATGAGTTACAAAAGCTTTTGTTGACAGTTAGAATGAATTAATGCAGCAAGTCAATATTTGCATTGTTGACCTTTCTTCTTCAGGACCTCTGCAATTCTCCCTGGCATGATCTCAATCAACTTCTAGACCAAATCCTGACTGATAGCAGTCCATTCTTGCCAATCAATGCTTGCATTTTTTCACAATTTGTTGGTTTTTGTTTGTCCACCCGTCTCTTGATGATTGACCACAAGTTCTCAATGGGATTAAGATCTGGAGAGTTTCCAGGCCATGGACCCAGGTAATCTTGTTTGTTCCCTGAGCTATGTAGTATTCACCTTTGCTTTATGCAAGTGCTCATCATGCTGGAAAAGGGATTGTTGATCACCAAACTGCTCTTGGATGGTTGGGAGAAGTTGCTCTTGGAGGGCATTTGGTACCTCTTAATCATGATGGTTGCAGGATGCCTTAACGTTGGCCAAGACTGGTGGTATTGCTCACCGTCTTCTCAACCAAAGCTGTTTTCCAAGCTGTTCAAACAATCGGCCCCGGGGATTCATCAGAGCAATGACTTACCCAGTCCCCGGCCAGTACACTCTCTGCACCTTTTGCATAATATCAGAAGTGGCTTCTTTACTGACCTCCTTGACCACCAGGCCTTGCTCCAAGCGCTCCGCTCAACACGGTGTGAGGCAGATGCACTCACCGCTTCCTGTGCGTCCTGCGCGAGTCTGCACAATGCTTTGCCCGATCCCGAAGCGACACTACCTTTTAAGAGCGGGTCGTATCGCTTGCTGGTTCTCTTGCACCCTGGAGCCTTTTTGTAACAAATGGAACCTCTCTCCGTTGAGATTCCTTGAATGCCATAGATGGTGCCTGGGGTGCGATGCAATTTTCTTTCTCGTTGCGATACTCTTCCCTGTAGGCCGTTTTATGCAGTGCAATGATGGAATGCTACGTGTTTCTTTAGAGATAACATGGTTAACAGAAGAGAAACAATGGTAAGAACATGATGCTAAGCAGCAGCTCTTTTAAAGTGTCCAGTGGTGTCTTTATCAACACCCACACCTGTGTTAATGGAGCAATCACTGAAAAGTATGTAGCTGTCCTTTTAAGGCAGGCCCTGCAATGAAGTGTGAAATGTGTTTTGGGGGAAAAAGTTTATTTTCTGGCAAACATTGAATTGCAATACTTGCTGTTAAGCGATTCCTCCTTTATAACATTCTGGATATTGAAAATTGCCATTATAAAACACTTGAGGACTTGTATAAAATTAACTTTGTATAATTCTCAAAATTTTTGGCCATGACTGTTACCACCTATGCTGCATTCAGGATGTCTGCTTGTACTGCTATAAAATAAAAAAACCCCACTCATCTGCTGATTATAGAAAGTTGTGCCACTTATGGTCATTGGTGCATGTCATGTCCTCAATAGATAGCAACATGTGAGTCATTGTAGTAATTTTGTAATTGTGCAGAACTTTGGTATGTATTGTACATTGTTTAGAAGGATAATTCAAATAAGACATCGCTACGGACTATACTAAAGGATAACTTGTATTAAATTCTATTATAAAACTTGGTGTACATAACATTTTTTTTATTTTGAAACATAACTGTAATGAATAGAGTTTGTTTTACTAGCCAACACTGAAACAAGTGCCTTAATCAAAAGGAAAAAAAATAAAGACCCTAGGGTCAGAGAATTATTAGTGGTGTATGCAGTCTATAGATTACAATGATACTATATGGGATCTCTTTTTGTGATTTTGCATTTGCAAATTTACACTCCCATCTCTTTATGTTTTCATGCTCTAGTGCAGAAATGATCACTTGCTAACTGTTCAATGGGAACACAACAAGTATTCCTAACTATAATGCTAAATAATGGATTACAGTTTACTAGAACAAACAAAACAGGCAATAGTGACAAGAAGTGAATTCACTATCTGGCATATTCAGAAGCATGTATGTCTTTGGTAACTCCAGTGGGCACTGGAGCTTTTAATTTCATTAAATGTTTAATGTTTTCATGTGCTTTAATATTTTACTCAACTATTCAGGTGTTAAAGGGATTGTCTATTGTGTATAAGAAAGTTATAGGTGGAAAGTATTCCTCTATAGGACAGAAATTGTCTGTGCTGCAACTAAGTGTAACACAGCTATGTTTGCACCGGCCTTTTTAGCTTTACCTGTAAACTTTCAATAGGATTGAGATCAGGGCTTTGTAATGGCCACTCCAAAACATTGACTTTGTTATATTTAAAACACTTTGTACCAAGAGTTTTCTATGCATTGTTTTAAAAACCAATGCACCACTTTGACCACAAGTGTTCTCACTTTTTTTATTGTTACGGTTGTGTCTTTTTTAGAACCCAATTACCCTTTTGCCGTCTTTGGGTCGGTTTGCCCTCTGTTTTCTTCTGCGTTTCCTAAACTACAGAATACGCAAACTTCCTCAGATCTGATTTCCCCATCTTCCCACCACATGCACAATCTATTATGGCAAAGCATCAGTAAGAAGGTATGGAGAGTGCTCATGGAAATATCCCTCTTCATACAGAGTACAGAGTGGGTGTTTCTTGCATATAAAAACCTAATCGTTTAGTCACCCCACCCCCTCCCTTCCTTGAAAATTTCACCGCATTTGGATTTTTTTCCCACTTCCCTACAAGGCTTAGAATCTTAAATACTGATGTATTTGATGTACATTTAACAATAAAAAATGTTTTTTTTTTAAGGTGGGGAGAAAACAAAAATTTGAATCACAAAAATTAAAATGGCCAAAGCAAAAAAAAAACCAAAACATGATGCTGCCACACCTATGTTTTACAGTTGGGATGATGTTCTCTGGAGAGTAATGGATGTGAGGAGAAATCGAAAGTACCCCTGCACTCTTCCCATCGTCCAAGGGCAGTACCATTCAGACCTACCCTATGAAAACATACCCCCGCATCCCCCGCCCTAACTTATTTCTTTACACATGGTATTCATTAGAGGGGCTACATCCCATGTGTGAAGAAATGTGTCAGGGTGCCCTATGGAAATTTTTCCATAGGGCAAGTCTGAGTGGTACTGACCGTGTTAGGACGGGAGACAACTCCGGGAACGATAGGGAAAGTGTAGGGACACAATTGATTTCTACTTACATCCATTCCTCTCCAGGGGAGAACTTTTAATCCCTTTAATCCCAAACTGTATATGGAAACCTCACTTGGTATCTATTTATTTATTTTTGACTAACTGCGTATCTGGAAATTGCAGTATATTTCAGATGTGCCTTAAAATACATTCATAGTTGTGTCTCTAATTAACTCAGATGTTACCAATAATCCAGTCTTTGTGTAAGTAAAAGTTTAGCTTTGCAGAAAGTAATAAAATATGTGTTTATAATACTTTGCTTTTTTGTTGTGCTAAATCAATTTTAAAAGCTTCCAAGGGGTTGTGCATATTTAAGATACACATTTCTTTCATATTTGTCTATATAAAACGTATAGCTGGGTATGTGCTATATATCAGTAGGTGTATGAAAAGAACAAAATTTAAAATAAAAATTATAAACCTAATTAAGAAGTGTGCCATTTCCTTTTGATAAAATATTTTTCAAAGGCCTTACGAGGCAGGGATCTTCTGTAATACAACAGAGAGAGCAACCATACTTCTGATTCTGTTGGTAATGACAAGGGTTTGGTATTCGTAGAACCATAACTTGTGTCAACTGTCACTTTGTTAGGTTGACTTTTCCTGTTTTTCACCACCATCACTGCCGTCCCAATTACAGGAGAAATATACGGTGGGGTTTTAAAAAATATCAATTATGTCCCAGCATTTGGACCCCTTAGGAATAATAAATCAATTTATAAATAAACAAATGATTAATAATCACTAACTGTATAAATAAAAGTGTAGTTATTATAGCCATTTTAGCATCACATTGGGAAAACTGGTAACAGTATCTAGCTATTACCAAAAAAGACATAATTATTAAAAATCCTCCATACAATAGTAGTTAAAACAGTTGCAACTTAGGATAGAAATTCAATATAATGAAACAGGAGAAAAATTCTTAGAAATACTACAAAAAAATTGTATTATGTTGAGGTACAATATATGATATAAAATCTGAATTATTTGTTCAATCTTTAAAAGATTCTCCTCTGATGTGTTATTAAGTAGATCTATGAAAATGACATTTCTTATTCTGATGCTATACACCCTGTATTTACGAGCATATTGCTTGAGATAAACTTGTAAAAAACACTAAAGCAGGTTAGAACCAGAGAGATGACTTGACAAAATGTAACTACCTCTAAGCTATTTCTGCTACAAGTAGAACATATAAATCGGTTGCCCTATTTTTCCTTCTTGGATGGGTATTAATCACTCTACCTGTGACAGTATAGCCTCTGCAAAAAATGCAGCAGTAACTTTACTCTGATGATTTATTTGACTTTTATCTTACAAGTCGTAAATATTGTTTTCTTTTTAAAGTAAAGGTAGTATGTTACTTCATAGAAGTGTAAACTGTACAGTTCTGCAATGTAAGCATTTGATATTAAAATTAAAGGGGTTGTCCACTTTAAGCAAATATTAAATACAGTTTGTTTAAGGAAAAGTTATCCAATTTTCCAATATACTTTCTGTATCAATTCCTCACTGTTTTCTAGATCTCTGCTTGCTGTCCTGCTATACAGTAGAACGCTTCCAAATGTACTGCCAGTGGATAGAAATCTGGGTAAGTTGATGTGAAGGACACGCAGGTGCACAAGCCATTAGTATCACATACTGTAGCTCTGATTACTTTCTGTGATAATAACGGCTTGTGCACTCACATGTTCATCATATGACCGTAGACAAATTTCTATCCACTGGCAGTAAATTTAGAAGCATTCTACTGTATAGCAGGACAGCAAGCAGAGATCTTGAAAACTGTGAGGAATTTTACATACATTTTACTTACACAAACCATATCAATTATTTTCTAAAAGTGAACAATCCTTTTAAGTTTTGTAATACAGGCGGTCCCCTACTTAAGGACACCCGACTTACAGACAACTCATAGTTACAGACAGACCCCTCTGACCTCTGGTGAAGCTCTCTGGATGTTACTATAGTCCCAGACTGTAATCGGCTGTAAGGTGTCTGTAATGAAGCTTTACTGATAATCCTTGGTCCCATTACAGCAAAAAATGTTTAAACTCCAATTGTTACTGGGCCCAAAAATTTTTTGTCTAGATCTACAATTATAAAATATACAGTTTCGACTTACATACAAATTCAACTTAAGAACAAACCTCCGGACCCTATCTTGTACATAACCCGGGGACTGCCTGTATTTGATACTTTGGAAATGTTTTTAAAAAAAATAACTTGTCATCTTTGTAAAACTTATGAATTGCCATCTCAACTGCTGATTCCCTTGAAGAGTTTTAGTCCCTTTGCTGCTTCTGGATAATTCCTACTATCTATTAACAATAAATATGTATAAAGGACTTCATGAATATCTGTATCACTTGATTACACAATATTTTTTGTTTTATATCATATTTTATTTTTTGTTTTTTTTTGTCATTTTAGTTATGTAATCGCATCAAAATTTAATTTCTGTGCAGTTTTTGCCACCCACATGACTTCCGCATGTTTTCTTACACTGATATCGCTGAGTGTTTTAAGTGTAAGCTTAGGAACAACTGTTTTGAGTTAAATGACTTAACCCACCCCTTCTCTGTGATAAGCCATCATAGCTAAAACCAAGGGGTATTCCTTCTTTATTAATGGTTTCCAGTCCCATTGGCACCAGGAATGTCTCTTGTAAATTTCTTTTAGTACATTCTTGTAGTATGTTCTTCTATTGTTAAAATAGTGAGCATTCACTATAAGACGACCACTTAATTTTGATGAATAATGCTAGCACCCCCCACATCTGCATGTGATCACTTATATTCAAAATTGTGTGTGTTGTAAAATGGTGATGTAAAAGATGCAACTCAGACATTAGGGTTACATGGTTCACCGCTTGGAATAACCATTTTTATAGATCAGGACTTTTGGGATGCAGTGATACCTGCCATGTTTTATGATTTTATTTCTTTATTTTTATATCAGTTTCAGGGAAAGCAGGGTGATTAGCATTTGATTTTTTTAACTTTGGCATTTTTTTTATTCTGTAATACTGAAATATTACTTTATTGCAGTATATGGCCTGATATCCTAACAAGGGACGACATTCCTATCCAAAATGACGGCATGCACCCGCAACAGGGATTTAAATGCCACAGGAAGCTTTACTGGTGTCATTTAAAGGACATCTATCGCCAGATCAAGGATTGTAAACCAAGCAATCGACATACTGGTGTGTGCCTCCTCTGGGAGGATCTGCTGTTCTTTGAGCTTCTTATGCCCTTGGGCTTTAAAAATTATGCAAATTACCCTGTTGTGCTTGGTTTACAATCCTTGATCTGGTGATAGATGTCCTTTAAACGGTTTACAATCATCATCCGTGCCAGCATAGTGCAGCAAACACCCACCATTCTGAAGAGGGCTCAGCTGTGATTCTTTATGTGCTTTATTAAACTAAGGATGATAAATGGTACTAGGGAACACATTGCTGTCCATATGGTGGAAAATATATATAGAAAATGTTTTTGCCATCCACTTTTAAATTTAATAATAGTAGTATGTTGGTTACATAGTGTAAATACTATAGAGACTGAACTCCTAAAATTTTTTTATAGTTTACATACCATAACCCCTTTGCTGTATCCATTTTATTATTTTTCTTGCATGAGTAAGATCACTGTGGAAATCTACTTTTCTGGGATATAGCCAGTAAAAGCATTGCACTTTGTACTTCTCACTATGAGCAATGTATGAATTTCAATTTTGGTCTGAAGAAAACTGCTAATGAACTCAACTGAAGTGAAGCTAATCTGCCAAAAGAACTGGAATGCTTACTTTGTATTTAGAATTTTACTTTGCCAGTTCTATTCCACGGATTCTCAGATAAAAGTAAAATCTACAGTAGCTTTGAATATATATTTAAAACGACACAGGGGAATAAAGTCTTCTTTGAAGGTTTTGAAGAAATGTGTTTCTTGTATTCTTGACATTACAGTTGAATAGAACTTTAAAGAAGTGCTTGGCTTCCAAACCATGGACTGCAATGATTAATGCTAATGCCCCGAATCTGCATCTTAATTAGAATAACTGTTGTGCTGGCTTTCAGAGTCTAAGGATTTTAATTATTTTATTCAATGAGGAGTAATTTCACCTCTGGAAGATGTCCATAAATGTTTTAAAGTTTAAATAGATGATAAAGTTGACTATGCAACAACTGTTATGTATTGACACGTGTTGATGTAAGTAACAATGATCAAGCACAGACAAAGGGTGAGAAAGAGAAAAATCTAGCCAAAAACTAAAATGCTTTGTATATGTAAAACTGGTGTATATTTCACCAAATAAATTGAAATATTGTTTCAATGTTTAATGTCCCATATGCATTAGAGCAGTGGTGGTGAACCTATGACATGGATACCAGAGGTGGCACTCTGAGCCCTTTCAGTGGGCACTCAGGCTGTTGCCCCAGGACAGTATTCACCAGGCAGGACTTGAGGGATTCTCCTGCAGACACAGGATGTGAAGCATCTGGGTCTACCTGAGACTGCAGGAAGAGAAGGTGTGGACTTGGTCAGATTATCAATGGAGCCATTGAAGATCCTGCTCTTGGCCCCACAATTCTTCCTGTTCAGGGAAGCTCCAATGACAATCTGAATTTTCCCACCTTCTGTCAACAATATTGGTGTCCTCAGGGCGGTTGAAAGCTGTGGTATAGCACAGAGCAAGAAGATTTTAATAATTTAATGCTACGATTGCTGTGTTGGCACTTTGCAATAAACAATTGCGTCTGGTTTGCATTTTGGGCACTCGTTCTCTAAAAGGTTCACCATCACTGCATTAGAGCATGCCTTACACAGCAACTCTTCAGAAATATTTATATCTTATTACTTTAGCTTTCGAGCTGAATTGGATGAGGCGGCCTTGCTCGCTACCTTTAAAAAAGGCCTGTCTAGTAAGATCAAAGACGCCCTGTCAGCAAAGGAACTGCTCTTACCTGTGTGGCCTGATCTACAGGGCTACCCGGATTGACATCTGTTTCTCTGAACGCTCGGAGGAACTGCAAACTGAACTAATGCAAGCCAGAGTCCAACTCAGCTCTGGGACAGGTAGTCAGTTTCTGATTCTGCAGGAAACTTTGTGGTTGCTGGCCTTGTTTCTCAGTAGCAGCTTCCTGTAGATCGTCTCGAGAAGTCACTGGTCATCTCGTCTGTCAGTGGGCAGATTCTCTATGTCCTGGTCCGGTACTGCCCCGAGTCTCTATATATGCAAATAGGGGCGTTACATAAGGAGAGACTTTCATTTTTTATGCTACCCCGGGCCATGTCTTCTGTTCTTCTGGGTCTTTCGTGGTTGCAGGGCCACGCACCCGTGATCAACTGGCAGACTGGGGAAGTTCCTCATTGGGGACAAGAATGTCAGTCTATTTGGCCGATGGTACTTTATTCTGTGGCTTCCGTGCCTTCCCCGGTCTCCTCCAAGGCTCTGTTGGATCTCCCAGCTCCTTATACAGACTCTGCCACCACACTATCCCTACAACTATTGACCTGCTGCGGGGTCCAGCTCCTCCGCGGGGTCAGGTGTACCACTGTTTGTGCCTGAAACCGCAGTGATGTCAGCCTACATCAAGGAAAATTTGCAGAAAGGGTTTATCCGCAAGTCTTCTTCTCCTGCCGGTGCTGGATTCTTCTTTATGGCCAAGAAAGATGGTTCTCTTCGCCCTCTACATTGACTACCACGGTCTAAATAAAGATACAGTGAAGAACCGGTACCCTGTGGAGCCACTAAATTGGACGTTTGGGGGGCATACAATCTTATCAGTATCCGTGAGGGTGATGAGTGGAGGACCACCTTTAACACTTGGTATGGCAACTTTGAGTATCTGGTTATGCCCTTTGGACTGTGCAATGCGCAAACATCTTTGAGACATACTTTACACTTGTTTTGTTGTCTACTTGGACAATATTCTGGTGTTTTCTTCTGACCTGGAGTCTCATCAGGTCCATGTACAACAAGTTCTTAGGTGCCTAATCCCCTATATGCGAAACTTGAAAAGTGCCAGTTCCACCAGAAGAGTCTTCCATTCCTCGGAAATATAATCTCTGACAGGGCTCTACAGATGGATCCGACGAAGTTGTCTGCAGTACTTCAGTGACCTCGCCCAGCAGGACTTTTGTGCAATACAGAGATTCCTAGGCATCGGGAATTATTATCGGCAATGTATACCTCATTTCTCCTCTCTTGTCTCTCCCATTATGGCGTTGACAAAAAAAATGCTAATCCTAAGATCTGGCCTCTGGCGGCTGAAGACGCGTTCACCAAGCTGAAGTCCACCTTTGCCTCTACTCCAGTTCTCACATGGCCTGATACAGAGAAGCCATTCCAGCTGGAGGTGGACACCTCTTCAGTGGGAGCTGGAGCGGTGCTCACCCAGAAGGGACCCAAACGCTCACCTGTGGGACCTTTTCTAAGACCATGTGATATTTCAACTTTTCTTGTTTAATAAATGAACAAAAGTATCTACATTTATGTTTTTTTCTGTCAAGATGGGGTGAAGAGTGTACATTAATGAAAATAAAAGAACTTTTCTGATCTTACTACTTGGCTGCAATGAAAAATTTAAAGGGGTCTGCATACTGCCCATACCCATTGTATCTTTCTCTGCTTTTCTTCCCCTGCTGGCTTGCAAAACATTTGTCTATGTCCACTATTATTCCACTTACGCTATGTGTTCCTTATGTTATCTGTGTATACTGTAAGCCTGTTTTTATTTTATTTTAAGCAGCGATATATGCATAATGTATGATTTAAGTATGAAATGTATTTTCTGTGTGATATAAGTTTTGAAAGTTGAAACTCAAAAGTGTATCACTTAAAGACATTTAAGGGCATTTATCTAAAGGTTTTTTTTCTCTCTTTTTTGTAACTTTAGCGCCAAAATTTGCAACTTTTACACACATTTTGGAAAGTTATCAGCAACAGAGTTTTACACTTTTGCATCAGATTTATCATAAAGATCCACATGTGGACGTCTGGAAAAGTGCTTACCTGCACTTGTTGTAAATTACAATATATGCGTTGCATCTATTACTCATTGTAAGAAAGTAAGGATTATAGGAATTAATCAGCAGTATTGAGCACTTTGTATATCCTTATTCCCTGTTAAGACTCCAGACCAACGTCATTGCTGGGGGGCAGAATTGCTTATATGATAGTGATGTTGATGGTTCCTGCTTTTTTTTACTAAACAGCAGAGCCGACAGTGTAAACATGATTATAGTATTGGTGCTGCATTAACTCCTTACATCTTGTAGTAATGATGGATGCTGGATTATATTTGTTTATAATCCCATAATACAACATCATAGAGCATCATATAGCATTACATAGAGTGTTTGCAGGAGCCATAACCAGAGTATGTAACAATGTTTATACAATAAACCTTTTATTTTATAAAAATCCCCACAAACTTGCCTGTTTTCAACTCAGATTTATTAAGAAATGGCAAAAGAAATTCACATTACAGAACAGGACTCCACCCTTCCAGAGGTGTATCTTGACAAGTATCATCCACAAACTTGCTTGGAAACTCAATTGCCTGTTCAGCCATATTAAAGGAATTGGGCCACTTTACCTCATGTTTTTTTGTAATGTGTGTAAGAACGGGGAGTAGGAGATGAGTTAATTTACTAATATACATCTATTAAAACTTCTACACCACTTTTTTGACATGGAAAGTAAAGCCTCCTGTCTTTTACCTCATAGCCAGATGGGGGGCGGGTCACTTTATCTTATCTATCCATGAACAATCGCCCTGCCAGGAACCTGTGATAGTTGTGCAGTGCTGCGGAATATGTAGGTGCTATAAAATGTAAGAATTATTATTATTAAGATGAAGGTATTTGTATACAGATAGAGATCACATGACCTTTTATCAGCAGCCATTTTATGATCAGGAATGTCTGGCTGAAGATGAAAAAGATAGGAGGCTTCAATTTCAACATCACGAAATCTGAACTTTTAATAGGTAAATTACCTATCATGCTGCACCCCTCACACTTACACACGTATTACAAAAACATGAGTTAAAGTGGCCAACCCGTTTAAAGACTCTGCATCCCTTTAGATGTTGATATATCAACTCAAGAAGCAAGGCACCCAAAAACTTACAGTGACTCTAATTAGAGATGAGCGAGTATACTCGTCCGAGCTTGATGCATTTACTTAAGGAAACACAGTGAAGAACAGTGAAGAATACAATGAAAACAGTGAACACAGTGAACACGGGATCATTTAAGTGAACATACAGTGTATGGAAACATCTGCAATGCGTTCTTCACACACATAGTTCTTCACATACTATTGTGAAGAACACCGTTCTGCACACATGTCTTCAGATAAGTTAGATGTACGGAACATCTGCAATGTGCTCTTCAGTGTTATTTCAATGTGTTCTTTCAGTGAAAACATCTGTAAACATCTGCAAACATCTGCAATGTGTTCTTCAGTGTTCTTTTAATGTGTTCTTTCAGTGAAAAATGCTCGAGTCTGCCATTGACTTCAATGGGGTTGGTTATTAGATACGAGCATTCGAGCATCAGGAAAAATTTGACTTCAGTAACGAGCACTCAAGCATTTTAGTGCTCGCTCATCTCTAACTCTAATATCACTAGGAGATTACCAAATAATGTTTCTAATAATCATTGAAAGGGTATTCCAAGAATAAGCACAATTAATTTACAAATGGGTCCTAAAAATATAAGCTTATATGTAATTAGTTGTTGTTTAAAATTTAGAATTTTGCTCCCCTTAGCAGAAAAATGCTACTGGTAATCAGTCCTGTAATTTTCTGCACGCGGAGCAGACACAGGACATAAGATGGCTGCTGGTCACATGTCCTGCACCTGCCTGGCTAGGTTATATGATCACCTTTATGTTTGGCTGTAGTTGGTTTGTTGCAGTGCATGCATTATTGTCAGTGTTGTGGTAAGACATCATCTCACTGAGGTAAAGTGCAGTGATGGCAGTTACACATCATTAATATGGTAACCTAGCAGGACTGTCTGTTACATCATCAATGGGAGCAAAGCATAAGAGGGAGGCGGGGTTACTGAGAACTAAAGGATCTTGTAGTTTACAGTCGCGGCCATTTTGGTGATACTCCTACTCTACAAAAAGCCCATAACATTTTGTGAATCAAAGATCAATCTATTTAATCTCTGTTTTGAGACTAATGACATTGAGTTTTGTTATATTCATCTATTTATAGCATCATGGGGTTTTGTATCAGACGTTTCACATTCCTGGAATACCCCTTTAAGTCAGCTGTAGTGAAACACCTCCAAAGTAGAGAGCGATAAAAAATATATGCGCTACTCTGCAATTCACCTCACACATTTACAGAAGACTCAATCTGACAGGTACATTATATGTATAGTTATACTGAAACCCATAAACAATATGAACATTTTATATGGATACACAACTCTAATATATTAGTGAAATAGATGTTCTTAATATTTGCCTTTTTTTCAAGTTAACATTGAAAAATGAATTGCTTTATATTTCTATTAACTGTCCTACTGAATGTGAGATAAAATATATTGATCTAATTTTGAGTTGCAAGCAATTTTAAAGATGGATGTTTAAAAGTAGGTCTTCATTTTAAATATATATTCCGTTCCAAATAAGAATGGATGGGGAATCTATTTTTGGGGTAATGGAACAAGACATTAAATAAACAATGCAGGAGGGAATCCTTTCCCTTAGGGGATTTTAATCTCAGCGACATAGTGGGAGGTGGAGAGGCGCTGCTGACAGCTCTGAGCAGAGTGCTGAATTGAAGCAGATCTGTCACTTGCATTATACTGAATAGTGACAGCAGTTTATTATGGGGATGTGTGACTTTGTTGCTAACATTAACCTTCACACATCTAGACCATTTTTTAAAAACCTTTTTCAATAAACTTTAAGAAATGTTCTTCTTTATTTTATGAAACATAAACCATCGCCGTTTATGACACGTTAGAAGGGCACTTCCGTATTTTAAAAGGGACAGCATTTTTCTACTGTTGTAAACTATCTCAATTATTTCTTAACCTGCAATAAAACTACAGGCATAAAGCGCACACTCTATGAATTCGATAAAAATGACACTAATTCATAAACACTTTATAATACTGTAATAGTCATTGTTCAGTGGCAGTGAAAAAAGTAGTGTTATGTTTCCCAGAGGAATTTTTTTGTTAACATAGTTGCATAAAAAGGATTTATGCTGTCACCGCTGCATTTCTTTCACAGCCCAGTGGGATTTGGGAAAGCATAATGAGAGAATTCTAAATATGCATGTATTCATTTTTCAGCACCACAATACTTTCCTAGTGGCATATATAATAACAAGCTAAAGAAAAGGTTTCTGTTCTAAATGAAAAAAATGTTTAAAATCTACATTATAAGATAGGTACAGATATAAAAGGATATAATATATTTGTTACCTAGGTGTTCTAACTACTTGCTGTTTTCTTCCTGGTATAACCATTGTTGACATAAACTTAGTTGAAACTTTGCCGCATGAATAATAATCTCATCATAGCATTTCTTATGTTTTCTGAAAATACTTAACAAATTACACAGTTGAGCACACATGAAAGAAAATAGGTTGTTTAACATGGTTCTGAAACATGATGATATAACATAAAGGTCATCTTCAAAACTCTGTATTCCTTTACACATAGGGGGACACGTATCTTTATTTCTGTTAAATTGTCTCATTTTTGAAACTTTTGTTGTTTGTGCAACTTTTCATTGCAACTTTTGCTGTTGTTTTTCAAGTATGCCTTGGTCTGCACCTTGTGTAGTGCCTTATGTATCTTTAATTTCAAGGTGTTCCGTGCAACTTTTCACTTATTTTGCTTAATATTCTGAATTTTTAGGCGCAAATCTGGACCTGGTCCAGGCAGGTGCAAAGGGTTTGTTTAATGGACCCTGTTGTAACATTTAAATTGGATTTATCTCACATGCTGCAAATGTTGCACAGTAACGAGTTTTTTTTTGGAAAATTCATAAATTTTTCCATTTAAATTTTTTTTAAATGTATTGGTTATTTCTAGGGGTAAGGTCACACCTGGCGTTTTGGTTGCATTTTCAAATGCATTACAACCGTTGAGGAGAGGTGATTTGCCTAATTACATTACTGTTAACATTTGCATTTACAAAACGCAATGTAAACGTGACATTAACACGTAAACGCAAATGTTAACAGTAATGTAATTAGGCAAATCACCTCTCCTCAGCTTTTGTAATGTATTTCAAAATGCAATTAAAATGCAATTAAAATGCAATTAAAATGCAATCAAAATGCAACGTGTGACCGTAACATCATGTGTGACCACAGCCTCCTATGTCATCATCTCCCTGGGGTGTGACTACAGTGCTTAAAATGCAGGACATAGCTTCAAATCAAAAATAAACAGTAGTGTCCACTCCTGCATATAACCCCTCACATGGCTTGTGTCCATGTGGATCTGAGACATTTGCAACAAAAAGTCTCAAGAAGGCAAAATTTGCGCCTGCCAGGATATGCAAAACTGATCATGTATCACAAGTAAAAACACATGATCCTACATAAGGCACAAAAAAGAGATGTCAAATGTCTCAAAAATTCACCAAAATAGAAAAAACTATGATACAGGTAAAAAATGCTCCGACATGGATAATAGAAACGTTAACCCCTAGCTCAGGTCATAAGACAAAACCCGGACATTCATTGGATTAAAAGCAAGGAGTCAGAGCATAGAATTGGTTTATATGTCGACAATATAATTATTACCTGTCTAGACCTACTATTATCCTTGGAAGCCATAAGGCAAACTATTGAAAGATACTCCTGTCTATCATACTACAAAATAAATGAAACAAAAAGTAGTATCTTCTTAGTAATTGAAACAAGAGAACTTTAACATAACATCAGCTCGAAATTCTCCTTTGGTTGGGTGCCAAGCGGTTTGAAATATTTGGGAATTATCTTAGGCCCCACAATGGAGTCAATTATTAACTTGAATAGTATTAATTCAATAGATACATTAAAAATCCTGGTTAACAAACTACCTAATTCACTATCATGGTTGGTAAGAATGAGTGCCATTAAGTGGTTTAAGTGGTTAATTTTGGCTGAACAATTTACGTTTATTTACAAAAAAAAGAAAAAATTATGAATTTTTCGAAAAATGTGCCATTTTCGAAATCCTAATCAGGCAGATAGATTTACCACCTAAATAACTTGCTAAATAACATTTCCCATGTGTCTATTTTACATTTTCATAATTTTTGAAATGTCTGGATAATTTATTTTGATGTCACAATACTTACAAATAGATTATCGATTTTATGTATTCTCAGAATTTACTATTTTGGGGATAAATACTGTTTTGAATGAAATTTTACATATTTAGCATTGAAACCACCATACAGTTAGGGCCAGAAATATTTGGACAGTGACACCATTTTCGGGAGTTACGCTCTGCATGCCACCACATTGGATTTGAAATGAAACCTCTACAACAGAATTCAAGTGCAGATTGTAACATTTAATTTGAAGGATTGAACAAAAATATCTGATAGAAAATGTAGGAATTGTACACATTTCTTTACAAACACTCCACATTTTATGAGCTCAAAAGTAATTGGACAAATAAACGTAACCCAAACAAAAAATTTTTTTTTTAATATTTTGTTGCGAATCCTTTGGAGGCAATCACTGCCTTAAGTCCGGAACCCATGGACATCACCAAACGCTGGGTTTCCTCCTTCTTAATGCTTTGCCAGGCCTTTACAGCCGCAGCCTTCAGGTCTTGCTTGTTTGTAGGTCTTTCTGTCTTAAGTCTGGATTTGAGCAAGTGAAATGCATGCTCAATTGGGTTAAGATCTGGTGATTGACTTGGCCATTGCAGAATGTTCCACTTTTTTGCACTCATGAACTTTTCACTTTTTTGTTATTGGGGCCATGTGACGGCATTTTTTTTGCGGGGCAAGATGCTTTTTTCAGTGTTACCATTTTAGGGTTGGTATCCCCTATTGTTGAAAATTTTAGATTTTTAACGTCAAAAGTTACATTTAAAGGTGGAATCTCAATAGCCTATTCAGAATTCATGGACTACCCTAGTAAGGAGAAACTCGGTTGTATGATCAAATGGGAACAGGACCTAGGGAGATCCTTTTCCCTAGTTGATTGGCTTAATGCCTTCAGGATGGCCAATAAAATTACATTTTGTTCTAGCTACAATGAGATATTATTTAAGATAGATACTAGATGGTCCCGCACGTCTTTCAAACATGTTTACTGATCATTCTGACTTATGCTGGAGACACTGTGGTCACAAAGCAAGTTTACTCCATATTCTTTGGTTGTGTCCCAAGTTAAGTAGTTATTGGTTGGGTGTTGCCAAAATCATAGAGTTGGTAGTCAAAGATTGCTTTGACCTATTCCCAGAATTGGCACTATTAACCATTATGTCAAGAGATTTAACAAAAAAAATTTTGAATAAAGATGGGTGATTAACCAAATTATGACAGTTGCTAGAGCTGTACTCATTAAAAATGGTACTGGAATTTTGTATTTTTGTATCTTGGAAATAAATAAAGAAAAAAAAAAGACAAGTAAACTTGGTAACACATGTGTTTGCAATATTTTGTGTAGCTCTTTTTAAAATAAACTCTGTTAACTGAACATATACAGTCATGGCCAAAAGTTTTGAGAATGACACAAATATTATATTTTCACATGATCTGTTGCCCTCTGGTTTTTATGTGTGTTTGTCAGATGTTTTTTTATCACATACAGAAATACAAGTGCAATCATATTATGAGGAACAAAAGCTTTTATTGACAGTTAGAATGAGTTAATGCAGCAAGTCAATATTTGCAGTGTTGACCCTTCTTCTTCAGGACCTCTGCAATTCTACCTGGCAGCTCTCAATCAACTTCTGGACCAAATCCAGACTGATAGCAGTCCATTCTTGCTCAATCAATTGAATTCCTTGATGATGCGATAGATTGTTGACTGAGGTGCAATCTTTCTAGCTGCAATACTCTTCCCTGTTAGGCCAGTTTTGTGCAGTGCAATGATGGCTGCATGTGTTTCTTTAGAGATAACCATGGTTAACAGAAGAGAAACAATGATGCCTCCTTTTAAAGTGTCCAGTGAAGTGATTCTTACTTAATCATGACAGATTGATCTCAAGCCCTGTCCTTATCAACACCCACACCTGTGTTACTGGAGCAATCACTGAAACGATTTTAGCTGCTCCTTTTAAGGCAGGCCTGCAATGAAGTTGAAATGTGTTTTGGGGGAAAAAGTTTATTTTCTAGGCAAATATTGACTTTGCAATTACTTGCTGTTAAGCTGATCACTCTTTATACCATTCTGGAGTATATGCAAATTGCCATTATAAAACCTGATGCAGTAGACTTTGTAAAAATTAACATTTGTATCATTTTTAAAACTTTTTGCCATGACTGTACTTAAAAAATACCCCAAATTTTATATGTATATAAAAATGTCACAGGGGTCAAAGACGCAAAATATCCCACATTTATAAATAATGGCACTTCCAGTGCATTTACAGTAGGTAGGGGAGATGAAAAATTGCTCGTAATTTATTTAATGGAACACACTATTATTAGTTATATTTAGGAATGTCTGCCTTTCATAATCATAAATTGTATTACTGTGATTGTGTCTGCTTTTCTAGTCACTTTTCAAACTTAATGTGGAACAGGAAGAGTCACTTAAACATGGCACAAAAGCAAAAAATGCTCTGCCTGATGGGTTGTACAAGATTGGTTTAGGCAGTTAAAAGGAAAACAAAATTTTCTTACTTGTTATTTTACAACCTTTTAACTATCCACTATCTTCTGTTGAGTGGTTGGTGCACTCCATATGGGAAAAGCTCAGTACTGTGGAGTTCCTGAAAAAACCTTTTGAAAAAATTTGTTATTTTAAAATATATTTGGCAGATAAATGGGATTTCTGTTAACAAAAGAGTAAAAGTGATTCAGTGACAATCAGGGGAGTGCAGGGAAATCTTTCAAGCTCTCAATTTCAGCCTACTATGGATCAGATTGACAGATTACTAAAAGGGGCCAGTGAGGACCTAGCAGTTATGGTGTATATTGCTACCAAGGACAGTTCAGTTTCAGTGTGGAACCAAACTAAATGAGAAGAAACCTGAAAAGATAAGAAACAACATGGTTGAATGGAAAGTAAGTATTAAATATGTACATTATTAAAATATGTACATATTGTGCCTACAGAACATGAAGCATCCAAAATGATACAAAGGAAGAATACAATGTATTCACTTCATCTTTGTCACTTAATAAAAGCAGATGTTGCAGGCAGCCTTTAAATCGTAGGATGCGTCGCTGAAAAATTGAATACTTTTTTCCTCTGTAAACAAAGCATATTCTAATTATTTCCATTGTGATTCAGCTCATGTTACAAGGCAAAGGGCCATATGATTTTCCATGTCAGAGAATCAATGTGCTAAGGGTTTGGATTCAGCATCTGTTGCTGTGCAGTAATATATTTCATATGCCAAATTATCACCAACGAAAAGTCTCCACAAATATTAAAACTGTCTGTTTCAATTGAGTCAGCGAAGTTGGTCTTGTATCTTAGTCTAAATCTAATTAGGACATTTCATGTTTCCAGATGGATGGTTTGCTTTGCCTATAATTTTCAGTTTTCAGGACTAATCATTTTTATCCTCTGGTTCTTGCAATTAAATCTGTCTTCCAATAAGTCTCAATCATGACATTGTATGATAACCACAATATTTCAGCAATGTATGTAAAATTCTACAAACTCTACATTTTCCTTGTAAAAGACCCATTTGCTGCATGGATGAAACATTTTGCTGTTCTAATTGACATTCAATTAGTAGATTAGTTTTATTTGTCTCACACTTCTACATTAAGGTTTGTTTGTAAAGAATGGAAAAAAAATTAAGTAAGGCCAAAAAGATATACCGTAATATAGTGAGATTGAAATATAATCTATATATTTTATACTGCACATATCACTGCTAGATGATAAATGTTACAGCTCCAATAGGCCTTCTCCTGGAAGATCCATTTATAGTTCATGTTACATATAAACTCATTAAGCCTCATATATCAAAACTGTGTCAAAGATAAAGAAGCTTTGTTGCACAAGACATATATGATCTCTAAGTATTGCTTGGCAAAATTACCAAATATAGAAGTTCAGAAATAGAACAGCAATGGACTTGTCTACATTTACCTAAAAGTGAAGCATAAATCATACTGCTTCCATCATGAACTGGTGCTCTGCTGTTTGTTCAAATATGTCACAACTGCAATGGATGCTAAAATGAATTACAGTTCTACATTTAAAGTTAACTTTAAACTGACATTTAACATGCCACATGCTATTGAAACTGTCCCTTTAAATGGGTCTACCCATCTTGGAAAATAGCTTTATTATAAGAACATCAATTGTCTGGACGCTGCAGTTGGAAATCTTGCAATGCCTTTATATAAAGTACAACATTTGCAAATACAACTTCTTCCAAAACCAGAGTTAACATTGCAGAGGATACTACAGTAGTTTCTGAGGATTCTTTAAAGTGAATCGGTCACCAGGAATGTAATTTTTAGCTGGCGACAGGTTCCAATGGCCTATGTTATGCTGATTTTAAAAATGCCTTTGTCAGCATTCTGAATCATTTCAGTGGTTTATATAAGTTGAATTCACATAACCTGGCTCACTGTCAGTAGAATGTGGTGAGTCCGGGCAGAGAGGCAGCTGCAGCCTGTGTGTCTCCTTGTGCATTCTCCTTTCATCCACACCATTCCCCTCCCTCCCCTGCCTACTCAATGCACAGGAAAGGAAGTGAGGAGGGCTGAGAGAACTGCATATGTGTGGAGGAGAGGAGACTGATATTGGCACACGCAGGTAGTATTAATTTAACTCATATAAATTACTGAAATGATCCCAAAGTGCTGACAAAGGCATTTTTAAAATCGGCATAGCATAGGCTATTTGAATCTGTCACCAGCTAAAAGTCACATTCCTGCTGATAGCTTCCCTTTAAATAACTACATATTTCTTAAAAAAAAATATATATATATATATTTATAAACCTGTAGAACGATAATATACCATATATACTCGAGTATAAGCCGACCCAAGTATAAGCCGAGACCCCTAATTTACAACAAAAACCTGGTAAAACCTATATTTTTTTTACTCGAGTATAAGCCGAGTTTGGGTTTTCAGCATATTTTTTGTGCTGAAAAACTAGCTTATCTCGAGTATATATGGTAAGTGGTTTTAGTTTAGATAGAAATCAGTAATTTTAAACAGAAAATTCCATTTTGAGTTGGTCATTTATTTTAGCAGTATTTTTGAGAAAATTGTAACGTTCAAATGCTTTAATATATCCAGGTTATTGAAACTTAAATTAGTGGAAAATCGGATGATATATTTTGCGTTTAATTATAAAAAAAAAAGAAATTTGGCTAAAATGCAGAAGAATTCTCAATTTTCAAAGTTCTAAATTTTTTGCTTTTCAGGCAAATAATTGCAACACCCCCCACTGGGGCTTAGCCTTTCTTCGGGTGGCTGTAGGCAGCCCGGACCCAGAATACCGGAGTTACTGGCTTATGTGGTCTTGGGCATGCTATGGTCACGGTCCTTGCTATTGGGGCTGGAGGACGGGCCTACAGCTTGGCAGGTCTCCAGCAGGTGGTGTGTGCAAGAAACATGGAGAAACATGGCTGATGGGCAACCCCTGAGGTGTATATTTGGATTCCTGGGTGATGGAGGATGGGGAGCTCGTGATGGTGAACAGCCTGATCCAGGGATCACATGGAGGAATGTTGTGAAAATCTACACACAGTTCTTTATTGGAACTTCATCAGCATCAGGTTCAGCAGGCTGGAAAGCTGGTAGGAGGTAGCTGGTCCGCATTAGGGGTTGCTCACAGCCTGGTAGTAACTTCAGGCTGGGCCGGTAAAGATGGAGCCCAGTCCAGACAGTGGACCTTTGCTCTAGGGCATAGTCTCCTGACTTCCCCAATGTGTCAGGCAGCTGGCATGAGACACCTCCGCTTCCTGGTAGTGTGTCTTGATGGCAGCCCTGCAGGAGCCGCACACTGGACTTGCTTCTCACTCTGCTGACTAAGACCGCATGACCTCATCTGACCATGTGCTCCCATCCCACAAGGGGTTTTTATACTCCCCTAGTGAGGTTGCAGGACTCTCAAATCAGCTTCCATCTTGCTTTACAGTTAAGATCACAGCATATCATTGGTTACAGACAATATATATGTTTCTGTTGCCCTCCTAGGCAGTGGTTCCAGCTGCAATTACAAAGTATTCCACTTTTGGAGACCTCCTAGAGAGGTGATCAGTCTCCCTAGACAGCTCCTGACCTGCAGAGGATGCTTTTCGCAACAACTACCCACCCTATGCATCGGCAGGGTTGTTGCATAGTCATAGCACCCAAAAACGTACTAAATAGCTAATATTTCCCTAATGTCTGCTTTATGTTTCACGAGCAGCTGAGCTCCCACAGTGATTGGCACTGTACATAGGAATTCTGCAACAGACCACATATTCCGACGTACAAGTATGTCTTATTTCACCAAGGGGTTAAGTTTCCATGAAATCTTCCCAGTGGTGTTAGTCTTTATTTCCCTAATATTTTCCTGCCTAGCCTTCTGTAGCCATGTACACCAAATGAAGTCACTTCCTTTCTTTAATACAGAAGTATTGACATGTCATAAAGAGCTTAAAGTAGCTCAGTTAAAAGCTTCCAATGAGCTGCATGTGCATTCAGCTTTTGCTCCCAGCAGTCCCGGTCTTATGAGTACGTCTGTGCCGATTTGGTGAAATACAGGGTGAGTTTATACAGCTTGGACAGATATTTCTAGGCAGGATTGGATGACACTCACATTGTCCCATGAAATGGGATTTACACTTTAGAAGCTTTTATATAGGTGTAATAAATGTCTATACTTTTCATGCATCAATTTAAATGCATGTGAGCAAATCTTCTCACGTTACTAGATGTTACTAGAGGTGTAACTAGAAAGGATTTGGCCTTAGAGCAAAAGTTTATCTTGGCTTCTGGCATCTAATTGTATGTGATAATTGTGGTGTTTTATTAAGCAGGGCACTCTAACATAAAGTTACAGCTCCATTAAAATGTATTTAGTAACCTAACCTTACTACATAGTGTTCCAACATAGTGTTTCAAGTATAATAGTCCTTCAAGTACCCCCACCCCATGCATCTATAATACCCCCTTTATGTTGGCCTCCCTGCGTAATGTGTCTCCTTTTTGTAGTTTATGTTTCTCTTTCCAAAGCTCCTCCCCTTTTGGTAACTCCCCCACCTGATACTGCCTTTCCTATTAGAGAGAGGAGGAAAAAAATAAGAAGTCTCCCAATTTTTTCTTTGTTATTTGATTAATGGAAGAGTTACCCAGACTATAGGTTTGCCATAAGTCCTGCCAATAAGGTGGAAGGATGCTTACAGTTTTATTGTATATTTGATTGTGTTTACCATATATACTCAACTATAAGCCAAGTTTTTTAGCACAATTTTTGTGCTGAAAAAGCCCCACTTAGCATATACTAGAGTATATAAGATAAAAAATAGTACGGTACTTACCTCCCACTCTCACCCACGACATCCTCTTCTCCCTCAGGACAGTGGGCAGTGGCACGTGGGCAGTGGCATGTCTATCAATGTGATGCGTGTGGGCAGAGACATGCCTCTGCCCGCTCTGCCAGGAAGCCTGAACACAGCAGAGAAGACAAGCCAGGGGAGAAGAGGTTAAGCGCCGGAGGTGAGTACTAAGTTTTATTTATTTTATCATGAAAGGCCCCTGCTGGACATTTTATTTTATAGGGGGACCCTCCTGGACATTTTATTCTAAATAGGGGCTTTGCTGGAATTTTTATTTTAAAGGGGGGGCTCTGCTAGACATTTTTTAAAATTATATTTTCTTTTACAAAGCTGTGCGAAACAAATTTTACTTCTCAGTGATGTTATTTATTATTCCATACCGTGTAAGCTGGGAAAAAAATCCAAATGTGGTGAAAAAATGCATTTGCGTCACTTTCTTCTGGCGACAGTTTTATGACTTTAACTGTGCACTTCAAATGTTACTTTATGTCTACTTTATTCTTTGGTTTGGTATGATCACAGTAATACCAAATTTATGTAGGTTTTATTGTTTTTTGATAAATTTTCAGGTGCTTTTGAGGTGTCATTTTTTGCAAGATGAGCTGACGTTTTCATCGCTACTATTTTGAGGACTATGTGACCTTTTGATAACTTTTTATTACATTTTTTGTGTTAAGTAAAATGGTGTAAAAGCCGAGTTTTGGACATTTGGGTGCTATTTTTTGTTATGTGGTTCATTGCCAGCAATACATGTTTTTATATTTTATGATATTGGGCATTTTTGTATTCAGCTTTACCTAAAGTGTTTGTGATTTTTATTGTTTATTTAGTTTTATATTAGTTTAAGGAAAAGGGGGTGATTTGAATTAATAATATTTTATTAATTTTTAAAACATGTTTAACTTAAATTTTATTTTCACTATTTCTTAGTCCCTCTAGGGTACTTTAACCCTAGATGGTCTGATCATTCTTACCATATACTGCAATACTACTGTATTTTACATAGGATTCATTACAATGAGCCATTAGTTCATTGTAACGAATCTTCAGAAACCATCCAGCCTTGGGTCTGACTAAGACTGTCATGGCAACCGATCACCACTCTTTCCCCCAATGACGTTTGGGGGAGTGGCGATCTCAACAAAGATCTTTTAAATGTCTTTTAAATGCTGCTGGTGTCTTTGCCAGTGGCAAACAAGGAGTTAACATCTGCTAGCACCAACTGTGGATGCAGCGAACCGCATCTCTGTATGAAGCCCTCTTAAAACAATCTTTGTAGCTCACTGCCGCATATATCCGTCAGTAAGTGTGAAGGGCATAAAGAGTAGTGGCTGCATTTTCCAACCTAGGCTTATATTCGTGTCAATAAGTTTTGCCAGTTTTTTCTGGCAAAATTAGGTGCCTCGGCTTATACTTGGGTCGGCATAAACTCGAGTACATACCATACTTATACCATTTTACTGCCAAAGACCAAGAAATAAAAGCCTTGTGTGGGACCTTAAAATGATAAAAGCCTTCTGCTGAAATGTAATCTATAGAAAACAGTGATACAGAAGCTATTTGTTTCGACAACTGCTTGTAACCCAGCTATAAAGCTGACAGAATTACTTGGGTATTGTGGAGATAATGCGTCTGGTGCAGTGATAATGAGTCAATCCAGGAAGTTGGAAGAAGTGAGAAGAGCTATATGAATTTTATTTTCACTTCCTTTCTAGAAGTAGCGGAAAGGTCAGATATAAGCTGTTGAAGATTTTCTCCCTGTGGTGTATTGCCATTTTGTTTCTGAACAAAGAAAACATATAACTTATGTCTATACCTTAACAAGAATAGTAAACTGGGCTTATCATTGAAATGTTTTATATTGTAGGTAAAGAAAAAATAGAGTTGTTTTGGGTTGTGGATTTACTAAGGAAATTCAAATAATTTTATTTACCATACATGTATATATTCAATTATATACATATACATATATATATATATACAGGCAGTCCCCGAGTTACGTACAAGATAGCGTCCTCCGGAGGTTTGTTCTTAAGTTGAATTTGTATGTAAGTCGAAACTGTATATTTTATAATTGTAGATCCAGACAAAAAAAAATTGGCCCCAGTGACAATTGGAGTTTAAACATTTTTTGCTGTAATGGGACCAAGGATTACCAGTAAAGCTTCATTACAGACACCTTACAGCTGGTCATTGTAGTCTGGGACTATAGTAAAGCATTCTGAAAGCTTCACCAGAGGTCAGGGGGGTCTGTCTGTAACTATGGGTTGTCAGTAAGTCAGGTGTCCTTAAGTAGGGGACTGTCTGTATATATATAATAGTAGATGAAACATTCCATCTCAATTGGCCTTTTTTCAGTTTTTTTCCTTTTAGGGTTGTACACATTCCTGATAGGAATGAAAAGGGAGTATAGGACACATTCATGGCCAATTCTCAATTTATTTTTTGCCTGAATGTGATAGCAAGTGCTCACTTTAAAATCCCCATAAACCCAGTTTATAAGGATAGGAAAGTCTCACAATTCTCTACGGTCAGGGTCTTATCTATAATAAGGCACATGGCTTGAGAAAGGAGGCTATGCTCTACAAGGAAAAAAAAAATGTTATTACATTTAACTTAGAGTTTCTGTCAGATAGTCGTGTAACTATTCAGCATCTGTGGAGAAAAAGTGGAGGAGGGAAACATCAATATAGGATTCTGGATGACAGGAAGTGACAAACTCCCGACTCGCTGTTCTCACCAGCATCCCTTCTTGAAAACCATGAAGAAGTATATCAGCACACTGCTGTCAAGTGAATTGATAACCTAAAAAGTGGGTGTGCAGAGGTCTCCATAGAGGTTATGACCTCTGTAAGGGTTATATTTGCTCCATCTTGCTCTATTAGAATAAGCTGAGGCAGATGCTACCTTGCCCCAAATGTAAGAATCAATATATACTATATTCTATATATGCTATACAGGTATGCTATATAGATGATGAATGGATCCGAGTGTTAAATTTGTGTATAAGGGGTGTCAAGATCAGTGGTAGTGATTCTCTGTACCACCACGGACGATGATGTAAGCCAACACTTGGGTCAAAGCGGTACCTGGTTTTCACCAGAGCCTGCCACAAAGCAGGTTGGACTTTTTGTGGTGCGGTACCCCCAGGTCGTAGCACAGGCATGACAGGGCGAAGTACAGAATCGTAAGGCAAACTTGTGGCCGGGGACAGGCAGAAGGTTGAGACAGGCAGCACAGGATCGGAGTCGGGGACATAGCAGTAGGTTAGTACAGGCAGCTCGGGATCACAGTCAATAACGGAACCGGGGTCACAATGAGAATTTGGAGAATCTCAGAGGCACTAGGCACAAAGATCTGGTAATGCTGGGAGAGGCTGACTTTTATCCAATTTCCTGTGAATGGCCAGCACTGGCCCTTAAAATCTTTGAGCACTAGACGGAGATATTTTATGATGTGATACAATACATTAGCACTTTATTGATCCCCTAGGGGGAAATTCTTTTGTACATAGTGTCCTGGCAATTGTTACATACAGTTAGAGACAGTCACATTCTTAACCGTGGCTAGTTCCTTGTAGCATACAAACATTACAGAAGGGGTAAAAAAATACATTAGTGACAGTAACAGATACAAGCTAGAGAGTATAGGGGTTGCCGCAGTAGGGGTTCTGGTGCGGCGCTAACGGAAACAGACACTGCCTGTAGCTCCACTTTTGCCAAGTACTGGCACTCAAGAAGCCTGGTGCTGGCTACCACTGGAGCCTTGGTACAGTGTTCCTTCTGACTTGTGGTAAAGCACTGGTTGTGATCACTAAAATTTCAGGTGCTCCAATGATGCCATAACTGGTGCTCTTGGCTGCCAGGTTCCAGTTCGGCGTTCTGTTGCACCCAGTCCTGTGACATGGAGGTGGCAATAGGGTGAGTGCCAAGTTGCTGGCAGAGGTGAGGGGGTTGCTGGAGCAGATGCATAGGCATCCACCTACATCAGCATTATCTTACCAGTACATTCTCCTAAGTACAACTGCACCAGATTTAGAGAAGGTTGCTTGTTGCAAAAAAGACAGAGGTAATGGTGTGACTTTATTTTTACCTTTTGCATGTTATATATGCTGCAAGCAGTCCCTGCTTCGTCACTACAGTTTAATGTTGTTATCCAGAGCTACCTGTATCATGTATAACTAGGATGTATGTCCACTGCACAACGTTAAAGGGATTGGTCCGCTTTTGATGTGGACTTTCAATGCCACCTTTTTCGAATTTACATTCTTTCTTAAAAGCTTCATTGTTATTAAAACAAAATAAAATGTTTCCTTGCATAAATTATTGCAAACACTACTAGTTTTTGGGAAGTTACTATGAAAAGGAAGCAATGTGCTCACTTTTTTCGCCCATGAGAATTATTATGACCAAAATGGGATGTAGTGTTTTCTCTGAACCACCCAATAGACTGAGCAGTAAAATTCTTATTAAGTACATTAATCAAACTTTGTACAGTAAATATCTCCCCCAAGGTAGTCCCTTTCAAATAAATATTAGATTGCAATTCCAACCCTTAAGTCCCCTTCACATTTGTTCTCCCCCGGTGCAGTAATATAATGTTTCTTAATATCTACTTTCCTGTGAATGTATGTTCAGAATAGAATTTCTGTAAGCACATCAGAGCACAAAGGCAATGAATCTCAGCACTGTGGTAGCATAGATTCATGGTGACTTATGAAGAGATTAGTTCAGCGGGGTACATATTCACACAAAATGATTCGAGCCAAGGGTCTTCATGAAGAATCAGATTTTATAAACCAATACGTTGTGGATAAATCTTCAATCTAATTTTATTATGTAATAAAAATGATGCTTGTTTCATTCTCAGTAAAAGTAAAAAAATGATATTTTCTATGAAAATGAATTTAGAGAGACACTTAAAGGAAACAATAGCAACAGAGAGAGCAGCGTGTAAGATTCACATTCTCCATTCAGTCTGTACATATTCACTAGTAAGTAAATGCCTTTTCTGGCTCAGCCATAGGAGTGAGACTAGGTGGCAGTCTCTTTTCATTAGTGCCACTTAGCATTATAAACTGTTTATAGCTTTGCAGCTTAACATTGGATGAAAACATTTGGAACGTGTCTAGATGCTTAAAACCAGAAGTAAATATATTTGGGATGTGTGATGCTTGGAAGCTTTAGCAGAAAACAAACATTTACGAACATCGCACACAGACTCTGTAAAACGCAATCAATTCTAAGCAGATCATTTATTACAAAGCACGATATGAATGGGGAGTATTTTCTAGAGAGATTGGCTTACCTGACACAGATTAAAATGATAGAAAATGTCACCTTGCTAAGGAGACTACTCTGGGATTTGCCATGCTATTTGAAGCCATTGATTGGACCTTGCTAAACAACCATTGTGTCTTTCCTTGTCTTTCATGGGCTGCTAAGAAAGTGCTTGCACATCTATAGTTTTTTTATGTTCCCTTCACCTTTGTCTTAATTGGTTTTCATGTAAGGACATAACAAGGGTAAACCAAGCACCTGACAGGAAAATATCTTATAATGTAGAGTCTTTGAAGGTGGCTTCTCTCCAGTAAAAGTCTGTATCAGATGTAGACAGAGTGTATCACAATTTCTAATTTATAATATTATTAAACATTAGATTTTTATATGTTTATACCATTATGAAGGGTATGCTAAGTAAACGCATAACATCAATCTTTATCGTACAGAAGCACGCTTCATCTAGATGAGCTGGACAACAAGGAGGGAGGTCAGATGACCACGAGATAGAATGTCTTATTTCAGTGCAATCTGATCATATGAACTAAAAGAGAACATGGGTTTAAAGATATAAGGGAAAAATTAGGTAAATGAGAGCTGCCATGATGTACTATTTTCACAATAGATATATTTCACACACTAAAAAAACATTTAAAGGGCATTTACCACCAGGTTGAAAGACTGTATGCATATGAGCATGAGGGGCTCCAGGCTTCATTGACACCTATGGAGCCCATTAGGCTCCTTTGCATACATCCCTTCACCCTCGTGGTAGATGTGCTTTAAGAATCAATTCACATTTTCCAAAATCAGTTGAGGTAACAACAAAGGCACATGTAATGGGGAGAATATTCAACATAATAAATTAACTTTGGACGTGCCTGAAATACAATTACAATAAATAGCCAAATAACATTAGGTAAGGCATGAGAAACTGTTGTAAGGTATTGCAGGGTATGAGGTATGATAGGTTGAATAAAAACAACAAGGTTTAGTAGCGCAGTGCCTGGAAAGCTATTTTTTACTAAAATCTGGAGAATTTATCTGACTAATGGGAGCTGCTGGATTTATGATTCCAGCATCAGACACTTTAACCCCTTTGTAGCCAAAGCCACTTTTCACCTTCCTGACACGGCCCATTTTTTTCAAATCTGCCTTGTGTCACTATAAGTGGTTATAACTTTGTAACGCTTTAACATATCCATGTGGTTTTGAAACAGTTTTCTCGTGGCACTTTGTACTTGAAAAATTTTGGTGGTATGTGTTGCATTGTGTTTAAAAAAAAAAGATATTTGGTGAAAATTTGTAAAGATAACTAACATTTATTGAATATCTGCTTGATGCTGACATGGTTTATTATGCATACTGTCATTTTTGTAGGATGTTATGAGGCTTTGAACTTTAGGTGTGATTTTTCACATTTTCATAAAAACCGCAAAATTATGCTTTAATGGACCTGCTCAGATTTCAAGACGCGTTGAAAGGCCCTAACATTAGTAAAACCCCATTAATTGCTCCATTGTAGAAGCTACACCCCTCAACGTATGTAAAACAACTTTTATGAAGTTTGTCGACCCTTTAAATGTTTTACAGGGGTTAAAACAAAATTGGGTGCAATTTTGAAATTTACATTTTTTTGGTTAAATGAAGGTATTTTTCAAAAATGTACAAATTCTCGGTGGATAAAATGCCAAAACACTCCATAAAATTTGATACCCAATCTCTCCTGAGTATAACACCATCCCATATGTGGTGATAACCTGCTGTATGGGCACACGCCAGGGCATTGAAGGGAAGGTGCGACATTCAGAGCAGATTATGTATTGTCACTTTTTATTGGCTATACAATCTTAATTTTTTTGGCAATTTCAACATATAAGAGCTTATTCTCTATGACATTAGATGCTTTACAAATACTTTATTTTAGTTGGTCATTAGCTTATAAATGAGATTTTATTGACTCTTCAATGTATGGAGGAAAAGAAAATTGTCAATTTTGCTTTCCTTTCTTTTTGCATTTTTTGGGGGCCCTACACCATACCATAAAAAATAATATATTATCTTTATTCTGCAGATCACTATGATTACTGTGGTACCTCATTTATATAGTATTTTATATAATTTTACAATTTTACTGAAGAAAAACTAATATAGAGAAAATCTTATTTATTTTTGTATTGCCATCTTTTCGGATATGTAACTTTAATATTTCTTGGTTGACAGAGCTGGTTTAGGGCTTATTTTTTACGTATTGAGTTGTCATTTTCAGTGGTACCATTTTGGTATACATAACTTTCTTTTGTCACTTTTTGGAACATATTTGTAGAGGGATTGAATAAGAAATTTACATTTTTGCCAGGTTTTTTGGGTTTTGTTTTTAAGACCTTCACCAACCGGGTCCAATATTGTTACTGTTTTATTGTATAGATTGTTACAGACGTGGCGATACCAAATATGTGGGGGTTTTTTTTCGTGGTTTTATGTTTTTTGTTTTGTTTTTTACATTTTTTATTTTTACAGGTTGGTTTGAACAAGCAATGCTCTGATCGCTTGTTCAAGCTATTCTTCACCTAGCACAGTTAAATACAGATGTATTGTACTGTGTTATGTAACACACTGAGCATGCTGCAGTGGCTACTATCAGAGCCACGGACCCTGCCCGGTAAGCATCGGTCATAAGTGACTGCAGCATTTAAGGGGTTAACACCCGCAATCAGAGGATCCTGCCGTCTCAGAAGTGGGATGTAGTAGTCAGTAAGGAATCTGGTCAGAATAAGACTGTCTATTCTAACTTTGCACTGTATAACTTAAAGGCACTTTTTATACATTTTCTCTATTGTGTCTTAGTGATTTTCACATGCAAAATTCTTTAGAGCATGTTAAGTAAACTTTAATGCCAACTTTTATATGGAGAATAATGTAACAATTAACATGACCAAATATTGCAGAAAATTATTTGTGTTAAAAACTGCATCATAACTGTATCACTTATGACAAAGTGATAATTTCTCATTAGTGATCTTAACTGTTCAGTATGTACTTGATTGTATGAAATTTTAGTCAGTTGTATCATGCAAACGGATATCTCCTGACATTTCCATAGTCTATTATTCCTACATTTAAATGCATGCAATGAGAATGTGTGTTTATAGTTTAAAGCCCCATTAATTCATATTTTCAGCACATTGATCTTCATGTTATTAACTTGATCCATTATGCTTTTACTAACATTTGGCTTGCCTTTTCAATTTACTGTCCCTGCTCAGTATGTAAGACTAATCTATGGTAAACATCTGGTAATGCTTCAATTACGACCTACTTGGTTTCATCTTAATGCAGCTGAAAATTCAGCAGTCACAGTTCTTTACACCAAAAATAAGACCTTACATCATCACTGGCCTAGCATAGAAGTTTCTTTGTTCTGTGCCACATAAAGAAGAAAGTACCATAGCGCACCAGGTTATGTGCTAAGTAAGAATTTCATTACTATATGTACAATAATGTCATTTAATATTGCAATCACTAAGTGGTCTATTACCTCTGGGGATATAAAGTGGATGGGGGATAGGTAGGCACATTTGAGGTGCTTGTCAGCCAAAATGAATAATAATTGCTGTAAGATGAATAGTGTTTTATTTAGAATAAAAGACTAACAAACCATATGTCTCTGCTAATTGTATGCAATTTGACAGAATCCATTTTCAGTAGACTATACTTGAAACACCTATATGCAAATTATGGTAATGACTTCAATATTACATGGATAATTATAGTAGCTATCTGAACTTGATCAGAAATGACTAAAACAACAGTGAATCTATGCTGAATAGCATTTAATACATTTAAACTATACGAAGGTTTCTTTAATTTCCATTTATGACATATCTACTTTACATTATCCAATTCTGAATTTGCCCTCTCGCTTTCAACTATTTGGAGTACTCAGGGGGCCGATACAATCGAATAATGTGGAAGAACAGGGAGCAAAAGTTACTGTTTAAATTGTCATGTTGGCACTTGATGGTAAATTATTGGGTTGTCTTTTAGTGCAGCAGACCGTTATTTTCTTTTGTTAATCTAGCATAGAAGGGTCAAATTGCTGAATTTTTAATGCATATCTGGAAAAGTATCCAGGTACTCAATACCGGTTTGATACTTTTTACGAAAAGAAAAAACCTTTATCTAAATCTAAAATGTTTATCAAAACATTAATTTTGGAATCACAATCTTCTTTAAGTCATAACTTTTTAATTTTTTACCGACTGAGCTAGTTGAGGGTTTTTTGCACCATGATCTGTAATTTTTCTTGGTACCATTTAGGGGCTCGCACAAATTTTAGATCAAATTTTGTAACATTTTCTTTAATATGATGACAAAAACACAGTATTTTTACAAAATTTGTTTGGGATTTATTTTTACAGCGCTCACTCAACAAATTAAAAAATGGATATTTATAGATTGTTACAAATGCAGTGATACAAATGGAGGAGTTAAGTAAATGTTTTATTTTTTATCATAATAACTAACATTTCAAAATTTAGGGTGCATCAGCAGGACACATGGCTGCAACCCCTTCACAGTGAGATCAGATTAACCTCTTCAGCCCTGCTCCTGGACCTCTCTGTCACTAGTAATACAGGAGCACAGTAAGCTACACAGGTCTTGGGCTGAATACATTCAAATTTTCCTGTAGTGTTTTATCAAGGGTATCATCAGCCTGCGTTTAAAATGCTAGCACTGATATGACCTTGGTCAGGGCACATTGCCACAGCTGCTTCTTGGAGAATAGCTCAAACACTGAGGGATCAGTTTAACCTTTTCAACCACTGTCAAAGACCTCTCTGGCGCTAGAAATAGAGAAGCAGAGAAAGCCATACAGGTCTGGGAGCGGGGTGAGCTGGTTGAACTGCACCTGCAGTGTTTTATCAGAGCATTGCAGCCTGGACACATGGCCACAGCTTTTCCATGGGGCTGAGCGGGTTAAACTGTCATGTGTCTCCTGAGGCCTGGGGCTGAAGAGAAAAGGACAGTGGCACTGAAGTCAGTTGAACATAGACTTCATTTACCTCAAGCGTTCAGTCTGCAATAATCTGGCGCACCATACGTGCGCCAAACTGCTTCAACTGAGTGCACCAGTTTTTTTCTAGCGCACTCCGTTTAACGGGTGTGCTCCACGGTTATGACTACTAACATAAATGTGGCAGCTGGTACGAATTTCGACATAAAACTGCCTAAACGCATCATAAATACAAGCAGTTTGCGCAGAGACTTTAAAATATCTGGGACACTATGTGATCCTGCCTCGTCTAAAAAGTAAATAAAAATATGGATTTAGCATTAATATTTTATTTACACAATAAATTACTTTTTATCTATATGCTTTCTATACGGTTACTGTTATCAGCTTCATGCAGTATTTTTAGTCAACTGTTTATGCCTATGAAGCATCCACAACATACATAATAAGTGGTACAATGGGGCTTATTTACAAAGGTCCTGCGACAGCATTTCCGTCGGGTTTTCCAATGTTTTCGGGGATCGCGCCGCACGCAATCACGCCGGGATTCACACAACACAAATCAGGGGCGAGTCGACGGACGATCCGACGGACGATCCGACGGATTTGGACTACGCACGGGATTTAACAAGTCAAATTATGTCGCAAGACATGCACTTACATGCACCAGGAAGAAGAAGGTGAACTCCGGCGGACCTGAGTGGGGAAGCGACATATGCAGCATCTCGGGTGCAAAATCTTGTTGAATTGCAGAAGACTTCATCCTCGTCGGACAACACACCTCAGGGATCGCGCATGTGTTGTACAATGCATAATAGGTTTTACATTTTTAATTGAATTAAATTGGTAGCTAATATTTAACTACATATGGTATACACATATGCACGTTCTTACTCCCATAAGTAAATGTGAAATATGACAGGCTACACTAAAATGGTTTATGGTCGTTCACACATACATATCTTTGAATAAAAGAATAGGAAATAATGACATCCAAAATTTGAGGTAGTCTGTTAAAAATAGAAACTCATATAATGGTGTTCTACCCTGGCAACAATTGTAACGCAAATGAATGCGACTTTTGCTATTAGCATAAAAGGAAATATATGCAGTTCCTCAGCTGTCAAGTTGAAACACATTTTCATACAAAAGGCTTCATTTAGCATTTAGTAGGTTATTTTTCATCTTTCTTAACAATACATTTTTATATTCTATAAGAATTCCTTGAGCTATCGAGAGATAATCCCACCTTCATTACTACTCTGATTATTCCCATGGGTTTTCTATACCTTTTCGACGTACATTTATTCTGGAAATGCTGAAGATTTTGGTTGATCTTGTAAATAAACTGCTAATACATCAACTATTTAAAGTATTTTGTGACAATAATCTCTGTAGCTGGGAACATTAGACTTGTATTATTTCGAAGAAATAATCTGACATTCCTTTCACTTGCCCGATTGAATTATGCGAATAATGGAGTCGTTATCTGCAAAAGAATTCTTGAGTGTTGGGTAAGGTGAATGTAACTTGTACTGTTGTACTGTGAGTATTGTTAGCTGCCACTTCTATAAGCAATAATGAAAAGGGAAGGTTTAAATGTAGTTTTGAGAATTGAATGAACTGCTTACAACCTTTACAGTGGTTCCCCAATTTAACTAGCAAATTACAACAGAAACAAATTGATTTTATGGAATTACCTGCAAATACATGTGTGATCATTGGTTATACAAAAGGTCCCCTTGATATGAAAGCTAGAATGTCATAATGTAGAGCTTTCCTGTAAATAACATTTCTTAAGTGTGTTGAGCAACGTTTTAAGGGGTTGTCCACTTTACCTCATGTTTTTTTTAATGTGTATGTAAGTGTGGGGTCAGGCTATTAGGTCATTAACCAACATACATCTATTAAAAGTTTTACACTGTTTTCTTGATATGTAAAGTGACACCTCCTGTTTTTTACCTCATCAGCCAGAAATTTGTTACTATAAAATGGCTGCAGATGGAGGATTATGTGCAGCCATGATACTGTGCTGGGACAGGGGTGAGGTGAGTGTGCCTGGCTTCCCGGAAGTTGTCGGCGCCGAGGTGTCGTGAACCTGTGAACAGACAGGGGCACGACACAAAGGGAGAAAGCAATGGGACAGTGGAAGCGTAGAGGAAGGTTAGTGTACATTTTTTCGTGCATGCCTCTCCCCTGCCACCGTGCAATTTTTACTTAATCTTTGGCTACCCTTTAAGTCTTAAATTTCCCCCCACTGGGCACGAACAAAAAAAGTTGGAAGTTGCTAAGACATATGCCTAAAAAGTCACAATTCTCAACTTTGGAGATGCGACAAAAAGTCTCGAAATGTAGTACAAAAAAACTGATGACATGGTATAAAATCAATATACAACGGGGCACATTTACTTAGCTCTGTGCGCCAGTTTTCTGTTGGACTTTGCACATTCTTTCTAGTGCAAACTGCTTGCACATGTATTTAAGAAGTATTCGCACCACATATGTGTCAAACACAACCCTTTTGTGGAGCGGCTGCACTATTCTTCATGCAACACAAATTTCTGCACTGAAGGCGGTGTTCTGGTGCTCAGTCAGACCATGTGCCACATTTAATATGCAACATAAACGTGTTGCACGCCTAATGTTAAAGGGGCACTAAAAAAGTGGTGCACTCTGTCGGAGCTGTGCAGGGGGCACCAGATTCATGAATGAAGGGTGCTAGAAATTCTGAATCTGCCTCACCCTGCACACTACACAGGCAAACTGCATATAGAGCAGTTTGCACTGTTCTTCGTAAAGTGCCCCAATCTGTGAGGAGCTTCAGTAAAAATAATTTAACTTTAACAGGTATGCTATAACATCAGTAAATGAGAAAGATCCTTCCTTGCAGACTTATAATACAAACCTCAGGCTCCGTTGTAGACCTGGCAACTGTGTTTATATTAAGTGAGATATTCCTTTTAGATCTACTGTGTGACCAGAATAGAGGATGAAGCATAAAAGAATGCTTCAATATCTGATACATTATCAAAACATTTTAAATTTAAGGATAAATCTGAAATGTACTGGTGCACATAATTCTTTTATAAGACTATTCTTTTAGAAAACTTGCAGTATGACTATTTATTTTCCATAATGACAATTAAGATTTTGCATACCAGTAGGAAAAAGGGGACAAAAACCTGATTTGTCCTCCTCTTCTTAAAAGGTCCATGGAAAAACTTTACTTTGAAGCCCTGTCATAATCCATAGATAATGAATTTTGTATTCAAGCTCCAAAAGTTTCGAAGTTAAGATGTTGACTAAATAACTATTAGACAGCTGGATCAATGTTACATCATTGTGTTTCGTCTGCCTCGATTGGTAAAATCATGCTGGGAAGATCTTCTCCTTTGGAGACTCATGGGAGATGATATAACATATATTGGAATTAAACCGCACACCTCTGTTCTAGGGGAAGGGGATAATGCAAACTTTCAGAGGTTTACATTTTTAAAAGGACCCCCTATGGCACTTAAACACTGGAGGGTTTGTTCACCTATAAAATATACTGCAGTCCTACTGTTAAACAGATGGCAAAAACAATACATAATACAATTAACTGCTAATGGGCAAAAACTGTTCATTGGAAATACATCTCATAAAGGAGTTAGTACTGTATGTAGAAAGATCATGGGCTGTTCCCTCTCCATACAGACCAGGTGTCCGCTGACACCTTCAGCTTACTGCTGCAGTTGGTGTGGGCAACAGTCGTGGCAGAGGAGCCTCTTACAGAAGAGAAGCCAGAAATTTTATGTAGGAGACTAAATATTTATTTTCCACCATAATTTGTGATTTTCTGGATATATTTTCACATTTTGTCTCTCATAGTTTAGGTCTGTCTATGATGTCAATTACAGGCCTCTCTCATCTTTTTTAAACCCTTAACGCCAAAGCCACTTTTCACCTTCCAGACACGGCCCATTTTTTCAAAATGTGTCACTATAAGTGGTTATAAATTTGGAATGCTTTAACATATCCAAGTAATTTTGAAATAGTTTTCTCATGACACTTTGTACTTCATGTTAGTTAAAAAAAAAGTTTGGTGGGGGGGCGGAGCTTGCTGCTGCACGAGATGGCAGAATACAATGAGAGCTCCGGGCGCTGGTACCGAGAATCCCCTCAGTTACAGGGGTATAAGCAGTGATTATGGTCAAATATGGTGGCAGCGGGCACAGAAACCAGCAGAGCTCACCTTGGCTTGACAAGCGACACAAAACCGGCACCCACAGAGGTCCAAGGACCCATCGCTGTCCAAGATGGTGCTGCCCGCCTCGGAAGACTCTGACTTGGTGGAGCAATCTGATTGGGAAGAAACATATACAGGAGCAGCAGTGGAGATGGACGTACTAGGTCTAGCTTGGACCATACTTAAAGACATCATCATCTCAGCTTTGCAGCCATTTATGAAGGAACCGAAAGAGAAGAATTTGAAGTCCGTTTGAAGCTCTTAGAGAAAAATGAGCAAATTAGTCAGGCAATGACGCTCCTGGAAGACCATGAAAATCGGATCCAGCGAAAAAATATTAGGCTGAAGGGCCTACTGGAGACATGGGCCCCAGAGGCGCTGTTTGTGGTCATGAACCAGGTATTTACCACATTGATGGGGGCAGACAGAGAAGGAGGGGTGGTAATAGAAAGGGTGCATCGAGCCCTTAAGCCAAAACTAGTGGCGACAGACCTCCCCCCCCCAGAGATGTGGTATGCGGACTGCTTAGCTTTAAAGACACTGCAGAAATTTTAAGGAAAGCAAGAGAACATACAGATCAAAAATATGGGGGGGCTAAACTAGCCTTATTCCAAGATCTGGCCCTCTCTGCCCAAACGGTGCAATTTAAGAGCCCTGCTGCTGCTTAAACTCAGGGAACAGGATATCCCTTATAAATGGTCGTATCCGTTTAGGCTCCGCTTTACAAAAGGCTTACGGGACTTAAGCATCAGGCACCTAAGAGACCTAGGAGCCACATGGAAATACCTGGAAATTGCACCTCTAGATCAAGATCAAGTCGTGGCTACCAACTGCAGAGGACACTGCTCTCCCCCCGCTGACAGCTTCACTACCCTGGCATACAGCGGCCTCACCTAAGCAGCAGAGAGCTAAGAAGAAGCCCTTCAGGAGAGAAGATCACTGATAGCAGCTGCCAAGATATGCCCACTTGGGCAGGAGACCAACCGAGATATATTGCCCGGGTTCACTTGGACGTTTGTTAATGTTCTGATATATCTGATTGATTTTCACCATTCTAGAGATTAGCGAGGCTCCTTGTGGTCGCTCAACCCAGCATTCAAAGAGGACCATCACCAAGACCTCAAGCAATATACTGCTCCAAGAATGCGACCTTTCCAAGTTTTTTCCTATTAGTCCACATTACAGGTGTGCAGAGCAGGCCTTAACAGAACACCGATAACCATCCGGACCATTCGTGATGACCATGATCTTTATTTCTTATATAGCTTTACATGTTTGTTAACAATTTTAAACTTAGCTACTTAAGGTATCACAATTATGTGAAATGACAGGGTTGTCACCGTTACCAAGCGCATTTCAGCCATGGGATGCTGAATTACTCTCCCTGCGCAAGAAGGCACTTTGGTAATGGCATTGCTGAAGGATACCCCATTAGTGGCCGATGAATAAATCATGCATATTTTATTGCAGTTAGTACTATTGTAGATATTATAGTTATTGTGTTATGGTTATTGTCCCCCCCTGCTTCCCCTACGAGGTCCCACTCATGTCTGTACCCCACTTTACCTGCATCCCACTTTACCTGGTCTAGACAAAGGATTTCTTATCCAACCACACTGGGGATAACAGCACTTAGATTGACATCCAATGGTTGACATTAGAGTAACAATGTGGAGCATCAAGGGGATCAATGTCCCCGCCAAACATACTCAGATCCTCCTCCTTCTAAGACAACTACGTACCTCTGTAATATTTTTTCAAGAGACAAGTTTTAAAGAAAATAAGACACCTATGCTACCCAGCTCCATATTCGATAAATGGTTTCACAGTCGCAACCCCTCCTCAGCTTTTAGGGAAACCACTATAGGTATACACAAGGACATCCCATTTGCCCTGAAAGATAAATACACAGACGCAGAAGGCAGGGCAGTAATCATCAAGGGCACAATAGGGGAATAATGTACACTTTCACATCACTGTATGCTCCCAACCAGGGGCAATGCACTTGGCTATGTAATATACTGGGCATGGCTCCTTCCAATGGTTAGACTACTTGTTTATGTATGACAGACACCTCAAACTAGCTAACTATTCAGACATAGCGTCTACCGTCACGGTGGATTTCTCTGCCTCACAGCTACCTATCCGATACTGGACCTGGAAGCTCATTGACACGTTGTTGGGGGATGTGTCCCTGTTGCAGGAATTAAAGGAAAAGCTCCCTGAGCTGATCCAATTAAATGCCACACAAGAGGTAGACCCCCTACTGATGTGGGAGTCTCTGAAGATGCTGGCCAGGGGTTTGCTGATGGAAAAGGAAGCTAGGGTACAGAAAAAGAGTAAAGAGTAAACTAGCCTCTCTAGAGAGGTTCTATTAAAGATCTCAGGCTGCGCATGCTCAGAGTGTTACAGCCAGGTCCTGCTAGGAGGCAGGACCCAGCTTCCGGACAGGATTGCGCAGCCCCGGGCACTGGCAGACTGATCTTATTCAGAAGACCCTTACAGGCTGTGGTCAGCGTGACCGTGACGTGTAAGGGGTTTACGCCCATGATCGGAGGAATCTCCAATGGCAGGTGTTAGCAGTGTGTGGTGCCGGCCGTTCGGCAGCCGGCGCCAGAAGCTGGATGTAGTACTACGTCACGATGGGACACGTCCTTGCCACCCGTGACTTGGTACTACATCCAGTGTCAGAAAGGGGTTAATTCGGGGAACTTTCACAATTGGTGGATGACTAAATACTTTTTTCCCCAACCCTATTGTAGCGTTACAGTTTTTTATTGACTATTTAAGGCTATGTAATTGACAATATCCTACTAAAGATTTTCCTTCCAACATACTAGTTCACAATTGCATTTATTTGGCTTTAGTGTGTATAACAGCAGGGTTATGAAAAATGGTGCAATGGAATATATTTTAGATCTCCATACTAAATTTCTACACAATCCACAATCTCTACCGTCTGTAAGATCAGTAGTAGACTACTCGTTAGTAGTGTACTACAATAGAGGGGAGGAGATGTGGAGAATTTTCACGGAAAGTTTAAAGAATACATAAGTTTAAGGAGACTCCTTCACTGTTCAGTTTCTGCCTATAATCCTGGAATTTAAATGCATGTTTCACAGTCCTGCTGCTCAGAGGCACAGGGGTAGCAGCCGCAATAGGGCCGACAGTGTCAGCACAGCCCGGCACCTGGGGTATGGGGTGTGAATATGCTGTATGTGTGTGTAAATGTTATGTGTATATCCTCTAAATGTGTGCATATGTGATATGTATATGCTGTATATCTATATATACAATGCATGGGTGTATATGGTACTGTACATATGTATATATGGTGTGTGTATACTGTATGTATATATTTTTAAAGGGGTAAGTGGGGCCCTATTTAGAAGCCTGCTATAGGGCCCTGTCTCTCCTAGTTACGCCCCTGTTGCTACTAACAACACACACAGGTATGGTTACAGATCCCTAGGACTACTTACTAATACTCTCTGCAGCTTGACTTCCTTTAATTATTTCACACAGAAAAGCAAGTTTATATGTTTCCTACAAAGTACACAATAGAAAAACATTGCATAGGATCTTGTTATACATTAGTAGCAACCTCTTGTCTAATATAAATAAAACTCAATATACTGTAAATCAGGTTTTTCTGTAGGCTACATGTTAATTCCTAAATTGCATTTACTAGTTGCTGCAGAATAAAAATAGTTGTCGGACTGGATACACATTTGCACTTTCACAGCAGCTTTATTCACTTCACTTTAAATAAAGTGCTAGAATATTTAGCTAAACCTTTCACCATAAGTCACTTTTCCATTTCATAGTCTGTGATTTCTTGCCCAGTTACAGTAAAAAAAAGGAAAACTGAACAGAGCCAAATATTTAATACAAGAGATAAGAACAATGCACAGAGCTATAGTACCTCATGGATTTCTTCTGTCCCTGTGCCTGTATTGTTGTTTTGGTGGTTTGTTATTAGAAGTGTCTCCCAGAAGACCATTGGTCAGCACACACTTACAAGAAATGTCATCAATTTTGCATAGTTAAGAATCCCAAAGGTCCTATTTCACTGCTAAAGTAGGTTCTATTTTTTTCTAGCTAAACTTCTGGTGTTATGCTTGAATTTTTAGTTTGACTTGGATGTTTGCAGCACTTTCCTCCATAATCTTCAAAAGAAAAACTGTATTTCACAGTTGCTACTGTTTGCTGTACATTTTCATTGTTCAGCAGTTAATGGATTGTATAGTAGGTTTAATTCCCTGCCTGGGGTTTCTGGAAAGTTTGTTGCCTCATTGGCCAGAGGAAAGCTTGAAAGCTTACAATTTTGAAATGTACAAAAAACCATGAAATGATGGCATAAATAATTACATTAAATCCCAACAAACCATAAAAAATATTTTCTGAAAGCAGACACTTGTCCCAATGTCAAAATTGCATAAAGGAGTTTATAGATATAGGCACCTTTCTGCAATTTAGATTCAAAGTGTAAAAGGAAATAAATGCATAAAAAATATTTGCTGCACACCAAATAAATAGATTGCCAAGTGATGCTTTTTTATTTACTGGGACACATCAATCACTGCCCCTGGGAGGAGACCCCAAGCATTACCCTACCAGCTGACATACAAGCTAGTTTCTTAGGCATGGACGTTCTCACTACTGCCACTCTCCTTTTCTGGTCCAAATACTTACTGGCATTTGATTCATTTGAGATTTTGTTGACTTTTTATAGTGGCCCCATTTTTTTTAATCTCTATCATGTTGTTGATTCTACTACAATATATATATTACTACCATAGTATATATAGGAATCCACCCACTAAAGTGTGATACAGACACTAAATATTGGACAGATGGACCATATACCTGTACTATGTAACTGGACTATATTGTTTCATTCATATTGTGATAGTTCAGCCCAATGCTAACCCCTGCTTGGTACAGTTAACCTCCACTGCTGGAGGAAGCTGGAGGGGGGCACACTTCTGAGGGCTATAACTTTTGTCTGTAGCACCTAGAATCTCAAGAATTTTTTTCTTATGAATGTTGTCAGTGATATATATATATATATATAATCTTTATTTATATAGCACCATCAAATTCCACTTTACAAATCATAAGGGATATATACAAATATAATATTACATTAATGAGTACAAACCATATAAAGTGCATGTACACACATGCCAGAAGCCTCACAAACAAAATGGAGGAACTGGAACTCTTAATGTTGGAGTGCAAATATGATATAGTGGGTATCAGCGAGACATGGCTGGACAGTAGCTATGACTGGGCTGTTACTATAAATGGTTATAGTCTTTTTAAAAATGATTGTATAAATAAAAAAGGGTCAGGGGTTTGTTTATATGTGAATTCTTGCCTCAAGCCTGTCCTGTGAGATGACATCGGTGACGCAAATGCAAATGTGGAGTCCCTATGGGTGGAGAAAAACGGAGGGAAAAAGAATAATAAAATATTGCTAGTGGTTTGTTATAAGGCTCCAAATATTATGGAGACAGCAGAGGAAATGCTGATAAGTCAAATGGATGCGGCTTCAAAGCATGGTGAAGTACTTATCATGGGGGACTTCAATTATCCAGATATTGACTAGGGGGCTGAAACCTGCAGGTCCTTCAAAGGTAGCATGTTTTTGTCGACAAAAAAGACAATTACCTGTCACAACTAGTCCTGGAGCCAACAAGAGGGGGGGCACTGCTGGGCCTTATCCTAACCAACAGACCAAATAGGGTATCAAAATTACAGGTTGGGGGGAACCTGGGTAATAGTGATCAAAATATCATTGATTGTGTATTACGCTTTACTAAAAGCATTAGTGGAGGGGCAACCAACACTCTAAACTTAAGGACGGCAAATTTTCAGCAACTAAGTGAAGACCTTATAGGCATAGACTGGGACAATGTTCTCAAAGACAAAAGTCCCCCCCCCCAAAAAAAAAATTGGCTAACTAGTCTTGTAAGGAAAGCAATAAGCGAGAAACATAAGGCGTTTAAGGTGCTAAAACTGAAGGTAGCTATGAGGCATTACAGATTATAGAGAGAAAATAAATCCTGTAAAAGCAGATAAAGGCCGCAAAATAGAGAAATTTTTGCCAGGGAGAAGCAAATAATCCCAAATTATTTTTCAAGTATATAAATGATAAGAAATTAAAAACGGAGAGTGTGGGCCCTCTTAGGAATAACAAGGGGGTCATGGTGGAAGGAGATGAGGAAAGGGCCAATCTACTGAATGTCGCCTTCTCGACAGAGAAAATCCCCTGGTTGAAGACACAATGAGGAATAATGTAAATTCTCTTTGGAATGTCAACAGTTTAACCCAGGAAGAGGTACGGCGCCGCCTCACAACCATTAAGATACATAAATCACCGGGGCCAGATGGCATACACCCCCGGGTTCTACATGAACTATGTACCATGATAGACATGTGGTTATTTTTAATATTTGAAGATTCCCTGAGGTTATGTTCCACAGGACTTGCGCATAGCAAATGTGAAACCAATATACAAAAAAGGATCAAAAAGCGATCCTGGAAAGTACAGACCAGAAAATATTTGAGGGGTTTGTTGGAGATGCTATCCTGGAGTATGTCACTGTACATAACCTTATAACCCAGCGCCAGCTTGGGTTTATGAGAGATCCCTCCTGTCAGACTAATCTGATTGGTTTCTATGACCAAGTAAGTTCCAGACTGGATTTGGGGGACGCTGTGGATGTTTTATATCTGGACTTTTCAAAGGCATTTGACACCATGCCACAAAAAAGGTTGCTATATAAAATGAGACTGCTGGGACTAGGGGAAAATCTGTGTATTTAGGTAAGTAATTTGCTTAGTAATAGAAAAGAGAGGGTCGTGATTAATGACACATTCTCAGATTGTGTTGATGTTACCGGTGGAGTGCCACAGGGGTCAGTATTGGGGCCACTTCTTTTTATTATTTTTATTAATGACCTTGTAGTAGGTTTACACAGTCAAGTTTCAATATTTGCAGATGATATAAAGATGTGTAAAGTAATAAATACTGAGGTTGATAGTTTAGCATTACAGAGGGGTTTGTGGAAGCTTGAGGAGTGGGGAGAGAAATGGCTGATGAGGTTTAATGTAGATAAAATGTAAATGTATGCACTCGGGCCATGGAAACAAAAAGTATAATTATGTTCTAAACAGTCAAGTACTTGATAAAACTGGAGCTGAAAAGGACTTGGGGGTATTGGTGTATGGTAAACTTAATTTTAGTGACCAGAGCCAGACGGTTGCTGCTAAAGCAAATAAAATTATGGGATGTATCAAGAGAGGAATAGATTCTCATGATAAAGACATAGTTTTACCCTTATACAAATCCCTGGTCAGACCACAGATGCAATATTGTGTACAGTTTTGGGCATCAGTGTATAAAAAGGACATAGTAGAGCAGGAACGAATGCAGAGGAGAGCAACCAAAATTATTAGGGGAATGGGGGACTAGAATACAATGACAGATTACAAAATTTGGGATTATTCAATTTAGAAAAAAGACGACTGAGGGGAGACCTCATTACAATGTACAAATACCTGAACGGACAGTACAAGGATCTCTCCAATGTTCTTTTTATACCTAGGCCTGTGACCAGGACAAGGGGGCATCCTCTATGCATAGAGGAGAGGCGATTCTACCATCAACATAGACAAAGGTTCTTTACTGTAAGAGCAGTGAGACTATGGAACTCAATGTCGCAGGAGGTTGTTATGGCAGATTCTATGTACGTGTTCAAGAGAGGCCCCAGGCTCAAATGAGTACCCCTGAGTCTGCCTGATGTCTCAGAACATCAGATCTTGCTTCTGGTAGGAACACACTAAATTAATACTTACAATATTTCACTACAAAATGATGTACACATTAGCTGAACACTGACTGAATCACAGATTTATTTTCGGTGAAATGTGGCCCATTGTATCACAAATGTTATTTTATTTATCTCAATTCTAATATATTTGAAAAAAATGAAAGGATTGGAACCAGATATAAAACTTGTTGAAAAAGTATCTCAAAATGCCCCCTGTCAAGTGCTATTTGTAATATTGTCATTTACTTACATCACAACAATACCTTTACTCCAACTCATGTAGTTGAATGTGGCTGCAGCTCTCCTATCCCAGCTGTATAAAATGCTTTCCTTTATGATACCTATAGCATGGCAAATTAACCTGTGTCAGCAAAAGATTGACGATCAAAGCTTCACAGTGTTAAATATGTGCAGCATACATCAAATACAACACCCTTAAGACTATGAAGACTGCAGAATTAATTGTTATAGTCGATACATTTATCACTGAAGTCATTGAATCAAAATATTTCTCAGCTGGTGTTTTTAATAGCAATAAATGGCTCATTATCCTTCACCGAACAAATTTATACTCTTAGTTATGTTGGCAAACAGACTAATGAGTGCCATTGCATTTTGAGTGGCATTTCATAATTGTAGCAATATTCTGACATAAATGTTATTTTCATGGATTTAAATACTACCTCTTGTTTAGAAATTTCCATAGACACAATATAAGAATCGTTGGCTAAAACAAAACTTAATGAAGTTATAATGACTTATGAAATAACTTCTCTGTCAGGATTCGGGAATAGTGGATCCTCTGGACCACCATGGGAGGTGGTACTAGCCGACACCTGGGACTGGAATCTAAGTGGCAGCTGATCTTCACCAGAGCCCGCCACAAAGCAGGTTGGTCTTGCTGTGGCAGGGTACCACCAGGTCTAGCGACTAGCCGGTGGGGCAGCCAAGGTCACCTTAGCAGGAGACAGTCTCGTGGTCAGGTTCAGGCACAGGATCAGGACAGGTAGCAGAGAAGCAAGGTCAAGTCCAATCAGGGATCAGTACTGAGAGGTCCAGGCATATTGGAATGGGAACACAGTAACGGATTGGAACACACAGGAACACAGGAACTCCGAAACACAGGAGAGCTGGGACACAGGAACACAGGAGCAGGAACACAGGAATATCGCAGGAGAGCTTTCTCAATGGCATAATAGGCTCAAAGATCTGACAGGGTTAAATACTTTTCTGAAAATGGCCAGCTCCAATTAGCGACGCTTATCCTTTAAATATACAGAAGACAGATCGTATGCGCCCTAGGAGGCGGGGCAGCGTGCACTGCTGGAGTCAGCCCTGGATGAGTGAATCGCTGGGGGCCCAGAGCAGCGGTGAGGGGCACGGGTGCGCCTGTGACCCGGGAGATGGGGATTTCCCATAAAAGAAAGTTCTCGAATGTTATTCCCCTAGTGATCTGTAAACAATAAAGATCATTTTTGAACTCTTACTTTACAATTTTACTCAGTATTATTGCTGTTTTAGCTCCTATCACTTCATAGGCTGGTCAGTGTAAGATTCCATAGTGTGGGCGGGAACTCTCTAAGCAGACACTTCATGATCCCTCTGTGCTATGAGATGTGTGTGATGACAATGTGCTTAGATTATCAGAGTAAAGGGTTTATCTACACTTTCATTTAGTTTCTGAAAAGTCTACTAGTATCTGACAAAGAAAAAGAGAGATGAGACAGATCAGAGTCATGAGCTGGATATTAAACACAACAACACATTTAACTCTGCTGCCTCAACTAATTAATAAAACACAATCAGCACTACTATGTCACCCTCTCCCATGAGATCCAGAGCTTATCATGTTTATAGAGCAGCTGCAGCTGTGTCCTCTTCACACTGTTATAAGCATGGCTGAACCAGGAAGTGCCTCTGTCTGTACTGTAGTCTCAGAAAAAAAGATAAGAAAAACGATGCGAGTGCCACATGTGTAAATTCTGGATAGATTGTTTTCACTTATTTATGGGATGTTCTTGGCGCCAATCATTCAAAGTAGCAAGTATGTGTCAATCAAACTTATTTATTAGTTTTCTCAGTCAAACGTGTTTCAAGCCCAGTCCGGGCTTTTCACCAGTTACAAAAGGCATGTAGTGTAGTTTTTTTTTTTTTTTTTAATTCCATCAGCTTTATGCCACTTGTTAACTGGCAATATTTGTAGTAGCTTTCATTGCTAAAAATAGTTGGAGCCGGTCGTTGACTGTCTATAATTTTTACAATCAGCGTGTCGGCTCCTGTCATTTTGTTCAGGCCTGCTGGTTTCAAAGTATCCAGTCTGTATATCCAATATATTTATTTTTTCTTTAGAGTCCCAAATCTGTTGCTGGTCTCGGGGCTGATGAAATCGATCAGAGTGATTGTTATTTTACCTTCTCTTTTATGTTTTAGCGCACAGTGTTTTGATCCATGTTTGTGGACCTTAGGTTTAATGTTATATCTGTGTTGGTTTACACTGCAATATAGTGCTTGGGTCGTCCTGCCTACATACTGTAGGTTACATTGATATTCGATAAGGTAAATAACGTATTTGCTACAGCAATTTAAGTTGAATTTGAGATTAAATATTTCCCCTGTGCCGGCTGAAGAAAAAGGGTGTTGTTGCAATGGCTAACAGCTAGTTAACTATGGGTGAGAGACTGAGGCAGACAGACTGACAGACATACAGAGAGAACAGAGTCATTCCCCCATGGGAGATGGTGGGGGTAGAGACAGGTGACACGTCTTGCTTAGTGCTCTATCCACCTCCCCCCCCCCCCAGATCATTCGAATAAACTTTACTATTTATAGTGAAATCCTGGGACTGCCCCTCACAATCTACATAAACATGTGACTAATGCCATAAGAGAACACATCATGCCATATATGCCCTTTACATAGAAGTGATGAGAAAGCTCAAATGTGCAACTAAATATCAAAAGAGTCTTTAGTGAGGGGCGTAGTGTCCTTGCAGAGTCCAGCTACAGCTGTCATTCACAAAGTTGTACAATGTCTATTCTTGTCAGAGGTCAATGACCATATAAACTTATTACATTTATTAATTTATTTGCATTCACAGTTTCATACACTATATTGATAGTAAATATAATTTATTTTTTACCAACATAAACTTGGAAAAAAATAAAAAATAGTGTCATTAAGTATCTAACAGTTTTGTATTAAAATTTTACATTTTACATTTTAACTTACGTCATGAAGCAATGTGCAGACAACTTCTATCTTTGGAAAATGTATTGTTAAAACACCTGTAAAACATCCACAATAATATTTCTTTGTAAAGGAGGTTTTTTAAGACAAGGATTGCATCCCTTCAAGTTTTGTGTTTCTAACAAAGACCTCTGTTGATTCCCAACACACTAACACTTTTCAGGTCCAGGGTTACATTAGTTTCAACCGAGAACATATTATTTTTATCATGCCATGTATCACTTGTCAGGGAAATTATGTTTGGTGTACTTTTCTCAGACTCAAGACAAGATTTATTGTGCATTTGGGATACATTTCAAACCTTAACAAAAACAATATTTCCAAAATACAGTAGCAGGCCATTTTTTTAACACAATGGGAATGCCAGCCCTTTAACCCCTTATCACCGACGCTTGTTTTCAGCTCAATGACCAGATTCAATTTATCAAATCTGACATGTCTCACGATAATTGGTTATAACATCGGAATGCTTTAACATATACTAGTGATTTTGAGACTGTTTTCTTGAGACACATCATACTTCATGATAATGGTAAAATTTAAGTCATAAGGTTTGCGTTTCATTCTGTAAAAAAATGAAAATATGGCAAAATTTCAGAAAAAATCTTCATTTTCAAAGTTTGAAATGTTCTGTATTCCAGACAGGAAGTAAAACTACCCCAAAAGCTAGATAAATAACATTTCAGGAATGTCTGCCTTGTGATAGAATTATATATTATCCATCCTCTCCTTTTTCTAGGATGTTATGAGCCTTAGAACTTTAGGTGTGATTTTTAAAATGTTCATGAAAATTGCCAAAACTCACATTTTGAGGGACAACTCAGCTTCCAAGTGACTTCGAAAGTTTTAGAAACATTTTACTTATTTTGGAACATACATTTATTTAGGCCAAAAATGAAAACTTTCATAATGACTAAAATTATGTAATGCTCTGCAAAGTTTGATGCCTAATTTTTCCTGGGTGTAGTGACACCCCATACGTGGTGGTATCATGCTGTATGGGCACACGGCCAGGCATAGGATCAAAGCAGTAACATTCAAAGGGGGATACAAACAAAATTATCCATCTTTATTTTGGATATTTAGCACTTTTTTTCCCCTGCTCGCCATAACATAAAAATAATATTATATCTTTATTCTCTGGTTCACTATGATTACGGTGATACCTCATTTATAGAGTTTTCTTATCTTTGTTCAATTTTACCGAGCAAAACCAATATTAGAGTAAATCACATTGTTTTTACTATCAACAACTTTTTAGGGGCATAACTTTTGTATTTTTGTGTTAACATGTCTAGTTGAGGGCTTATCTTTTGCAGTTTCCTTTCAGTTGTATCATATAAGGGCACATACATTTTTTTGATCACTTTTTAGAACATTTTTTGTGAGGATATTTGATTAAAAATGGTATATTATGGGAAGTTTTTCATGGGGTTTTATTTTGTTGTTCACCGAGTGGGTTCAATATTGTTTTAGATTCATAGTACAGATTGATATTGGCTTATTGGCTTTAACAAGCATTCATCTGATCACTTGTTCAAGCCTTAACACTACAATACACCAGGAGGCAGAACCCAGAGTGCAGAGGAGCAGGCAGCCTCGGGGCACATGCTGGACCCTGGGGCTGCTGCTGGAGGGATCGGATCCCCGTTACGCACACCGTGGGTTCCGATCCACAGTGGGGACACTTACACACCGCAGTCATGCACCGTACAAAGGCGTTGCGTCAGAAGAAGTACCCTTAATGACGTCCGTAGAATCCCGATAGGGCGGTCATTAAGGGGTTAAAGACTTGGGCCTAGTAAAGGTAAATATTTCTATTAGAGGAGAATCAAAAGAGAAGAAGGTTAATATCTGTGTGGCTGATGATCAGCTGTTGTAACAGTTGAGACACTTCCCTTCCCACACCCAGTAAGGTTTTTGTGCATATGGAAGCGTCATGTCCAAATGCTGGGAACAGCATATTGGCGATTATGCATTGTGCTTCTCCCTGCAAGTCTGTCATAGTCTGTCATTTTTTTAAAGTAAATGTTTATATAATGCCCCTTTCCCTAGAATAAATATAAAAATAAAAAAACAATGGGCCGTGTCAGGAAGGTGAAAAGTGGCTTTGGCGTTAAGGGGTTAAGATAGATGCACTGCCTAAAGGGACAATCTCTACAATGTACAATTTTTTATTCTGTAGCAGAGGGGGTAGTGTCCTTGCAGAGTCCAGCTACAGCTGTCATTCACAAAGTTGTACAATGTCTATTCTTGTCATAGGTCAATGACCAAAGACCGCCTTCAGATGGCAATATTTGTGTTCATTACATTTATTAATTTATTTGCATTCACAAGTGTTTGATATTTATATTATCATGCAGCACGGGCATTGGGCTTTACCACATTTAGAACTACCCTTGTTGAAAGTGGGGTAATCTGTATTTCTTTTGTGTTGTTTGGGGATGCTGGGGAAAAGTGTATTTTTTATTGTTGGGGCTCTTCTATATATACATCATATAGTGTCCGGTACAATAGTAGTTAGTAATGGATCAGATTTTATGATGGTCCAATGCTTTTTTAGGACTCCCATGATCCTCTGGCAGTCTTTACTTTATGTAGTAATGAACTTGAGTTGATGTAGTGGTTCTTTACTTGGTTTCGGTGAAAGGCTTTCTTGTTGACTATATTGGCTTGTTCTCTTTATGGGGTCGGTATTTATTTTCTTAGGGTATTTTTTCTCCTTGAATCTTTTTTTTAGAATAAGGCACTGCTTATTGTATGTGTGAATGTCACAGCAGTTCCTTCTTAGTCGTCTAAACTGACTGTATGGGATATTGCGGAGCCATTTTTTGTGATGATTGCTCCTATAATCTAAATAGCTATTCACGTCTACGTTTTTAAAAAACGCCTTTGTCATCGACCTGTTCCCGTGATGGCTTGTGATAAGGTCCAAAAATTCCACTTATTCTGTGCTGTAACTGTAAGTCCCCAATCATTTTTGTTTATTTCTGTGCAGAATTGTTGAAGTGAGGTCATGTTTCCTTGCCAGACTATAAACAGGTCATCAATGTATCTTTTATATAGCTTTAATTGGCCTAAATGAATGTTTTTGGGTACAATAAAGATGCTCTAAAATATCTGCATGAACAGGTTGGCACAAGAAGGGGCTACTTTAGTCCCCGTAGCCATTCCTTTTTGTTGATGGAACAAAAATATGTGAAAAAATATTTTTTTTGGAATGAAGGAGAGGCTATCTATTAGAAATTGTCTTTGGATATATAATATAGTCTTATTCCAGGATGACCTCTATACAGGCCAATCCTAAGTGGTGCTCAATGTTTGTGTATAGAGCTGTGACATAGTGTATAGAGAGTGAGGCTAGTACAAAATCTTCCTCCCAAAGAGGTTTGTTCAGAATATTGATAAGATAGGAGGATTTCCTTAAATAGCTGTTCATTTGACTCACATATTTCTGTAGAAATAGGTCCAGGTAATGAGCTAGGTAACTTGTCAGACAGTTAGTGTTAGAGGTGATAGGTGGGCCAGATGGGGAAGTAAAATTTTAATGAATTTTGGGTAAGTGGTAAAAATATGGTTTGCTCGGGTTCCTTATGAGAAGGATTTTTTTCCCTTTTTTTGTAAAAAGGACAATTTTTGTGTAATTCTTAATAAATTCTTGGTATTTCTGTTCAAGGGGTCCAAAGGGGTCATTAGTGTTTTCAAGATAATGTGCTATGTATGATTGGATGCATACGGCTTCAGTTTCATAATCAGCAAAATCCTGAATCACTGTTCCCCCCCCCCTTTTTCCGCTGATCAGAAGATGATACTGATATTTTTATCTTTTGAGGGCTTGGTACTCTTCTTTTAAAAGATTGGTGGTATTGTATAGTATTCTCCCTTTTTTTGGTGGTGTGTTTCGTTTTTATGTTTTTTGTTTGTGTTTGTGTGGGAAGCTGGAAAAAAAATTCCAAATGTGGAAAAATTGCGGAAAAACGCATTTGCGTCACTTTCCTGTGGGCTCAGTTTTTACGACTTTCACTGTGCACTCCAAATAGCACCTCTGCTTTGTTCTTTGGTTCAGTACGATCATAGTAATACCAAATTTAAACAGGTTTTATTGCATTTTAATACATTTTCAGAAATTAAATGACTGTGTACGAGAAAGAAAAAAAAATTTCACCATCTTCTGACACTAATAACGTTTTCATACTTTGGTGTACGGAGCTGTGTGAGATGTCATTTTTTATACTATTTTGAGGACTGTGGGAAATTTTCATCAATTTTTAATAAATTTTTATGTGATGTAAAAAGGTGTAAAAGTCTTGTTTCGGACATTTGGGTGCTATTTTGCGTTCACCGCAATAACCATTTTTATATTTTGATAGTTTGGGCATTTTGGGATGCAGCGATATCTAATGTGTTTGTGATTTTACACCCACCAACAGTGGGTGTTAGCAATGGGTCTTTGCTGCAATATGCATCAAAGCCCATCTCTGTATGAAGAGGACTCAAAGCATATGGCTTTTCCGGAGAGTTACCCTTTGCATGCTATGGTTATAGGTTTCAAATAGTCATTTAAGTGCAAATTTAGTGAGCAACATGTATTGACACTGCATTCGAGACAAGACACCCACTATGAAGAAAGCTGCATAATAATAATATGTCTTTAAAAAAAAATCCAAATGCTTTCAGCTGTAAAAAAAATTATGAAGAGAGTGAATGCCAAAATAAAATTAATGCATTTATAATGTCTATGGCATTTAACTAGTACTTTGTGGCATTTAAGGATAATCATATTTTTCATTCTATTCAATAAATAAGTGCACTAATGATGATGGAAGATAATTTCTTCTAGTATTAGATTTATTATTCATACATTTGATCATTACTTGAATCTCCAACATACACTGAGGTAAGCACCACTGGCTCACTGTTTATGATTATGGTGGACAATCTGCAGTACATCACACGCAGCATTTTTCTTTTTAGAAAATGTGACCAGATGTTAATTTAAAGGCAACATGCTAAAAACAAGTTATTAAGCAAAGCACTGTATTTATCACTGTTTTCCCCATAAACTCCATAAGAAAAAAGATATGTATGCAAAAAAATAAAAATGCATGCAAAAATATCTGTATAGAAAAGTGCGTAGATTGCCCACCATTGTGACTTTTTAAAAATATTTCTAACAAATCTGTTTAATTCCTTCTGGATGTGTATGAATAAATCTATATTTTCATTCTCTTGAAATCACTTTGTAAATTAATGACTTGATTATTTTTTTATGTTGCCATTGATAATTTCTGAAGCCTTTAATTTAATTTTTAAAGGAAATTTACCGTCCTAAAAAGGTAGATCCGGTGGCAGGATCTTGTATTTATGGCCAGCCAAATTATTTTTTTATTACAACTTTTAGTCCCCCAGATATGTATTAAAAAAGTTGATGTTATAAATATGCAAATTTCTTTGGAGTCTATTGGGGCATCTTTAGCACACAGCTCAATGTAGCTGCATGCACTGTCTCTAGTGCTAAAGATATGCGCATGCATAGTAGCTTGGTCTTCGCAGAAGAGGTCACGTAGCTGTGCACACTGATCTGTGAAGCTGAAAATGCTGCAAATGTGTAGAATTCCGTCTTCAAAGCTCGATGTAGTTGAAGAATGCCTGTAGGACGTATTGAAAGAAGCTTGGTGGGTGTAGAGTAGCTTCAGCTCCCGCTACATGGCACGGCTAATCCATGCCCCAGTAGCCTCCAGAGAAAATTAGAATATATATATGAGGGATTAACATTTTTTTACAAAAACTTTGGGCTGCCCATAATTACAGAAACCTGGCACCGGATCTACCTTAAAAATTAGCAAAATTTTAAATAACAACTTATTACATGTTAGCTTATATTTTAAGGTGCCATTTGTATATAAATTATTCTTGTTCCTGGAATACCCCTTTAAGTTACCTTCAAACTTTGATGTATGCAGACAACACAATTGGGCTGTCACAAGAGTCCATATTATTGTGCATATTACAAGAGTCTGCTTTATAGGAATTATATAAAAACCCATAGAATCATGTCAGCTTATGAAAGTAGATTAAAGTATAAAGTTGAGCCATGTATTTTTTGAACATTTTAATGGCTTTCTAAACATGCTTTGTTGTGCCTTAATGGTTCAATAAACTGTGTATTGTACAGCTTTATGATTTATCTTGTTTAATGGCCACAGTTATATGCCTCTGGTTAGTCATGTGAAATACAGCCTTCTAAATCAATGACTCGTTTAAGTGGAGGCAGATTATAACCACATAATATTCTTTTTTTTTCCTCTCTCTTACACACTGTGCTTACTCCAGTCATTCTCTATTGATGATAATTACAAGTTTACTCAGCTGAGTTTTTCAGAATTTGGTAATTATACATTAAAATTAGACTACTGTCTTAAGAGAAACACATTTAAAACAATCATGCAAATTAAATATTGCCATAACCATAGATGCAGTGGGCTTTTCATCTAGCGCAGCAGTTGAAACAACACCAGAAAATACAAATAAACATCCCTTGATGTGTGCTTAAGCTGATTTATTTTTTGGCAAGGTTACATTTACTGTAGCTTAGTTGCTTGTGCCAAGTTACATTTTGTGGATCAGTGTGTAAAATGATGATAATGAATGTTTCAGAAATTTACATGTAGGATATTTAGGGACTAGAAAAAACATTGTCCAGCTGAACCTTTTCACAATACAGCTGGTTTGAATTTTTGAATTGCAATGTGTTTGTAATGAAGGAATATTTAACTGTCACTTTGTAGTAATATTCAGAGCGCTCAATGCAATATGAAGATACTATGACCCAGGTTGGTTGGCAGTTATGTAAAGGGGTGTTAATGTGTGGTCTGCAATTTGAATTTTACACATAAAAAAATACACAGTAATGTGTTAAAATTTTGACAAAGTAAAGTCATTTTTTTAAGCCAAAGCTTTTCCATTCACTACATGTCGCCTCCAAACATCTCTGAACGAATTACCTAATACCTTACCACGCTTTTTTCCATTAAACTAATTATTTAGTGATGTGCAAATAGTCATTCAAAAAGAAAAAAAAACAGCAATCATCTTGTATTAAATTGCTTATAAAACTTTCCTTTACCCAACAACCCCCTACCAATTGCCCTCATTAAAGGGGTATTTCCATGAAGACAAGTTTCTTAAATATACTCAGGATAACAAAATAGCACATTCTCTAATTCACTGTTATTAACAAAAATACAGCATTTCACAGATATAAGTCCAACCTGTCTATATCAGTCCTGGTGTACACAATTTCAGTTGCCCCTAGACATGACTCTGTAACTTCTGACTAGGCGTGTTTCAAATTGACAGAATGACCTTTTACTATATATTTATACACTTTAGAAATCTCCTTCTATGTATTAATCCATGTATGTAATAACTCTATTTATTCGTGAGAAACTATATCCAAATTTATTTGGGGCTTACTTACTGAAAGTGATCATGGTGTGCTCGCAGATACATGTGAAATTTAAAAAAAAAAATCACAAATAATGACCAGTGCACGACTGAAATGTAGTCTACATATACGGAAAAGACCTTATTTTTCCTTTATCCTGAACTAGTGAAACATGCCTGATACGTCATCGTAACCAGAAAGAGGTAACAGCAGTTTTCAGAAGTTCTGGTAAAACAGGATTAGCCCATAGTGGTGTATCCTGCAAAACCTCTTATCTTAAAAAAAGGGAGTTAAAGTCCACCCTCTCTAATTGATTTATACACATATAAGCAATTTTAATTTTTTACATCTCCAAATCAGATCATTAATAACTGCTTCCATAAATCTAAAGAAGGAAACTGGAATCTATACTGGGCTCACAGCCACGAAAATGCTAAATCATCTACATACAGGCAGATCTTGTCGTTATGCCCTTCACAACCCACCCGGCTAATTTCATCATTGCCAGAGGCTCAATGAATAAAATAAATGTCAGGGGCAACAATGGATACACCTTCTAGGTGCCTCTAAATATTCAAAATTAGGGGCAGCACGGTGACTCAGTGGTTAGCAGTCTTGTAGCGCTAGGGTCCTGGGTTAGAGTCCCATCCAGATCAACATTTGAAAAGAGTTTGTATTTATTGTCTGTCTTTGCGTGGGTTTTCTCCTGTCTCCACCAACACTCCAAAACATACTGGTAGGTTGATTAGAATGTGAGCCCCATTGGGGAGAGGAACTGATTTCGCAAGCTCTGTGTAGCGCTGCAGAATCTGTTTGCGCTATATAGGGAATTATTATTATTATAGTCTGAATGGTCTCCATTCACTACTATCCCAGCTTGGGCTTAACTTGAGCTGAATCCAAATAGAGCCAAGACCTTCACTCCAAGCCTTGACCAGTTCAAGAGACAGGATGGAGAGGAGGCACCTTTTGCTATTTTGATTGCAAAATATAACAACTTCATTTTGGTCCCTTCTGTAAAAAGGGGGTTGTAAATAAAAGTCAAAACAACTCTTTCCTCATCCAGTTTTCCATATAGGAAAACATATCTATCTACCTTCTTGGTCTATGGTTTGACTAACTCCGCTTTAATTTAAATTTCCAAATGAATGGAACTCTTCATCTACGTATTTCTTTCTAATTCTGGTAACAGTATCTTTGGTCAATTGTATCTCTAAAAGGCATACAATTGCTGGTAAATGCTTTTGATTTTAATCAAATGTTGCAAACCTTTTGAAATCCTCCCTTTTAAACTCCTAACATTGACCTCCTCCCACTCCCCTGCAATCAATATACATATTAGATGCCACAGTCTCATTCATATATGAATTGTGAATGATTACATTGCGTATGCTTCAATTCAGATCAGACATAAATATGACACATTTTGGAATCTTATAGCGAAACTGTAACGTCCGTGCCAAAACGTCCCTCTATCCGCAGTTGGCAGAAAAGGTGGCGTTAATTTGTGTGTGCCTACTCCCATCAGACCTTGCTGGTTATTCAATCTCCTGTGCTCTCTAGTGCTCTTGTCATTGTGTTTCTTGTTATTCTGTGTATTTACTTCTGCTTTGCATCGTGACCATTCTATTTGCTATACTATTCTGTACCTTTGGTGCCATCTTGGTTTGGACCTGGTTTGTCTGCCTCCGCTTGTCTGTCTGTATCTGTTGTTTTTCCCTCAGTATTGTTTATCTCCTAGTGTGACCCCACTTTCCTGTCTTGTGTCGGTTTCTGTATACCTGTGTCAACACTGCCCTATATCTGTATTCCGGTTACCTGTCCCCTCCACCATCCAGAAGCTACCAGACAATGTAGTTTTCCTGTCATCTTGTAGGGTAACTCAGGGACCCTGAGTTAGGTCCCAGATAGCGGGTTCGCCATTGAAATCGCCACCACATAACTAGTCTGACAGCTAGCGCCAAGCCTGGTTGTGGTTGCATGGTTGCTGGACAGGTGCTGACAGAAACAAGTTGCTTGAGACTTTCTGACCCTATCTTTTTTTAAACAAGATACTACATCCTCTGCTTCAGAGGAAAAAAAACTAATTTTATCCTTAAATACCATCCTCGTCCTAGTGGGGTACACACTTGCTTATGGAATTCCCCCTTAAAATCAAACTCTTTTTTTACCCCCACTGAAACGGTCTCTTGCTTTCTGGTTCTCTTTGGAAAAAAATGAAAATATTGAGACCCACGTCCCTTTTACCTAAATAGGTAATTTAGCTCTAGCTTGATGCAAAATAACATCTCTATCTTGTGAGCTAAAAAGCTTAGCACTGATAGCTGTAGTGAAAGCACCTTATGGGGATTTCCTGAAGGGAATTCTGTTCGTAGGTTCTATACCAAACATGGAAGAAAAGCATTCTCTGCCAAACTTCAATTTGGCACTTCCCCTTTTGCTTGCCCCATAATACTAATATTGGCTCTTCTTAAGTGATTATCTACATCATTTATCTTTTCTTTCAGAGAGTGATTGTCCTTTCTTAAATGCCCCATCACCAATTTTAATTCTGTAACCTCTTTTTTCAAGGTCTAAAGATTAAGTTCTGATTCTTTTACTTTATCTCCTCTTTGTTTATTTTTGTTTTTTTTTGTCATGTTTTTATAGGATAAGGCCGGCTTTTGTCTGCGCTTGCAAACGCCGATGCGATCGGGCCGAGGCCCGCCCCGGTGGGCGCGACTTTGTCTGCGTTTGCAAGCGCAGACAAAAGCGCCACGTGTGGCGCCGGCCTAAGCGTTTCACATTTTATCCAGAACAGTAGATTTTATTAGGCATTTTGCAAAATACACTCAAGAAAGCGTTAATCAGCAAAATAACACAAATTATGAAAGGCTGCTATGCACAGGATTAGTATGTCACAAGCAAGAAATTAGGGAGGATAGTAAGAAGACTCTTGCAGAAGCTACACAGGACAGGGGATCGGAGTGATAGAGGAGAATGTCAGGCACCATCCAGTAAGGAACTCCAGCTGGAATTCACACAACAGTTACATGTTGTAGGAAAGCAGCATCAGCAGGTTACCTGAACAACTTCTGTTGCAGCCGAACCAGCATGTGTTACAAGGTCAATCTGCTCCTGGCGACCCACAAGGGTAAAACACCCATGATGCAAGAGGAAATTGGGAAACCTTCGGACTCCACACATGCAAACTGACATGGAGAGCTTCTGACCTCAAACCTAAGCAGTGCAGCCCAACACAAGGAGAGATGAGAACTTCAGGAGCATTCAGAGGGGCTTCTGCACAAACAGAAGTAGAGCAGGAGTTGACCAAGAAACTGCCACTGCATGTAATGGGGCTAGCATGAAGACCTTGAATGGAAGATCTCACCATTAGAAGGCTGGCTATTGGCTTAGTAATCTTGAGGACACTGGAGGTGTAGGTAAGGTGAGGGGAGGAGCAGTTGTGAAGTGCTGGCGATGAGCAACTTTGGCCTCTACCTTTGTCAGAGTAAATATATTAATTCTAAAGCTACAATCTGTTCCTACATTCACTACATGTCACCTCCATACATCTCTGAGATACTTACCTAATATCTTACCTTGTCCACATCTCAGAATTCTGTTGTACTCACTGTTTGGGGCTGGGACTCTGAAAATGCAGTTCTGCCCACCATTAAAGGGTACCTGTCATAGTCATTTCTAAGCTCTATTTCAATGGGTTATTCTGATCTGTCTCCTGGTATCCTAACGTTTTGGCTTGTGTTCTGACTATACTCTACTATTGCGATTTTGTACCATATTTGTCCTCCTGGTTCCAACCCAACTCTGCAATAACTCCTCTTATTCATTTGTATTGACCTGTCTTTGTATTTTTCACTTTGTCCCTTGGAGGGAATGTCTCTGGGATGTCCCTGAACAGCAGGGTCTTCAATGCAAGCAGGTAGGGATAGCTCACTAAGCGTTAGGGCCCACTGTATTTGTCTATCTTTTTTGTCCTTTCCAAGAGCATGCATAAAATATATAAACTTTATTATGTCACTGGCCTAATAAATACTCCAAATAATATACAAAGCATGTCTAGGTGTGATACTGTAAGAAATTTGAAATCATTATAGCTGACAAAAACAAATGTGGCTTTGTGATTCATGTATTGGTTATTTATTGTTAAGTCCTAATAACAACACTTAAATGAAAGAAAAAAAAAATTCTCTAAATATATAGTACCTTGCAGAACTATCCATTTTTTTCTGTTTCGATTTTGTTTCTAAGAGGTAGATATAATGAATGTAAATTGCCATTCTTACATATTTTGTGTAAAGAGAGGTTTAGCTATTGCTTTTAATGAGTTTAGGATTTATGAAGGCCATTAGAATACTTGCTGTGCTTTTACACTTGGCTCAATTTTTCTTATGCAAATTCACTTGCAACAATATTTATCAAAGAATTACAACTGTACAGAAACAAACAGCACTTTGTGCCATGAAATCTTAATCATGAAGCATTCTCTTTTGGCCTTAGTTTGTAAGCACTAAAACTTTTTAATTTTAAACACTGTTATGAAATATTTCTAAATTATAGTTTTTACAATATAATGTTCTTGTTTAACTTATATAACCAAAGTCAGAGATGGCTTACATGGGTCTTATTCTAAAAAGAAATTGGGGGCATTTATATTTGGTCTGGAAATTTGAAAATTTATTTTTTGATTCATCTTAGAGGGTGATAACTTTGGGATTTAATTCACATATTTTAGGCAGCACCTTCTATTCCTTTACCTACGCCATATGAGTGTTGAGATTCTTGGCACTTTACTCATTTTAGTTCCTGAACTAAAAAACTCTGAAAAAAGTCAAGTCTTTTTGACTCTTTTTAAAAGAAAAGTAAAGTCATTTTTTCCTGGTGATAAAAAAATGTGTACATATAACATATATAATGTATATATTTTATTTTACAAACCAAATTAAATATTGAAACATACTTTTTTTATTTTATTTTATTTTTTTTATTTTATATATTTTTATTTTGATATTTATGTGTGATTATGGAGGTAGTTATCTTTTTGCTCCTTTTAGGAATATTTTTAGAGATTTCCTGCACAGCAGCTTCAACAAGATAAGTGGATCAAAAACAAAAAATATATGTGTCAAATATTTTTCAAAGATCTATCCAATTCAAACTCAGCTCACTACCTCCACCTCTTGGGGGAGGCAACATTAAAACCCATTTTTTTTATTGCAGATTTGGATTCCGAAGAAAAAAAATTACATTAGTTTTTTTCAATTATGGTAACAGATGGCGATGTAATCAACAAAATTCTAAATGTGTGCAAAAACATTGAAAAAGGGGATATTTTGAGATATATCAGATCCAAAATCTGAAAATAGAAGTGTGTAGAATCCAGTGAAACCAAATTAAAGCAATAGATATTTGAAAACTTTGTAGGCAACAAAATAAAACCCATCTTCTGAGGGGAAGAGACCTAAGGTTATCAAGTTCTCTGTTGTTTGAGAGGCAAGGGGAAAACTATTACATCCACGTTGTTGTCCCTGGGTTTTGCTGAATGTAGTTTCTACATTAAAAATTAGATTGTCCCTACCTCACCCCAGGGGTGAAAATACAGAGTTAACTTTAGTATCATTGTATATACTTTTATTAAATATTTGTAATATATTTTTTGTTTTGTAGATACAATATGTATTTCTTAAGATATTACCATTTTGTAATATTTTTATCCCATTTTGATTTCCGGTAATTACAGCGCCATCTGAATTGAATCGTAGATTGAATCAATATCATTTATTTCATGGGTAATCAGAATTTGGAAAAAAAATTTGGACTAGGAGGGTGAGTTTGGTATCATTGGATAGATTTTTGAAAACTAAGTGTGCAGGCAGAGGACAGGAGCATGGCATGGAAGTGGTATAGACGCAAGAATGATTACAAACTCTTGCAGTGCGCTAGAAATTGCAATTATTTCTGTGTTTCCATGCCATAAACCATAAGAAATGCCAGAAGCACTAATAAATGTGTTAAAGATTGGTTTAACAACAAGTACAAAATAGTGGGATTATTGTATTATTGCATTCCTTTTGATGGTCTAGGAATCAAACCACATGTTTAGTGTATGGGGCATTGTATTATATCATACACAGTAAATGATCAATAGTATTAAAGTAAGCTTTAAAATATTAGACTTGTATATTGCAGTTGCTTACAATTATACTGCATGCATTCATTTCCAGAAATCAATATTCTGTATTGATCACTGTTTGTCATTACTGATTGTCTTTATTGGGATTTTCTGTCTTAATTTCTAAAATTTAATTTTTTTTCAATGTAATGTATAGTAATCGTACATAACAATATCAATTGTCTGAGTAGAACCTCATAGTTTTGTTCAGCAGTCATTCTATTCATTATTCTATTCAGTGAATGGTTGTTTTTCTATTTAACTAGGAAACTCAGATTTGTGCTCCATTTACTGTTACAAAGATATAATGAAAGTCAAGGATAGGACCTGGCAAATATGTCACCATTATTAGGTGTGGTGACCTCTTCTGTTTCTACAGCAATTCTGTGTCTGTAAATAAAAGTTTTATGGAATAATAGAATCTGTTTGTAATGGAGATTTACCATTTTTGTTTCTTTTTTTGTGTAAATCAAATGGATTGCGTACTTTTGCATTTGAAAATTTTCTAGTGAGAATTATAAGGCAGAAATATTTTGTTGAAGAAAAATAAATTTTTCTGTAAGCCACAACAACTATTTCTTGAATATCTCAAGAGGTCAACATATATAAAGCTGATAGAATTCTTTATTTTTTGAAGCTTATTCTTGAAAAGAATAAGATAAAGTATGATTTCCATACAGTTAAAGTATGATTCTTGCCAAATTGTACATTCTTGTTCTTCAGTCATTGACATTTTAGTGCTTGTTGTTCAGTTAATTACAGTACTTATTGTTCAGAAAAGCTTTCTACGACGTGTGCCATTATTTAATAGTAAACTTTTCTTTTATTTAAAGTTCTAAATATAAACTGTGATGAATATGTAGTAATAGCACTTTAACAGACTCGATTTAGAATATTTCTTGTAAAGAAAAGTGTTGCATTATTGTTTATTATTATTAACTGGGTGCAATAGGCAATTGAAAATGATGAGAACAGACCTGAGGGCCTTCATCACAGATAATTATGCTAATGGTAACTGTTGTCCTTTCAGGCTCTCTGCACACTGCAGGTCGGTTAAGATCAACGCTAAAAATCAAGTGCTGCCTATTTACATCCTTACACATTTTGCATCAAATCATTTGTCTATGAATAGGTAGGATGGTGGTAGACAGCAGTTAAGAAGACCAATCAACATGCAGAGGACTTTGAAGAGAACCCGTCATGCAAAATAACCCCCCTAAACTAAATATATTTTCATAAACTGCCATTAGAGAGCATTTTCTCTATCCCTTCATTGTCCCTCTACATGCCTGTAAACCTAAGCAATGAGGTCCTAAAGCTGTATGCAAATGACCTGTGAAATGTCCAATGAAGCAGGTGGGAGGCACAGCCACACCCCCAGTGCATGACTGATAGCCTGTATAATGATGTGAGGCTGTATAATGCTGTGCTTCCTGGTGCTGGTGGCCACGCCCCCTGCAGCCTGTGTGTGTGTATAGGAGAGATACAGCAGCTCCAGGCAGCCATTTTACAGCAGAACATGTCAGATTCATGTGTAGCTGATGTCTGTGTCTCTCACCTGTATATTAGGAGGATGCAGCATGTCAGCAGATGCAACACACACTAGCAATGCTTTACTATACATTACACAGATATGAGCAGGGGGAGGAGAGGGGAGGGGTAACAGGGGTGACATCACTGCCTCTGACCATGTGACCAGCCTCATTTATATGATAAAAAATATGTGATTTTACAATGAATAATGTATGAAATAACTAGATAATGGCTGGGATGGATCCTTGTTAGCTGCTCCAACAGGTAGTAGTGACAAGACAAGTGACACAGACCTGATGACAGGTGTCCTTTAATGTCAAAGATTTTTATTAAACAAAAAGCAGAGAATGCAAGGACACAGGACCGCCCAAAGGAGTACCTTTGTAATACTTTAAAGCAGTCCAGTGGTAATCCGCCCAGTTTAACAAATGAAAAGGTCTTATAAAGTAACAGTCAAAAAAGATAAAAATCAAGCACAGTTTGCCCTAAATTCACCCATACAGCGGAATTGTAAAACAGCAGCACAATTTGCCATAAGAGTTTCCCGCGCAGGGGATTTCCCAAAATACATTCCCACCCACCAAAACACATAGTCCAAGTTAAGGCAGAAAAGAAGGGGGTTGGAAATGGAGTAATAACAGTAAAGACATAAGGAGACCACAAGGAGGAGGAGGGAGGAGTGAAAAGTTTAAGGGGCTAGAGATAATTTAGATCATCATCTATGTGTAGTGTTATCAGGGATATGATTAATTATGGTGTCCATTTCAGTTTGAGCCCCTAAACTCTAAGGAGCTAGTAGGGAAGCAGGGAACGGCAGTTGGAAATAGTCTATCCAGGGCTGACATGTTTTATGATATGCCTCCATATTGTCATCCCGTATTACCAAAATTTTCTCATACAAAAACATTTGTGAGACTCTTACCTTCACCTGATCCACTTGACAGGATTGGTGATTTCCATTGGGGTTCAATGTGTATCCTTGCTGCCATACATATAAACAGACACATCTTGTGACTCTCAAATTTTAGCCTCTGTGGTTTATCGGCCAGTATTACCTCAGAAGTGGTTTTAACAGTCACCTTCAGGGCCGTACATATCAGTTTGGCTATATGGCTCTAGATTACAGCCACCCTCGAACACGTCCACCAAATGTGGGTCATCACTCCTATCTGGTTGAGGCCAATGGGAAAAGTTTGGAACCAAATAGGTCCTATGTTGAATCTTAATGGATGTTTCAGCTAATGTCACTTGGTGGCTGCAATGGCATATTAACATTTAAGTCTGACTCCCATTGTTTCATGAAGGGCAATTTCTGATCAATATCAAATAAAACATCTTTGGACATTGTGTCATTTTTGCAAATAATCTTGAAGTACGTCATATCTGGGAGGGGAGTTTAAGGAAACAGAGAGCTAACAAAATGAAGCAGCTGCCCTAGTTCAAACCATGTGCTTTTAGCCTTTAATATTATATATTATTATTTCTCACAAGTATTTTAAATTATTTTTCACACTGTTAGGTTAAAAAAATTGGAACTGATACTCTGTCTACTGCTTTTTACCAACAACCAAATATAATTGAAGGGGAAGAAATATGTGGCATATATATCATCAGGCAGACATCTTATATGGTTGCATTTTGGCACATGTGGTTGTTAACCCCTTCCCGCCGCAGCCCTTTTTCGTTTTTGCGTTTTCATTTTTCACTCCCCACATTCAAAAATCTGTAACTTTTTTATTTTTCCATGTACAGAGCTTACATAGATGGCTTATTTTCTGCGTAACAAATTACACTTCAAAATGGTGGTATATGATATTCCATGCTGTGTACTGGGAAGCGGATGCAGCTTTCCCGGCGGCGATCAGCAAGAAAACACCCGTGATCGGTGCCAGCACCGATCGCGGGTAGTACCGGTAAGCCTTTGCTGCAATATGCAGCAAAGACTTACCGGCTATGGAGAGGGCTTGGCCCGCGAGCCCCCTCCATGCACCCGGGACCCGGCATGTGACATACTATTACGTCACATGTCGGTAAGGGGTTAATACATTTTTACTAAAAGCTGCTAAAAAGTTGCAATTAAGGTTTACATTTTTCCATCACCAAAGGGAGACTAAAGGAGATTTGCTCCTAAATAGAGACTTCCAAAGTGTACTTCATAAATCCACTACATATCACTTCACATATTAAATCTGAAATAAGTTTTCTGAAGAGAAAAGTGAAGTCGCTTTGCAAAAACTTGCTAATTTTCAGCTAATTTAGCCAAATCTGCAGATATAACAATTTACTGCAATGACAGAACCCATTGTGTGTGGTATTCTGTCACTCTACCTGTATTGACTTTCAAAATAATAAATAATTGTATAAATAATAAAGCCCTTCAGCCTATATTGGCCTCAAGGACACAGCCCCATGTTTTAAATCTTCCCTGTGTCTCTATAAGTGGTCATAGCTTTGAATTGCTTTAACATATCCAGGGGATTTTGAGATCATTCCCTTGTGACACAATGTTATTCAAATTAAGTAAAAAATTTGGATGATATCTTTAGTGTTTAGTTATGAAAAAAATGAAAATTTGTAATTTTTCATTTTCAGAGTTCTAAATTCTCCACTTTTGAAGCCGATAGCAATCATAGTAGTCCTAGTGATAGTAATTCATAACTTACATTTCCCAAATGTCAGCTTTATGACAGCATGATTTTTTTAATATACCACATATTTTACTAGAATGTTATGAGGCTTAGAATTTGGGTGCCATTTTTTAACTTGTTCCCTCCAACTTGTATTTCGAGGGATCTGCATAACTTTCAATTGACTGTGAGAGACCTAAATAATAGCAAGACTTGTAAATTACCCCATTATGGAAACTACACCTCTCAACGTATGAAAAAGAACTTTAAAGAAGTTTGTTAACCCTTTTGGGTTTTTTAGGGGTTAAAACAAAATGGAGTTGCTGTCTATAATATTTTTGGACAATACATTCATTTTGAGCAGAAAATTAAACATTAACATTGGATTAAATATCATTGAACTCCATAAAGTTTGTTACCCAATTTCTCCTGAGTGTGCCAATACCCCATATTTGGTGGGTACACGGCCTGGCATAGAATGGAAGAAGCGCCATCCAGAGCAAATTTGCATTGTCAAATTGTACAGGCTAAAAAATGTTTCTTTCTTTAATGTTTATACATAAGTTTTTCTTTTTTGCCAAATAATATACACTTTTCTGGTACAGAATTTTGGGGCATCTATAGCTAATTGATGAGATTTTATTAACTCTTTGTTGGTGGAGGAAATAAAAATGATAAATTTTTGGTAATATTTTTTTCTAGTTGTTCACCATACTATAAAAATAATATGTTGATTTTATTTGGTGGGTCGCCGCAATTACAGAAATACCTAATTTATGGGGCTTTTTAATTTTTTTTCCAATTTTAATGACTAAAAACTAATTTTGAGAAAATCTTGTAAATTTTATCATCACTATCTTTATGACGTTTTTCTGCTCACGAATCTGGTGAAAGGCTTATTTTTTGCAAGAAGAGTTGTAAAAGAACACTTTTTTAATGGGTATCAATAAAAAAATTAGCTTTATTCAGAAATTTTTTCCAGTTTTATCTTTACCAAGCGGTTCCAAAAATGATTCCATTTTATTGTACAGATTGTTACAGATGCGGCAACACCAAATATGTGGGGGTTTTTTTGCGTATCTGTTTTTTTTATACTCAGGCATGTCCCGACAGTTTACAGTCCCGGGGCACTTGGCAGACCTGGGGGCTGACCTGAAGAGGATCAAATCCCCCAGTAAATGGCATGAGGGGTGCCATCCTAAGGAGGAAGACCCTTACATGCTGCGGTCAAGCAGTAAGAGGTTAACACTCACAATCAGAGCCGACTCCGATCGTGGATGTTAGAGCCTGGTGTCAGCTGTTATATACTGCTCACATCCACTGCTTCTGGTGCCGACTCCATTCATGAACTTGTGCCAGAAGCTGGATGTGATAAAATGTTCTGGTGCTGGAAGTATCTTCCTACAAGGACGTACTATCACAGTAGTAGAAAACAAGTAGTGTTCTGCTGTATATAATTCTAGAGAGCAGACCAGCTACCCAACATATATAATCTGTTGGTTGCATGATGTAGAGAAATTCACTATGAGTTCTAACATATCTTACTTCTGAACTTATGTCATTTTTGAGAAGGCCAGCTTCACAGGGTCAGCGATCAGTCCATGATCAAGAAATGCAAAAAGTGCTGTTCAACCCCCACACTGTCGGGGGTTGAACTCAATGCATCATTTTGATATTTGATGGACAGAGTTACTGCGTCCCCAGTAGGCAGCAACTGTCAAAACTGTATTGATTACAGTGTTGGCTATGCTTTATATCAGGGAAGTAGAAACTCTATGCATTGAGTTCAACCCCCGGCGGTGTGGACAGTCCGTTGTACAGCTATTTTTTTGTGTTTCTTGATTATGGACTGATCTCTGACCCTGTGAATCTGCCCTAAAATGGGATGATCTTGGAAATAGCATGATGGACATAAATGATAAGGTATATAAAAACTATACTTTAGGTGATAATAGATTGCGAGCCCCATTGGGGACAGGGGCCGATTTGGCACGCTCTGTGCAGCGCTTCTTAATCTGTGTGCATTATAAAGGAATTATTATTAATTATTATTATTATTATTACAATATAGCTATGTTGGAAAACACTGTGCAATTCTCTATAACTTGTTTCAAACTGATTATAATTTTTTGTTGGAGGTGTTAGACTACCCTTATGTTTACAGAATCTCAATTATTTATCAAAGCATATGAGTATACCAGTATATATTCACCAAAAACGCCCCTATAATGTTAAATGCAGTTTTAGAATATAAAAATAACAATTCCTGTGCTTTTGATGAATCAGCTGTCTCCATTTAGCACATTTCTTTGAAAGCTGTAGGATCATCACCTATTGTATATGATGACATGTATTCACCTAGAATGTACTAAAAGATCATGATGAAAATGCTAACCTATTTGTAGAAATCTAACATTATTTAATTATAAATTGGCTGTATCTAAAAATAGAGCCTGACAATAAAAAAAATATCAGTGCTACAATTACCAAACATGGAGAAACCACATCAGAGTTAACCTCATTTTAATCCCTTTGTGTGGCCTGAAAAGGGGTCTCAGAAGTGCATTAAGGACGTTTTTTAAAAATTTAATTGCTTATAGCTTTTTCTTCAACACGATTATGAAATAAGTTCAGTGAATCCTACTACAAAAGTCTAGGAACAGAAATCAATCTATGGGGACACCATTCATCATTCACAATTAATGAATCTTTCTACAACAAAGAAATAGTCTGAATTGAAGAAATTCAGATAAAATGACTGCTTGAAATCCTCTCTAACTGATATTCTGTATTAAGCAGAACTGTGACAATTTTATCTGAGGATAGCTGATTGTTCAAACAGTTTTGAAATGTATGCTGTGTTTCAAAGATCTCATGTGATGATAATCCCATGTCTGTGGTTTCTTTAAAATTACTTCATAAGAGGCTCCATCGCATAGTTATATGACAAAAGAGAAATTGCTTCCACATTTATATGTTCTCTATTATTAAGAGAATATCTGGGCACAACTATACACATAAATACACACACAGCTATTCTATACACACATAAGAAGCACACTGGGCACAACTATACACATTAACACGCACACAGCCTATGCTATATACACATAAAAAGCACACTGGGCACAACTATACACATAAATACACACACAGCTATTCCATACACACATAAGGAGCACACTGGGAACAACACACACACAGCTCTGTTATACACATGTAAGGAACACACTGGGAAATACAATACACATGAATACACACACAATCCTGCTAAACACACATAAGGGACACACTAGGAGCTACTCTACACATAAACACACACACAGCTCTGCTATACATACATAAGGAACACACTACACTGGGACAACAATACACATGAATACACACACAGCACTGCCACACACACATAAGGGACATACTGGGAATAACTCTACACATGAATACACACACAGAACCACCCCTCCCCTCTTCCTCTTCTTACCCTGTCCCAGCTGCTGCATGCCCCCATTCTCGGCAGTATCAGGACATTGAGTGATGTAGGAAGCATGTGATCAATCACATGATTCTGACATCACTACAGGTTCACCCGACCTCCCTTAAAGCGGTCAGGAGGGTGTGGCACTGCTGGATCCTCCTGACCTTCAGTCCATAAGCAGGCACTTTTTGCAAGATTTTTTCTTGCTAAAAAGTGCGTCTAATAGTCTGAAAAACACTCATATTTTAAATACGAGTACTTAAAATTTTAAATACTCGGATTTCAGTTTGCAGAAAGGTTATTTCTAAACATGGTTAACTTTTTTTTAATCCATAAATTGCTGAAAATATTGTATGGAGGCAGAGCAGAATGTCTGTGGAATCAAACATTCTTTCTGGTAACCAGATTTGCAAATAATAGTTTAACTAAGTGATTGTTGGAAATTTCCTAACATTCCAATATTGAAAACTATATATTACAAAATTATTATCATTTTTAAGGCATTTTTACGGTTTATGTCTTTGAAGATTATAATCACATTGATGCAAATTTATGTAAAGATTCTTAAAGTAAGTGCACAGTTATACTCTAATCTTATGGTTCATTAGACTTATCTAAGTGTCTAATGCTGAATGGTAAATTATGTGTAGTTTAAGACTGTCTTGTTTATCCCTACATCCTATATGTTGCCATATGTCCCAGAGAATTTATGGTGGTTTAAGATTTAAACGCAGCCAGTAATTTGATATCCAAGTAAAATAATACTTGAAAATAATGGAAAGTGATATACAGTATATATTGTATGTTTTTGTCATTAACTGGGCTTAATGGGCTATTGCTGAGCAATAAGGCAGCCCTAATATTTTGAATCTTACTAAAGTAAAAAACAATAAATTTTAATAATCAAGGTTTACATTTATATTTTATCACAGGCAAAACCCCATGCCATTTCTACACATTTCTACAAAGTTATAATAGTCAGTAACTTCACAAAAAATGCCTCTAAATGTGGTTTAAAAGTGCTGAAAATGTATATATTGTGTAAGCAAAGGAAGACTAAGAAAATTGTTGCTTTTAAATCTATTATTTCTAAATTTGCCTAGATACTAAAAGCATGAATGAAAGTCTCAATACTTTTCTTTCCTGTACGAAATTGTCCAATTTGACAGGTTATGCATTACTCAAAATTGGCCAGTTTTGCATTTTTTACAACTTTTTAATTTAAATTACATGATACATAAAGTTTTTATTTGTATCAAGGTAGGCAAAAATAATGACATTTAATGTCATTATATAGAACTTTTCTAGCAAAAGATAAATACTTAAATACAAATGTATGTAAAAAAAATAATGTTAAATATTAGACATATAGCAGAACACTTGCAATGCCATGTCCGTTACCACCTTCTTCTACCACGGGATTTAGTACAATGCCATGTCTGCAGCATGGGTAGAAATTGAAGGTTTCCTAATCCCCACACCATTTTCTACTAAAGTGGGCAGTAGGGCAAGGAGAGAGATTGTGTGAACTGAACCCGGTTCTCTGGTGGAGACTACATTGGAAATCTCCATCAGGTATGACCTAGCAGGAATTTCAAAACAAGAGTTTTCCATACACCACTTTTAATAAATTCCCCTCTTGTGCATTAAACAAAATGTGATAATTAATCCTTTGTTAGCTGAAAGAGTTAAAATATTTAAAATAAGTTAGAATATCTTACCCAGACCTTTTCCACCATCTTTGAGGCCTTCTAAATATTGTTTTAATATATTGGAGGGATTTATCACCACTGTCTTTTTCTTCTACTCCTTTTTTAGACTTATATGTCTCGTCTGAGACCAAAATGTTTCAAAAAGTAGTAGAAGAAACCAAAGTGGTGATAAATCCCCCTGTGTGTTGGTAAACCTACAAAGGATCTTAAACCCATTTAGTACTATGTTTTTCTAGAGTTTTTCGAAGGCTTGTTATTTGCAGGATAAAGTATACTTCCAGGATGCACCATTTAATTTTTTGTGCCATGTTATAGGAATCTGCAAAATAATTTAAATGTAATAGAATTGGCAAAATATTCTAATATTCTTATTAGCTTTCACTGTGAGGTCCATTTGAGACACTGGGGGATTTCTATCGGCCTCTGAGCCATGTCAGTGGCGTACAAGCCCTGAAATAATCGCAAATGCTAGCTTATTGCTAGCACTTGCAATTATTTTCCCCAATCCGCCACCTTCACGCCAGTGGGACGTGAAGGAAGGTGCAGGGACAGCATAATTTTTTTATATATTAATTTATTTTATTAGGATTTTAAGAGGCTTAGAGATCAAACAGCGATTTTCTAAAGTTTTTAAGTAAATTTCGGATTCAATGGGGCACATGTATCATAAGCCTGGCTTTATTTGTCTGTTTTTTGAGACTTTTCTTGGCTTTCCTGCTGGTCAGATGTATCCTAGTGGTTTTCCCTTATTGATACATGTGGTGTTAGTTCTGTAGTGAATTTGCAACTTTTTAAAACAAAAGTCACAAAAAAGTCTCCAAATCTTGCAAACGGCATAGATTTGTGAAAAAATATGCAACTGTCTCGCAAATTTTTAAATAAGTCGCTATTTTCACATCTGGATTAAGGTGAAACTTGACAATGGCGAACTTTGCAAATGAACACAAGAACCAAGAAAAGTCTAAAAAATTTAAGAAAAAGGCAAGCCAAAAGTTGGATGCATGTACCCCCATACAGGACAATTCATCTTTGTAAGGGTTTTCAAAGTTCAATTTTTTATAAGAAACTCCCCACAAATTGCCCCATTTGTAAAACTGTACCCTCAAACTATTCAAAACAGCCTTTGTTAGGCTTGCTTACCCTTCAAGCATCTCACAAGAATGAAAACAAAATGAGATTCTATTTGGAATTTTAATTAATTAATTTTGACAATAATATGATTTATTTCTAAAATTTACACACTAAGGCTACATTCACATGATGTATGCCCGCCGTTCTTTTTATGGGCCACGGAATGGTATGGTGCCGCATGTGTGCTGTAATGCTCCAGTACATACATATATACGCCCCCATACGTTCATGTGAATGTAGCCTTATGCAGGATAAAATGAGAAAACACATCTCAGATTTTGTTGTGCATTTTCTTACGAGTACGGCAATACCCCACATGTCAATGCAAACTACTTGAGGGGCACCTGGCAGAGCACACAATGGAAGGAGGCATTGAGATTTTAGAGGGCAGGTTTTGATAAAGTTTTCAGGTGATATTACACATTTGAAAGGCAGGTTTTGATAAAGTTTTCAGGTGATATTACACATTTGAAAAGTCCCTGAGCTATGAGAAAAGTGACCTCCCACCCCCACCCACAAATGATCCTATTTTGGAAACTACACCACCGAGAATTTATCAAGGTTTATATTTCACTTTTTACCACCACAGATGTTTTATAGAAAGTATTTACATTGACTCGTGTAAGTGAAAATCTTTTTCCAAAATTCCTTGCTATGTCCAGTAAATACATATTTTTAAAGAATTAAATGTACCAACTAAACGTAAATGTTTGTTATCCAACTTTCTCCTGAATGCAGTAATTTCCCACATGTGATCACTAACTGCTGTATGGGTGCGCTGCGGGGCTTGGAAGGGAAGGAGCATCTATTTGTGGATTTTGCTGGAACAGTTTTCTGGTGCTTTGTCCCGTTGACTGAGCCCTCATTTAGTAGGGCAGTAGAAACCTCCATAGAGTGGACATATTTTAAAAACTAGACCTTTCAACCATTGCAGTAACACTATATTTGGGGGCGCAATACCCCCTTGTTTAACCTTTTTTGTCTTTTATTTAGGGGGGGTCACAAAAAAAAATTAATAGATTTTTATGGTGTTTTTTGCATTCTGCACACCAATTAGCATAGATAACATGTCTTATGTTCTATGGCTCAGTACAGTTTCAGTGATATCCCATTTATATAGCTTTTGTTATATCTGAATATGTTCTACATAATAAAAATTCATTTGGAGAGAAAAACCCTTGATTTTAGTTTGCCGTCTACTAATCAGAGTAATATTTTTATTATTTTGTTGATTGTGCTGTTTTGGGCTTTATATTTTGTGGGACAAGTTTTCTTATTGTAATCATGCAGTGTTAACTTTTTGATCCCTTTTTATCGTGTTTTTTTCTGATTATATGCAGAAAATATATTTTGTTTTTATTTATTTATTTTTTTTTAATTAAACTTTTTTTTTTACACTTTTTTTTACATTTTTTTTTGTCCCCGTCTGGGCCTTGAACAAGTGATCATCTAAACACTCATCTGAGCAGTACTACAGTCAGTGCATTAGATGCATTAGAAAAGTCAACTGCACTGCTGAGTCCAACCCAGCAAGCAGTCAGACAAGGCAGCTTTGGGGTCCTTCATCGGACCCCAGTTCTGCCATGGAGATGATTGGCACCCCATACGCCGGGAGGAGAGGTTTAGGTGCTGCAGTCATGTTTGACCACAGCGCCTAAGGGGTTAAACAGACGGGATCGAGATCATCGTGATCCTGGCTGCTCGTGCAGAAGCTCAGCTGTCACATACAGCCGGCATCCTGCATGGAACAAACACAGGCTCTGCTTCTGGGGAACATCATGGTGGCTGAAACAGAAGCTCAGAATAACGTTCCCCAATGTCATGGTGGCTTAAAGGGTTAACCTCAGTTATTATCCTTCTATTTCCAAAGTTGTTGTGCTTTATGCTTCTACTAAAATAAGTGTTTTGGAGGATATTAGGTGGATCTTTTGCAAGACTACTTTTACTATTTTCCATCTTTGAACTACCGTAATACTCCTATTCTTAATGCCCCACTAATAAATCTATGGATTAAAGGCAAAGTGACGAATTACTAATACTTTGTTGGTGGCTAACATTTTGGATTTCATGATTTTGCATAGCTATTAATTTATTTATTGTTTATTTGTTTTTCTTTAATACAACTTTAGATTAAGGAAAAAGTGGCTTACTATTGGTACCTCATTCATGGCTAAAATGTTCTGATCTATGAATAGCAATTTGCAATTTTTTTTCCAAATCTCTTAGCATATAATGGTTTACTAACATAGCTGTATTGTGTAAGAATTGGATGTAGGTTAATACTTTGGACGCTGTAAATATAATTGCTGAATCTGATTGGCTTATCAATTATTTGGTAGAAGCATGTTGATGTAAATAGTCTTAATTATGATATTGGAGAATAAGAGTTGGGAGTGATTTATAGTGTGGGTGTGGTAATATACTTGTGTGTGTGTGATGGGAATGCCGCCAAAAGTAGCAGGGAGGCAATCCTGCGGTGCCTTCCCCTTGAAAGAAAAAGGCTCAAATAAAAATTAGAATATGGCCAGACTTGACTTTGCAAACCCCCCCACCCCATTAAAACTAGGATGGCACTGCACAAGGAAGGTGAAGAAGGAGGAGGCACCTCTAATAATAAAGATTTTGGGATCACAATATTCCCCATTAGAACCAGCATCAGAAGGGCAAGAGGAAGAAGGAGGGGGTAGTGATTATTCTAGAGAGACTCTTGAGAAGAGGAAACGTTTTGTAGAGGTAAAAAAAAGCTTTAAAAATGCAGAAATAGGATGATCTCTTATTTTTCAGCTAAATTTAGGATCATATATAAAGGTCACACTCACTTTTTTAATTCCCCAGAATAATGTACTGGTTTTAGAGGAATTTGAAGTTATAAATTAAATATAGGAATCACTGCTTTTGATATTTAATGAGGAATACCTATTAACACTTAAGTAGGGGATTATGCTAAATTAAATATTGTTCCTTTAATAGGGAAAATTAAAACAAAAGTAAATTTTAGTTTTGGCCATCTTATGCTAATAATTAGAATTTTATGTTTAGGGGATAGGGTGAGATTATTAATTTTTTTCATATTTGTTCGTTCAGGGGAGGGATTATAGGGGGGTAGGATCTCAGAAATGGGATTGAGATAGTTGTTTGATCATGCTGTTTATATTGAGTTTTGTATTGTTAATTTTAAAGTTAAAAATGTTTAATAAATATGAGTAAAATTTAAATAAAATGACATACATATATATTTTTTTATTTTTCCTCCTTTTCAGTATTTTATTCATCTGAACAAAAAATAAAAGTGCTCAAAAACATTGTTTTGTTTTCCTCAAGTAGAACAAATAAGGCTTTATAAAATAATTCAAGAACATTTTAAAGTTTTAATTTTTAGAAAATACAGAGCAACTCTATAAACAATCTTTACTGGGTTATTTTATGCCATTTTATGTTGCATGCATGTAGCTTTCATTATTAATGTACACAGTTTTCTTGCTTTGATAGGGACACTTATCTAAGTTATGATTTGTGATAGTATCCTTTCGATATGCCTTTTAATTCTTTAATTGAAGATGCAGTTTATAATAAATGTTGTGTCTAACTAATGGGGGATTAACTATAAAAAGGGTTTTTAAAGTGAAATGCCTTTTAAAGGCTTTCATCTTGGTTTCCATTATTTTTTGATAGAAATGTACCAGAGAGATCTCATTTATTTTTTTTACAAAAATACCATATTATTAATGATTACAATATGACAATTGGAGATTTCTGCAATATGGAAAAAACAAGATTTATTCAGAATTGGTCAGTTATTCTACCACAAGGATACAGTCTTTCTAAACCAAGCACACTAACATGTGTGCCTCCTAAAACTGGATCCATTATTATTTTTGCTTCTAATAGCTGAGTTTTTTATAAAAATGTTTTCTATAATTCTACAAATGAGCCTCAGGGACTCCTGGCTACAACACAAAAGCCCCTTCTGGCTCTGTTATCTACTAATTATTCACATCTCCATTCAGCAATTTTGCCTTCTTCCTCTCTGAATGGAGGTGTGAATAATTACCAGACAATGGAGCCAGAAGAGGCTGCTGTGACATAGCCAGGGGTAGTTGTGGCTCATTTGCAGAATTTTAAAAGATATTAGAAGAAAAAAGAAGAATTGATCCTGTTTAATGCACTGTTTGCACTGGTTTAATGTGCAACACATTGATAAATTCCCCAAAAATTTTAAAATTGCAGAATTGCAGGCACATTCAGTTTTGCTCAATTATTAAGGTTTTTATTGTGTAGAGTGGTATATATTAGTAAAGAACATCCATTTAATGAAATGGAGTTGTGTATCTTATTCCCTCGAACAAAGAACTTTTTATCCTCTTTGTGTTTGAGATAGGGACAACTAGGGATAACGGGTTCCAAAATCCTTAAGCACTGGAGACAAAAAATTTACAACAAAAGATACTAGAGGGGTGGAATATGTCAGGAACCTGTAGAGGATGAAGTCCATACTGACCCATTTACTTTAATCCTGTAGGGTCTGATCACTAATATATATTAATTTTACTGCTAATCGCTATTAGCCTGTCATCAGCATAGGGTTCTTTAACCCTTTAGGGTCTGATCACTCATACAAAATACTGCAGCTCTAATAGCTATCTCCATACACCCCCACAGCACCACAATGTTATAGTACATTGTGGTGCGCAAAGGGGTTAAGCTTGCACTTGAAAGATGTCAACAAAAAAAGGTTGAGTTTTTTTTTTAATCCTGCTGTTATTTTGTTGCATAATGTTTTACTTACATAAATTTATTTTGTTTTCACAGGTTTCGCTTGGACTTCTCCATGCACATGCAACTTACATTCTATGGCCTCCTAGCAGATGGCAAAAACTGATGCCACTGTTGCCTCAAGAACGCAAACCAATACAAAGCAAGAAAGAATGATATTAATTTTATATTCTCTTATATGTACAAGTATTACGTTTAAGAATTTAAGATTCTGTGTTATATTCAATAGGTAAAATTTGTATTATGCCTATAGTTTGATTGTTTTTCATTCATACCTTTGTACCTGAACAGCTTATTCTTCTTTATTTTTAGCTGTTCGCCATCCCTTGAGACCTTCTAAATTTTAATTTAGTCTGATTGGTTAACTAAAAATGATTCTGTTGTTTAGGAGAACATATTGTTTTCTGAGAATACTGAAGATTCCTGTCACAGTTTATAGATAAATAAATACATTTTTGGTCTGAGTGATGTTGGATGTTCTATTTTTGTCATAAGATTTTTCAATCATTTCCAGATGAGTCAGGTCGATTACTTCTAGTAATTATGATCACCTAAACTACTTTAATGTTACTCAGCAAATCACATATAGAAACAAAGAGAGTTTCTATTTATTACTGTCCTTATTTTGGTATGTGAAGAGGTTGAATCTAAATTGAAAGTCATGGTAAATTACTTTCATTTTCATAGACATATTGATATCCTTCTGCAAATTTGATATCCAATCACAACTCAATAACTTGGGGAGGTTTTGCGTGTATCATCATAACCTGGTATCTTACATTATTCACAAAAATTATACATTAATTTGCATTTAGGAATATTTATATATTAGTACCTTAGGGGTTATATGTCTCTATAAAATGTACATATAAATTTTACTTTTATATTTTTGTAATAGTCTTGCTAGATGAAGACTAAACCAATAAAGTGACACCTTAAAAGTAAAAATTTCTAGGCAACATCTGTGCTGATTTTACAGCTTTAAAATTGCAAGCTCATTGAAAATAGAAAAGCTATTATAGTTGGCCTCTCAGTGACTTGACTTGACAGGTATGATTTAGTATAAAAATGCTAAAGCTTGAACCCATTTTTTATTGTCAGTGATCAATGAGTCATCAAATACACAATTCAAAAATCTATTGTGGTAAAAATAGTACGTGGAAGGAGTAATACAGTGTATGTTTTTTGTATATACTGTATATATGTTGAAAAAAATGTAATTTAGAATGTATTGTAAACATATTGCAGTTAGTTTAACAGTTTGTAGTGTGTTGCATATAGCGCTCCCCACATTGCACTAGCGGTCCCAGCGCCTGGTCTTACCCCCTGCGGTGCATAGAGCAGGTGAATGGCTGGACTGGGCAAAACTGCCAGAGTACTGGGGGGAATGAATACATCATGGCACTCTAGTGATGTAGCCTGAGCACCCAGGCAAGTATAGTTATAATAAAAGAAGTCTACACAGTGGAAGTATTACACAGGTTAAAATAAAATTGATTTTTTTTCCAAAAATGACACATCCAATGGATTATATGATGAAGTGCCCTGAAAAGTTTGATGACTAATCTCTCCAGAGTATGCAAATACCTTGTATGTTGTGGTAAACTGCTGTATGGCCACAGATAGGTCCATTGAATGAAAGCTGCGACATTTAGAGAAAATGTCTATTGTCACATTGTACAGGCTATATAATTTTTACTTTTTTTTTTATTAATGGGGACATTAACATATGGGGACATGTGAGGACTTCTTTTTTTACAAGATGAGATGCACTGTACAGTTATTTCATTTTGGGAGGGTCTATGTCTTATTCATTAAATTATATTAAGTATTTCAGGGTGGACATAAATTATACAAATATATTTCTGTTGGCAGAGTTAGTTGAAGGCTTTTGTTTGCGAAAAAGACTTGTTGTTTTCAGTGGTATTATTTTGGGGCATGTACCTTATTTGAACATTTTATGTGAGGGTATTTCATGAAAAATAGTAGATTGAGGGAAGTTTTTTTGCATTTTTATGGCATTCATCGTGTGGGTCCTATATTGCTTTTGATTTATTGTACAGATTTTTATGGACGCAGCAATATGAAATATGTAGGGTTTTTGGTGTTCATTTATATTTTTTAAGTGTAGTATATTATGAACTTTCTTTTCTCTTTATTTTTATTTGTTTTTATGATAAAAATCGTATTTAGACTTTATTTTTAATTTTTCTACTTTTTCAGACTTGGGGTTGGATAAGCCCTTGCATACTGAAATATAACTGTATTAGTATGTTGTGAAACTGACCAGTTAGTTAGTCTCAGCAGGGTCCTGCCAGAAGGCAGGGGAGCCAGAAGCCTTAGGGAAAACACCAGACCCTGGGGCTGCCACAGGAAGGATCAGTTTCCCCTTCAGTAAGCTTACAGGGGAAAGGGGGTTCGATCTACAAGGGGAAAGTGTAGAATCCCTGTACACATCGATCTTGGGTGTTGGAAGAGGGTGTAATATGCAGGGAAGCTGGACATAATAGTACTGAGTATTTAGTACTATTATGGCCATTTTATGCAAAAGGGGTTAATACATAATATTAAATTTATATATTTTATCTGTATTTAAGTATGGGATTTGACAGGGAGAGGACTTTCGATGTTCTTGTAAATCAAACCTTATTCTTTATACATAAAGTCCATATTAGATCATCTGAAACCAGCTCAACGCTCATTCAAGGATCAAAATCCAATATATTAATATGTAAATTAAATTAATTAATGCAATTAATCTAAATAAAAGTGTACAAAAAAGTCTTCATGTTAGATTTCTTTAAATTTTGTGAACTGAATTTGTTTGTATTGGTGTTGGACCTTTTTCTTAATCTTCAAACACATATCTTTTGGACATCAATAAATCCCCCTAAGGTGAATATGTGACAAAGGCTAATTTCACCATTTTGGATGAAAGTTATCCAAAGATCAAAAGAGGTCAAAAGAGTATTACAAACTTCTTGGGAAAGTGGCAGTAGAAGCAAATTTTTCACAGGAGGAATTTTTTTTTTTTTGTTAGGGGGGTGTGTGAGTTTGTAAGGTGGGTGGAGAGAGGAGTGGAAGAAAATAATTTATTTAGTGTTTTTTGGGGAGAGTTGGTTGTGTTTGACAATAGGAGGGAATGGGGTAGGGAAATTGGGTGTAGTAAGGTGTCATAACTTTTCTTCAATATTTTAGACACATGTGTAGGTGATGTTTTATGTAATTATTTATTAGAAGATAATATAAAAGAAAATTTTAATATTAAAGCATTTTTGATATGTGTTGATAACCTCATACAATAATTTAAAAAACAAATGTCTTGCTACACCAAAAATTCTCCAGGCAATAAATTTTTTTTCAGAAATTGTTCAGAACCTTGCTCTGGCGGATGACAAACTTCCTCCCGACAGCGAGCAGCAAAGTATAAACTGAGGCAGACACGCCACATCGGAGCGCCGCATGCTTGCTACAAAGACTAGGTATTGTATGATATACAGTATTTTTCGACATATCTTTCTGATTAAGTGAAGATTACATCTGTTTTTTGGAATCTACCGTAAATAAGACTCTTGTTCTTTCAGCTTTAACACTAATCTGGGAGATTTTATCTTTTATTTTTTATTTTGATGGAGAAGTTTTCCATGATACATACAGTGAATGTATGAACTGAACTAAAGTTTAGAGAATTTTTTTGCTCCTGTTTAGAATTTATTGTTCATATATATCATATTTTTTTGTCTTTTAGCTTTATATTGTGAGGGCCCCATGAACTTTCATTGTTTATGTTTTATGTAACATTTATGCTCTAATAAATAACCAAAAAATAACAATCTATTGCCTGGAGAATTTTTGGTGTAGCAAGACATTTGTTGTTTTTTTTCATTGGCCTATCCAAGGACAGCAGTTTTTAAGGGACAAAATGTCTACATTTATTGAAACTTTTCTTTACACAGATACATAAAACATCTAAAATGAATAAGATGAGATGTGCTCACAATGGTCAAAGCCATGTAATGTACATGTATCAAGCATAAAGCAGGATATAATCTGTATTTTGCTGTTATTTTCCCTTTGTGGGTTTTTTTCTTTAATTCTCAGTTTTCTCTTAACTAGTGAGCAAATAGTAGATCCTATGTATAAAACAGAAAATATTGATGTGAATACTTCTTTTATGTGACACGGCAAGCTTACTATTAGTGGAAAAAACATGCCTTTATGTGGTCTCTGCTTTTATCTTTCTTGGCTCCATTTCTTCCCTCAGCATCGCCTTCATCTCCTTTGAGTTTTAAAGGTGTTGTTTTGTTTCATCTGTGAATTGATATCTGGTCATGGGAGACCAAAACTTTTGCTATCTCAAGAAATATTGAAAGGTTCAGATGAGGAGGAGGTTGGTTGATAAAGAAAAATGAAAGGATGTTTTTTCCTCTGATAAGATAAATCACAAATTTTCTTCTACTGATTATGCAATGTTTGTTGCAAATGTACAATGTACAGTTAAATTTTTCAGTCTGAAAATAGAACGATCAAAAAACACTTTAATAAATCAATAAAATCTGGCCAAATATGGGGAAAAAAATCAGCCTTCCAGCATATACACTGAAAGATAGGACCAAACATCTGCGGTTACCAAACATTCCTTTTTATATTTTAACGTGTTATTCTGGACTAATAGGGTGCATAATCCACATAGTACTAGGGTATTAATCTTCTCTAACACCAACTATATGGACCACCAAAGTAGTTATTGCTTTGGCATACCTAACTATCCTACAAATCGCCCACCTGAACTTTATGGGCAATGCAGCAGTGCTATATATATAGAACTGGGTGTGCAGAGTATCTCAAAAATACACAAATAAAATCAAGTACAAATATGAAAAACTTTATTAGTAAATATTATATGAACACCCTCCATGAAATCTCATCAGTTTTAGATGTACAAATTAGGAAAAGCATGGAGAAGGGAAACAAAAGCCAAAAATAATTAACAAGGATCTGCAGGACCATCTCTCATCTACATATACAGGTACCAGGACATCCACTTCTCCGCACACTGATATCGGAGTCTTTGATACCTTACACCTTTACACAATTAGGGCTCATGTGTTTGTGCTAATATACAGACGTGTATATATTTACAGATGTATACAATATACAGACGTACAGGTTTCCCCTTTTATATTTAATATATCCAATAGCCATTCTGTAACCCCTCGATTATCAGTGCACACTTGTATCTTCCATTCTTTTTTAGGAACCGGTAATTGTTGTTAGCACATATCCCTCTACTAGTTAGCGCAGGTGTCTATAAATTTGTGATTGAACATCATTTGAGTTTGTCTGATTGTTACAACGTACAGTTAAAAACCTGAAAATCTCTGAGGTAAATATAGTCATGGATTGGGGACCTAGGTGTTGTCTTCTTAACTCTCACCTCAATGTAATATAATTTGTAGCATTTGTGCTGAACAAAGCTTTCCTGGTCTAGAAACTCATCTAGTAAAATGTTGTCATTTGTCAACAACATTGAAGTCAGCTACAAATTATTTTGTCAGATTTCAAAAAGTATTCTTATCTTACTTGTTTTTTCTTTGCTTGTGTTAAGGACAGACCTCAGTAAAGATGACATTCAGAGAACAGAAGAAAGGTTTTCATGCAAATTACTATATCTACCAGAAACCATTAACAATAAAAACCATGATGAGCACAGAATACAAAATGTAAGTAAAATTATTATTCTTATATCTTGCTAAAATTGAGCATGTGAAAAAAAGAAAATAGTTTTGATTTGTGCACTGAAACACCAATAATCTTATTAATGTTATTCAGCACTACTATACACACACAATCACACTCAGCATAAATAATATATAATTATTTTAATTTCTGAAGAAGACATTTCAAAATTGCAGAAATGTATGTATATGTCAGATTGATCAAATGAAATATGTACATTATGTCAAGATGGGAATACCCCTTTAAAGTGAGGGTCCCTGAATATTGACCTATAGGCCAGGTTATTGACCTAACAAATTAATCCACAAAATGCACTTGATCTTGGTTTTTAGATTAGCAAGCTACTACGCAGTAAAAGTAAATGTAAGGTCAGGTTGTTTTATTACATCATATAATGCATGCAATATAGTCCTCAAAGTCATATCTTAATCTAAAGTATATTTCTGTCTGGTTTTAAAAATTAATAGCATAACTGAAAATTTGCTTCTAATATTTATGCTAATATAGACATGGTACATTAGTTAAAAAATAAGCTTCATGACCTAGAAAGAAAATCAATTTATGTATGTATTTTCTTAACAGCTTTAGTCTTTGAAGGTGAATACTCTAGGTGGTTTTAAAATATTTTAATGTCAGAATTTAAGGAACAAACTTTTCTTAGTTTTTGTTAAAAATGGAAAGACTGGTGGTGTGTTTCTATGTTTGTCCATGCAGGAGAAGGATTATGCTCATATGTTGCTTTTTATTATAGACATGTATTCTGACCTAGCACGCGCAGGTGCATTAATGGCCAGTAGTTAGTGTGTCGGCGTTTGTGATCATATTGCTCTCTTCGCAATTGCCCTGAACCCATAGCCTCCCCGATTTCTTTGGCAGCCGAACTTCAAGTGTCTGGTGCAATGGTAGCACAGACACTCAGATAGATTTTTGTTATGTAAAGGATTGCAGGGATCTGATGGGTAGAATAACGTTCAGTCAAATGTATGTTTTAATGCACTATGGGGATGGATCTAGGTTAAAGGGGAGGAGTCACAGTGTAGAAGGAAAGTGTTGAAGAAGGAGAGGAAACTTAAATATGAAGTCTGATATATTGACAATATAATAATTGACAATATTGACAGTATTGTTAGTGGTATCTGATAGTATTGTTAGGTGATGACAGACAATATTGTACGTGCCAGGGGGAGGGTATAGGTATGTCAGGGAGGGGAGAGTATAAACAAAGGAGGCCATAAATGTGACAATTTTATTGGCTTAACCATCCAAAGGCTTGAAGAATAGAGATTGCTAGGGTCTCTTGAGAAAAACTAATAATATAGTAACAGTTATGAGATTTTAACCCACATTTATTAAAGCATTTGCGCCAGAGTCTATATAACTTTGCACTGAAAATAATGTGCAAATTGCTTGCTCATGTATTTATGACGTGTCTGAGCCAATTTTGTGTCATGGCTGCACTGTAGCAGTTTACGCCACATTTATTAATGTGCCACAATTCTGTCTGTGCCAAAATCCTACAACATGAACAAAATGCACACTTCCAGAGCAGTGCAGGGGGCATCAGATTAATGAAGACTGTGCACCAGCTTTCATTAAACTTGCGGCCTCTGTACACTCCACAGCCAAACTGCACATAGTACAGAATGTACTCGTTTTGATAAATGTGGCCTTATATGTGATATTGCAACAGAAAATAGCCAGATACAATGTACATAGTAATAGACACAAAAGTGAGCACCAAAATAATAGTAAAAATGAGAGTAGTGTATATACCATTTAGCAACCTTGACTCCTGCGCCTGTGATATATTCAGGTCCATATTTAGACTTGATACTACCCTAGGCTGGTACAGCTCTTACACCTGCTATTGGTGTCATCAGGTTAATGCTTTTGACCATACATTTTAAAAAGCTGTTGGATAAATATTTGTTAGGTCAACAGCTATTCCACCTAAAGGGGTTTGCACATGAAAGAAAATTCTCAAATTTCAATCCCCTAGTGATATTTACACAATAAAGATAATTTTTAACCCCTTACTTTACAATTTTACTCAGTTTTCTAAAGCGGAAAGATGCAAGTAACAGTTTTTTTGCTGTTTTAGCTCATATGGTCTCGGCTGGGTAAAGCTTATGAAGATATACTCTATACCAGTGATGGAGAACCTTTTGGAGATAGAGTGCCCAAACTTCAACCAAAACCCACTTATATGTTGCAAAGTGCCAACATGACAATTTAAACTGTAACTTATTGACCCCGGCTGTGTCACATCTTTCAATAGTATTGGCGTCCTGAGTTCACCAATATAATAGAAATATGATGGAGAAATTTGGATGGCAGCTTCCGTGCAGAGTCCCCTATAAAGGAACAATCCGGGTTCCCTGACCAGGACCTCCAAAAATAATCTCTTTCTGTCCACACTTTCTTGTTTCTCCTGTAGTCCTGGCAGCCAAGGATGTTGCTTTAAAATGGCGCTGAGCATGGCACATCCTGAGCTGTATTGGACCGCAGGAGGAAGCCCTGAGTCCTGTCTGGCAAAATCTGTGCTGGGGGTGAAGTCCTGGGTGCCCACAGAAAGGGCTATGAGTGCCACCTCTGGCACCTGTGCCATAGGTTCGCCACCACTGCTCTATATGCTTTATCCAGCTTAGACCATATGAGCTAAAAAAGCAAAAAAACTGTTACTAGTGTCTTACCGCTTTAGAAAGCACACTGCTGCTTATTCCCAGTGATAAAACAAAGGGCATCGCAACTATGTTGCCACAACAGTGTCTAGTGGTTAATACTACCCTGGATATGTTTCATAGTAAACTCTGTATATCAAAGTTACTATTCATTCCATGTAGTCCATACATTTTTGTGCATGAATCTAAAAAGCTCCACTTCTTTTGAGGGGCTGTATACGGTCGCTGCCAATGTGGGGTTGTGGGGCATGCTCAATTACAGTGCATGAAAACAGAGTTGGGAGTGAATCAGATTAGCAGTGTATCATATACTAATTTCCCCACTACATATGTAATTTTGGAATTTTAAGAAATTATTGTAGACAGTTTATTAGTCTTTTTTTATTGGAAGTTGAAGATGAAGTTCCATTAAATTTGGCTACTTAAGATTGTATGCACCATTATGGACGAAGAATGGATGTTGTGGGTTAAAAGAGGACTAGAGTCAAAGCTGATTCATTGAATTATCTTCTGCAGGGTCTAAAGGGAGGAGCATGGCTCTAGGTTCTGTAGCAAGATTCTAGCAACAAAATGAAAATAAGTCATGCTCCTGCACCATGCGTTATTCAATGAATTAGCTTTGACTGGACAGTCCCTTTAATGTGGTCACTAAAATGGTCTAAACACAGTGGGTCACATTTACTTACCTGTTCCCAGCACGATCCCCGATCCGGACTGTCCGACGAGGATGAATTCTGCCGCAATTCATGAAGATCGTGCGCCCGATATCCTGCATGTGTCCCTTCCCCGATCAGGTTCGCCGGAGTTCACCTTCTTCTTCCCGGTGTATGTAAGTGCATGGCTTGCGACACAATTTATAAGTTAAATCCTGCAGTTTGTCCGAATCTGTCGGATCGTCCGATGGCCCCCCCCCCCCAATTTGTGTCTCATGAAAGCGCCAAAATTGCATCACGTGTGCCAAAAATCACTTTTAAATCCCAGTCCCAGTGGTGCAAAACGGAAATTCCCGGGATCTTCAACGAAAGTGCGGTCCGCGGGGGCCTTAGTAAATGACCCCAACTGTGTGTATTGCTTTTAGTTCAGTATCCTATTTGACATAAATTTGGTTTAAGTTTTGTCAGGGATTTGGTATTTTGGAAGAGAGAAACCTTAAGAAAATCCAAGAACACTTTTTTAACCCAGCACTGCAAAAAATCCTGTGCTAAAAGATACCTGCACACAAAAGTGTTTGTGAAAACGTGCCTGTGTGGTGGCCGGATCACACGGACCAAGCACAAGGCAGTGCTGATTAGTAAGTAATTGTTGTACATCTGTTGGTAGCATATGGCAAACAAACTAGAAATTATAGCATATACACTGTTTCTAGCCAACCCCCTTTTTTTAGTAAAAAAACAAACAAAACAAAAACTGTCATATAATGAAGCTTATTTAAACATGCAATTGCAAATTAAAAAAAAAAGACTTTTGATAAAACTCTGCAATATAAAAATTATTTTTAGAAGTATGTGTGCAACCAGTTAAGGAAATGGCAGCCATGCTTGATTAAACACAGAAGGCTTGTCCTGATTCTCAAATTTAAATTTAAATGAATGCTATCAACTTCTAATGTTTCATATTTATGCAAACACAAAACAAATCAGAGCAGTTCCTTCTGTCATGTTACATTATCTCAATAAACAATCCAGCAAAGCTGACAATGTGCTTATTTGCTATTTTTATGCAACGTCAGTTTCAAAATTAGAATATGCTTGAACTTAAAGGGAGGTAACAGAGTTATCTGACATTGAGAAAAAATACAAGAAATAATTAAAAGGTCTTTTCAACAGATATGTCACATAAATGTCAATCTATATAAAATAATATAAAGATAAAACATTAATAAACCATGAGGCATGAGGAAAAAGGACAATTTACATACAGTCTTGCATGTGTTATTGAAGCAAACTGTAGAAAAAAAAATGAACACATTTATTATATTAGGTATAAAAATCCAAATTATGACATTAGAATTCAGCAGAAAATACATTTATTTTTATTGTTATGTAAAACATATTTGAAAGTAGTATTTGAGTCTTGGGGAAGATTTATCAGACTAATGCAATCGTGCAACATAATGATGGGGTGCGCCTTGGATATAGTCAGAGGAATCCAAAATTCTACACCAGGTCCTATTTAGTGTAGAATTACACTATAATCTCCACCAGAAAAATGCTGCATAGCTAAATTTAGTAAATTGCCTTCATGCTACAGGTCCTCTGGCATAGGGGCAATAATTGCACAGCCAGAAATTGTGAACATTCATGCCAGTACACCACCACACCCTCAACATGACTTGTTCATACTTTGGTCATATTTTATTATCAATTGACCTACTACACCTTTTCTCTTGGCTGGCCCATTTACATGTAGTCCTGAGAGGAACAAGGCTTTTTTAAGACAACACTGGTTGCTAAATTTGGCATCAGAAAGTGATATGCTATAGTGTCTGTCATAGCCATTATATAACCTTTCAAGGGTTTTGATAACATGATTCACATTTAAAGGGGTTGCCCATGAAAGAAATTTCTCAATTTCAATTCCAATTGGATCACAATACTGATCATTGACACGTCCTTCCTTGGATTGAAGGTAAAACTGGTCACCAAAGAGGAAAAAAATTGTTTGTGATTTGTGGATTTAAGGTAAAACTGGTCACCAAGAGGAAAAAAATATGTGTTGGAGAATTATATGTAGGAATTCTGGACAGTTTTTTCTCATGTCCCCTTATGTGATTAGTCTTTAAAAGTCTTCTGACTGCACGAATGCCTTTTGTTATGGAAAATGGATGTGTATAAACTGCACCACGTCCCTGTGACCAAAATCGAGGGTGTTGTGAAGAAGTGACAAGTTTTTTGATGTAGTCTAAAACTGTAAGGTATCTGCAAAAGAGATCGTTTTCTTCTTGACCAAGGGGTCGGATCTTTTCAAGGTAAAGATAGGGATGCCAATATGACTTAGTTTGAGGCTCGATCAGCCTACCTACCGGGAGTTTGTCTAATGTTTTGTGGATCTTGGGGTGTAAAAAGACTGAGTGGTTGATATTATGGTTGGGTGAAACTGTGCTGTTTTTCGGTCTATCGTTGGAGTGGCTATTTTGGTGTGGGATCCCTAGAAATTGTTGGTATTTGAGGAATCACCTAGTTGACATAGTAATTTCGTTGATGTAATCTGTTCCTAAACAACAATAGCACCCTCTTATCTGACGGTTTTATGATGATGTTACCATAACACCCATTGTACCCTCACTTCTGATCATGGTCAACCATCTCTTATGGACGTGCTACTCCATTTAAAGACACGCCGGTCTCGGCGCGGCTGAATATGCTGTGTGTGGATATAATCAAAACAACACACAACGACGATATTATACAGCCAGACACTAGTGTGACCAGAAGGGTCATGGGAGGGAGGAGGTGAATACTTATAGAATGGATAGGTCCTGCCCCAGAACTGAGCAGCGCAATCCACAGACACACAGAGTAACCCTTGCTAGGAAATGATGCAGAGTGCAAAGACAAAGGTGTTTTAGAAATGAATCAGCCACCACTAAGCACTTATTCAAGACTGCGGCCGATAGTGAAGAACAACCTACTAGCATGGATTGAGAAAGATGCAACACAGACAGGAAATAGCATGATAAGTTGTCTATGACGAGGTTATGTGACGCAAACACACAAGTAGATAAGTCTTAATGACTACTGTACAAGAAAAAAAAAATAATAAAACACAGCTTCTATTTAGAAAAATTCAACAACTGTAATGACAAAGTAAAATGAGATTGCACTACGCCCACGTCGTATGACTTCCGACCTACACATTCTATACGTTCGCTTCGGCATTCGCAATTCCAAATATGGACTGGAACCAGAAGCTTGAGTGTCAGCGTGTATATCTACACGATACACCACCCCTCTAACCCCTACCCGCATTGTGGATGCCATGTCCGGTGAATCACGCTGTGGAAACAAGCATCATGATTTCATTGTCCACTAAGCTGTAATAAGAAAAGAAAAAATGAAAACATTTAATAAAGTTTTTTTTAATGAAACAATAATAGAACCCCTTGATAAAGCCAGTTGGCAAAACACGTGTCGGGGCTGCACAGTGTGTACCTTGTTCCCTGGTGTGGGTAACTTGGTTTATGATTTCTCTGTACAACAGTATGCTTGATTGTTAGCTAATTCTACATTTATGATTTCTGATTATGTACACGGCAAAGCTGCCGGCAGCCTCAACAAAGACGGCGCAGGCCCCACCACTTTACCTTGTGATCGCCTTGCCCCCGTGACGTCATCGGGGGCGGCGATCCATCTCCATGGTAGCTCCGGGTCTTCCAAGACCAGACAATTTTCGTTTAACCCCTTCATTACAATTGCTGATACACATTGTAATGAATGAGAAATCCCCATAAACCCTGCCATACTTAGTATGGCAGTATGATGTAGGATCATCAGAGCAACTCTATAGGGTTAACGTTCAACCTACGGGAGCGATGAAAAAATGTATAAGTAAACAATAAAGAAAAGTTGAACAAAAAAAAAAATTATAATAAAAAAAAACCTAAATTTTCACATACACCCCTTCCCTAGAACTGACATAAAATAATAAATCAATATTAGTAAAATCATAAAACACATCAGTTTCGGACGCTGTCGAATCGTCCACACCAATGCCCGTATCTATCAAAATGGCTAATTTTTGCTCAATTGCAACACCTTAACGAAACCCCCGTAAGAGGAGAAAACAGCCCAGGTGAAAAAACAATGGCAACCTTTTTTGCCATCTTACCAATATGTAAACAAAAATCTAAAAAATGATCAAAAGGTTCTCTTCCAGGAATACAGCTTTTAAAATGAATATCATTTGAAAATAGTTACAATTTCGCGCAAAAAGTAACACCCCCCACAGTATAAAAAATTATAAAAAATTTATAGCGCCAGAAGTTCGCAAAATTCAAAAAAATAAGTTTTGTACAGGAGGTTTTCTTTTTTTGTAAATAGAGTATGAAAAACCATTAATAAAACCATACGAATTTGGTATTCCCCTTAATCGAGTACGACCCAAGAATAAAGAACATGGTCATTTGTGCGCTCAGTGAAAGAACATAATTCCAAAGCGCCACAAGTAAAATCGCGCAAATCGCGTTTTTTGAACAGAATCCATTTGCATTGTGGAATTTTTTTCCCCGGCTTCTGAGTACATCGGCATATTTAAATAAAATAAAATTTAAGGTTACAGATGGTTAACATTTACAGTAAAATGGACGATGGTACAATTTTTGTTTGTATGGCCTTTATGTTTATGAGCGACAGTTTTCCTGCTATAACTGCCGATGTATACAGAAGATTTTAAATTTAAAAAAGGACCGTGTTTACAAATTCAAACTGTTTTTTTTTTAACATTATTTCCGTGTGTTTTGTAGTGACAATGCTTGGAAAGGGAGGTAATTGTCTGTGAGACGGCGAATGTACTATCTTCTTAAATTCTAGTATTTGTAACAGGCAAAGTAGGCTGGCGGTCGTCTTATACACCGGTAGTCTCATTAACGCCGAATATCGCGTCACATTAACGTCAACGCCCCACTCCAATCCAACAAATAGCATTGACGATTTCTCATTTCCTCCATACATTCCAGCGTTCATAAATCTCCCATCAGGTCAAAGACTGAGACATGAGCGATCGCTACTCCGTCCGAGTATATGTCGGATCGAGCTATTACTACTCGGCCGCTCGTTTCCCGGCCACACGAATTCGCACGGCTGCTGAGACATCGGCCGATCCAACTTCCTACAATAACCATAATCGTCTGATTGATACCACTAGTTTCCTATTGTCACCTAGAAATTTACACATGCCCACTTGCCTTTTCTTAGAACCACTAACACGTTCTTCCTTTCCAGGTGTTACCGCGTGTCTCCCGCTAATTTATGAGATGTTCGGAACATCTGGCAAACTGCGAGAATAAGTGTTCTTCCTCAAGTGTTCTGCACTTAATGGTCACGTATTCACTGTTTTTGTAAGTTTTCAATTCAATTATGATCTCACTTGCCGGCTGATCGTATCCGTCGTATGTTCCTCCAACCTATCGGGAGACCCGCCGTGCACACTGCAATTGAAGAATAGAATTAAACATTAAAAACAGGAACACACGGGATTTAAGTGCACGAACACTTTGAAAGAAACAAGATTCTTTCACATTCAGATGGTTTCGATGCACATCCCTATTGAGGGTCGACACGCGAACCCTGCAAGTGAAGATGTGTTATTTTCATGGTTGTTACAGTAAACCCTCTGCAAAAATGTGGAATTTTTTTTTTGCGATTGTTCTTTTATAACGTGTTCATTTTATAAAAAATGCTCGGGTCTCCCATTGACTTCAATGGGGCTCGTTATTCGAGACGAGCACTGGAGCAATCGTGGAAAAGTTGTCTCGAAACGAAGTACACGAGCAACACCAGCATTTGTGCCCTCATTCTCTGTAGCAACTTGTGATTTTTTGATATTTTATTTATTCCTAATGTGACATTTTTTTTGAAAACCACATTCATTTAGCCAAAAAGATTTTAAATTTCAAATTCAAACCGATTTTGTTTTAATTCTTTTAAAACAATTCAAGGGTTAACAAACTTCATAAATGTTGTTTTACATATGTTGAGTGTTGTATTTTCTAAAATCTTGTAATTTGTGGAGTTTTACTATTTAGGCTTCTCAAAGGGAAATCACAACTATGCGTCAAGAAAACTTAGAATTTTGAAAATTGAGGATTTTTCCAAATTTTCACCAAATATTTTTTTTTCCATTAATGTTCAATCATTTTATTCAACAGGAATATTTTTCAAATTAGCATAATACAATAACAAATAACAATAACATCAAAAGGGAGAATACAAGGAAAGAGGGCGGGTGCTTGCATTGTCCATTCAGTAAGGATATGTGATGGGACGCCTATGTCCAACCCCATTAGCAGGTGAGAAGGAATGCGATGGAGCCGCTGGCCGGCGAAGAGAAGACAAATCTTGGCAAATACAGATCAAAGGTCATGTAAACGCAGTAACATTAGGCCTTCCTCAATACAGGGAGAACATCTAATGCAAAGTCTAAACAGAAGAGTAATCTATATCTTCAGGATAATGGGCTTTCCTGGAGCCCATTTTGTTTTGAGGGAGGAAGGGCAGAGACGGCTTTATATGCCAGCAGTGAGGAAAATGTGGAATAACATTCATACCAGAAGAAACAGGAGAAGAGAACAGAGGGGTGGTGGCTAGTTAGGAGGAAGGAGTAGGGAAAGGGCAAGAAGAGGAGAGGAGGAGAGAGAAAGAACTAAAGGAACTTAACAAAAAAAGTACAGGGGGCTTTAACTATGTTAAACGTGTACACAGACTAGCTGCATACACTGTCCCACATGGAGAGTAGTCTAACCAGAGAAGAAGCCCTCGATTGGCCCCCCATGACTATGTAATAACAACTGAGCTGGTAACAATAGGCAAAACTCAGCACATCAAAGATAGCACATAATTTGACTTTGTAGTAAGATCACAAAAAACAGAATGTAAAATGGTCCACACATGGAAAAGGATACTAAATCTTCGGGTATAGTGGACAGAGAGCGGACCTAGCCCTGTTCATCATCCTGTCAATCATCCGTCATCTTCCAGGGCCACTGCCAGCTCCTCCTCCATGCCAGACGAGGGTGGCGATTTGGTTCCGTTAGGATCGGCAGTGTCGGCCAATCCAGTAGGGCCAGGGGGAGGATGTCCAGGGCCACTGCAACAGATGGGACGTCAGAAGGATGTCTGATGTAGTAAGCATTGCCTGCTTGGCTACTTACAGAGTCACATGACTTACAGAGTCAAATGACTTACAGAGTCACATGACTGGTCAAATAGTGACATCACCCACATGTGCATCATCCGTGATTAATCCCGCAGTAGTAGAGTATCTGAGGGGTATATCCCCTAGTGAAGTGTTCAAGGGACCGATCTGGTGATGCACAATAAGTAATATAACGCTTTATCTGATGTACTGCATCCGATCTTATTTGTTGTTTGGTATCCTAGCCACTAGAGATGAGCGAGTATACTCGTCCGAGCTTGATGCTCGTTCGAGTATTAAGGTACTCGAAACGGCTCGTTGCTCGGACGAGTATTACAGGTAAGCTTGAACAAGCGATCCACTGATCGCTTGTTCAAGCTCTTCTTCACATTACACAGTGTAATACAGATGTATTACACTGTGTAATGTTCATGCTCAGTGTGTTACAGCCGGGTCCTGCCAGAAGGCACGGACCCGGCTCCCGGAAGGAGGATCGCGCAGCCCCAGGCACTGGCAGTCCGGAACAGCTTTAAATTCACTTTAAATGCCCCTAAAACGCCGCGGTTAGAGGCAGGTGTCGGCTATAACTTCTGAACGGAGCCGGGGCCAGAAGTTTGACTTAATAGTACTACATTTTTCGGGAAGGGGTTAAAAGTGTTTCCTTTTTCAACCTCTGGTAAAAGAACACTTCAAATAACCCTTATATTATTCTGTTTACATTTTTCATGGTATTTTCTGGTTTCTAATTCCCACTTAAACTTTGCCATTATTGAAGCTTTCTGTATCCTATTCCTTATCTCGAACCCCTCACATATATCATTATTAAGGATACTCCCTATTTTATCACTCCCCAGTCCTCACAAGAGTATAGTACATCCACTGCCAAAGAGTTTTTTGTATAAAAAACGGTTTTATAACTTCTAAAAAGCTGAAAAGATATGTTATATCGTACCTTTCATACATGGTGCTCGATGACTAGGTCACTGTCAACCTGTGATTGTCTGGGAAACGGTTCTTATCTCTCCTCGCTCATGTTCCCCCCCCCCCACCCCTTCGGGAAACCATTCCTCCATGTGTCCTTTTAAATAAATACTCCCATCACCTGGCATAGGGAGAGGTCGCTGGGCGTGCGCTAAGCACAAGTGAATGGGTGTTTCATTTTGTGAAAAGGACACATGTAGGGTGGGCATTTGTCCCAAGCTTGTTGGTACCTGCTCCTCTATAAATCCACTCCCTGTTGAACTAGTTCCTCTCACAGGCCGACGGAACACACATGTATTGACAGGTATCTTTATATAACATATCTTTTTTTTCTGTAAAACCTATTTTTTATACAAAAACACGTTGGCAGGATGACTATGCCTATTATAGCATTGTTTTTTTTTGAGTCTTGGGTTACCAGTTTAAATTTTAATATTGGGGGGGTAATGTTATCACAAACGAAGAACAGTGAAGAGGTTAAATCAGAGTATTTTGGCTCACAGCGTAGGTCTGATTAAATCTACATGTTTTGTCAACACTCAATTGTTTTTAAAACATTTTACAGAAGAAACATTCATCAGAGCGGCCTAAACATTTTAAATTCAGCTAGAACCAGCGCATATGGCTAATTGGTTATTTTAAGAACGATAACTGTGGTTTTAAATGTTCTTTATATTTCTGCTACAGAAACCCTTCATTTCCTTGACTATTAGCTAAAGTTTTTTGCATTCCTTCTGCATATTATTTATTTTTCTCATTGTATTTCTGAGAGACAATGTTTGGGAAGCACTATCCTTTCATGTTAATGCATATGCAATCTGTGCAATGACTTTATTGTCCTGGTGACATCTTCTGCCTTTTTGGCAGAAGTGAAACATTTAGCACTACAAGAAAGGTGCTAACAATGACAAACTTGTTCTTATCACTTAGTACAAATACATCTTTGATGTTGTGCTCAAGCAAAGCATTTTCTGTTCATATCTTTTCGCTGAAGCACATATTTTTATATGCATAATATTTTTAAAAAAACAGATATTGACATAGTTTGCAGTCATGAAAAAAGTAATTCAATTGTGGTCAATGATACATTATAAACATGTTATCATTGACAAATTTTAAGTACTTTCTCATGCCTGCAACTATCCGCAATTCTGCTTTTAAACAAGAAATATTATGCATTCTAATATACGTATTCTTCTATTACTAATCCGACACCCGATTATCTCCGATCCCCCTAATTTTCAACACAAAAACTGGGAAAACCTATTGACTTGAGTATAAGCCGGGAAATGCTTGGTTACACAGCCTCCCCGTATTAGTCTGGCCAGCCCCTGTACATACATCCTTGCCCAACCCCTTGTAGCATACAGCCTGCCAGAACCCCTGTAGTAGGAAAAAAAATAACACTGTACTCATCTTTTTCCGACGTCCCCCAAGGTCCTCGTCTGTCTCAGACAGAGAAGGACCTATGGGGCCATCAGAAAGGTGAGTTTTGTCTTATGTTTTTAGGTTGACTCGAGTTAGCCAGTTAGGGTTTTGGGCACAATCATTCAATAAGAATCTAATATTTTTATGACTGTAGGAGAGAGTTATTTGGACATGAGGATTAGTATAATCAGTTGTCTAAGAACAGAAAATAGATTATATTAATATAACAAATTGGGGATCATTTATCTTTAGTGCATGTCTTTTCTTGGTTCTTCTGGCTTTTGAACTTGTTTGATTTTTCTTAGAGGTTGATATATCAAGCAGCTGAGTCTGTGGGGTCTGATATATACTGCATATCAACATTGTAAAATAAAATAATAAAACAAAGGAACAAATACAAATCAGAGATATGTTAAATGTTATGCTGTAACTAATTTGGGTAGTATGACTATCTGTTCTAAGCACAGAAAATGTAGAATTGTTCCAAATTTGACCACATATATCTTTTGTCATGAATAAATGGAAAATGTATCAAACATTTCAGTTTTGAAAAATATGGCTTGGTCTTCAAGGTGGAAATGAACCAAGTCTTAAAGGGATTAACAGGGCAAAACGTAATATCTGAATCCATTTAAAACTTGGTAGGGTAAAAACTCAAAAGTGTGACATGAGGGATAGATTTTGGAAGGCTGGAGGAGAAGGCTGGAAAGCTTCTAACTAAATTTAATTTGTGTAAGTTATAGAGATGAGCGAGCACTAAATTGCTCGGGTGCTCGTTATTCGATACAAACTTTTCCTGATGCTCAAGTGCTCGTCTCGAATAACGAACCCCATTGAACTCAAGGGGAGGCTCGAGCATTTTCCATGGGGACAGGGAAGCTTGGCCAAACACCTTGAAACCTCAGAAAATGATGGAAACACCACGGAAATGGACAGGAAACAGCAGGGGCAGCATGCATGGATGCCTCTGAGGCTGCTTAATCGCACCATTATGCCAAAATTATGGGCAACAGCATGGCGATGACAGAGTGACCAAATGAGGCTAGATAGCATCTAAAACATCCAATAATTGACCCTGACACTATAGAAGACAGCATGCAGAGGCAGTGGCAGCAGCGTCAGGCTAGAGAGTGGCATGGCGACATACCCCAAATGGACTCAGGCCTCAAACCAATGGGTGAGAGGAACCAAAGGAGGTGAGCAAGAAGCGCTGAAATCATTTCCTATGATTTAGTCGATAACACAGCATGGTGGCAACATAGTGACCAAGTTCCATAACGTATCTGGTGAAACACCCGAAAAATGAGCCTGGCACAGCTCGTTTGATAAGGGGACGACATGTGGAGGCAGCCATGGAGACGACTACCATGATTAAGAGTGACAGTATGGGGCATCCATATTGCGCTGCTATGATTGAAACTTCAGGTCTCCAGCATGGCGGCGACAGATGCGCCGAGTTCCATTATTTGCATTGTTCTGGCCTCAACAGTGCTCTACCACGAGTCCCAGTAACTTGAGACATGAACCTAGGGAGTGTAGCTCTGCGGCGTTCCACTGCTCCCTCATCAGCAGGTGGTGTCTCACCCCGCCCAGGATCACGGCCTCTGACTCCTGCAGTAGTTGGACGCCCACGCCCTTGTCCTCTACCCCTACACCTAGCCCTTGGGTTCAACATTTTCAAAAGTGAAAACTGTAAATTTTTTTTGTGTTTTTTTTTTGTGTTTTTTTTTAACAAAACAGAAGAAATCCCACAGCAACCACAAAAGATGATGATGATTGCTATGGCTAGTTTCTAACCTACACTGACAGCACAAAACTGGATTTTGTGGTGTGCCTGTCACTTTAAGTTTTGAAAAAAAAAACAAACGGCATACTGTGCCTAATTCAATCAAACCCCTAATAAATTGTCCCACTTAGGTGTTTGAGATGGATATGTGTGTCACTAAGAGCTAAATAGAATGTTCACAAGTCTCCCTGCAAATTCGTCACAATATGGTACTAGCTGCACTACTAGTGCCAGCAAGGCCAGCCACAAGCAAATAAAAAAAAAATATATATATAACGCTATTGTAGCCCTAAGAAAGCTGGTTGGGTTCTCGTATGGCTAGTTTCTAGCCTACACTGACAGCACACAACTGGATGCCGCTGGCATTTAAAAGACAATGGCGCAATCATTTTCCATGACAGCCTTGGGTCTTCAGCAGACCTGAGGCTGCATGGTTTCTGAAGATTTGCTACGATAAGCCAGTGGCTTATTGTAATAAATCTTATGTAAAAATGTCATATACTGCAATACAATAGTATTGCAGTATATATTAGGATCGATCAGGCCATGTAAGGTTAAAGTACCCTAGAGGGAGAAATAGTGAAAATTATTTACAAAAGGTAAAAAAATGTAAAAAAAATAAACAAATATTATTTTCCTTAGAACTGACATGAAACTAAATAAACAGAAAAATCGCAAACATGTTAGCTATCACTGCATCCCAAAATGCCTGATCTTTCAAAATATAAAATCAGTTATTGCAGGCAGTGATCCACATAACGGAAAATAGCACCCAATTGTCCGAAACTTGACTTTTACAACATTTTACATAACATAAAAAATTTAAATAAAAAGTTATCAAAAGGTCGCATAGTCCTCAACATAGTAGCAATGAAAATGTCAGCCCATCTAGCAAAAAATGACACCTCCGTACACAAAATAATGAAAAAGTTATTAGAGTCAGGTCATGGCCATGCTGTTGCCCATAATTTTGGCATAATGGTGTGATTAAGCAGCCTCAGAGGCATCCATGCATGCTGCCCATGCTGTTTCCTGTCCATTTCCGTGGTGTTTCCATCCTTTTCTGAGGTTCCCAGGTGTTTGGCCAAGCTTCCCTGTGCAGAGCCTTGGTCCCCTTGAAAAATGCTCGAGTCTCCCATTGACTTCAATGGGGCTCGTTATTCGAGACGAGCACTCGAGCATCGGGAAAAGTTTGTCTCGAATAACGAGTACCCGAGCATTTTAGTGCTCGCTCATCTCTAATAATTACCATACCACAGATTGAGACATGCACTGCACGACCCCGACACGTGTTTCGCGTAAGGCTTCTTCAAGGGGAGTGTCTGATGCTGGTGGAAGTGGGTATATAAATGTGGAACAACCAATAGGATGTGTAGTAGTTAATGATCAGGTGGGCAGAGGTGTAGCGTGCAGCTCCGGTAGAAAGTCCCCAATACACACGAGATCTCGCGAGACAGTCCAAGATCACGGGTGCAGAGCGGAGCCGAAGCATCGCGATGCCGTGACGTCAGAGGGCAAGGGGCGGGCGCATGCGCAGTGCCTATGAAGGGTAGAGCGGGCAGATGTACAATGCGCCTGCGCATAACCAACGCGATCATTGGGAAGGGAATTACGCTGTTGGAATCCGTAAATGGCTGCTAACTTCATATTGGGACATACCTCCGGTGTGTGTATTTTGCAATACATGCATTGTATTTTAGCTTTTAATTCAGTATTAAAATTAAAAAAAACTGAGTTAAATGTGGTATTTTAGTGCTTGTACGGAGCCAAGGAATAAATGTGATGAGTCATTTGGACCATACTTTAAAGCCATAAAAAACAGAAAGCTAGACAAAGAGAAAGCTGAAAAGGGTTTATTTTTTTTAATAACATTTATTTGGAAAATGTTATATATTTTTGAAATACATTTATCCAGATATGAATGCCCTATTGAGAATACCCCTTTAAGCTACAAAATGGCTGCGTCCTTAAGGGGTTAAAATATCCCTGTTGGTCGCACAAATCCACAACACACATATATCTGCCATTACATTTACACCAACAGCTCTTCTAAATCCAAAAATCACACATAGAGCACATCATTTCACACACTAACAGAAAAGGAACCAACTCATCAACGAAAAACGGAGAACCAACCGATAGACTCGGGAATCGGAGACGTAATAAGTGGACGAGACAGGAGACACAAAAAAAAAACCAGAAAAAATAAAATGAAGGGAAACGGTAGACCACAGTTCCCCACTTGCCCTATGTATAAACACAAAGGACTCGCGATACACACAAAAAGGGACCATGGGCCAACTACTATACTTAAACACGCACACAGCTTTGCTATACAAACATGGGAGCACCTGGGACAAACTATAAATAAATACACACACAAGCTATTCTATACACACATAAGGAGCACACTGGCACCAAACTATACACATAACACGCACACAGCTGATATATAACACATAAGGCGACACTGGGCACAATATACACAAAATACCCACACCAGCTATTCGATACACAGACATAAAGAAGCACATGGCACAACTATCACATTAACAGCACACAAGCCATGCTATATACCACATAAAAAAAGCACACTGGGCACAACTATCACAAATACACAACACAGCTTTCATACAAACATAAGGCGACACTGGGAAACAACAAACATCACAGCTCGGTTATACACTGTAAGGAACACACTGGGAATTACAATACCCATGAATAACACAAATCCTGCTAAAAACACAAAGGGACACACTAGGAGCTACTCTGACACATAACACCACCACAGCTCTGATATACATACATAAGGGAACACACTAACTGGGACACAATACCAAATGAATCACACCACAGCACTGGCCACACACACATACGGGAAATAATGGGAATAACATAACATGATACACACACAGAAACCACCCCTCCTCATCCTTTCCTCGTCTTACCCTGTCCCAGCTGTGCATGCCCCCATTCTCGGCAGTATCAGGACATTGAGTATGTAGGAAGCATGTGATCACTCAATGATTCTGAATACTACAGGTTCACCCGAATCCATTTAAAGCGGTAGAGAGGGTGTGGCACTGTGGATTCTGACCTTCCGTCCATAAGAAGGCACTTTTTGCAGATTTTTCTTGCCTAAAAAGTGCGTTCAATAGTCTGAAAACACTCATAGTTAAACTACGAGTACCTTAAATTGAAATAATCGGATTCAGTTTGCAGAGAAAGGTATTTTAAACATGGTTAACTTTAACTTTTTTTTACAATAAATTGCTGAAATATGTATGGCAAGGCAGAGCAGAATGTTGTGGAACAAACTTCTTGGGATAACCGATTGCCAAATACTGTTTAACTAAGTGATTGTTGCGAAATTTCCTAACATGTCAATATTGAAAACTATATATACAAAAATTATATCATTTTTTAAGGCATTTTTACGCGTTGTCTTTGAGATTATAATCACATTGATGCAAATTTATTGTAAGATTCTTAAAGTAAGTGCCAACAGTTAACTCTAATCTTAGGTCTTGGAAATAGAATGAGATGCAATGTGGGGCGAAGGAGGATGATGGACCCCAGAGGTGGGTTAAACCTTAAAATTATGGGGATGCTTTAGTAACGAATTGTATGTGTTTTAGCCCACATCTAGATTTGCATAGGTCACAATGAGGAGAAGAATTATGTTGGTTTTTTTAAGATTTGAAATTAAACGCAGCCAGTTTAATGTGATATTGATTAAAGGCTTAAACGAGGGTAAATAGTTTTAATTGCTTATTATAAAATATACTTGAAAAGTAAATGGAATGGGAAAGTTTGAAGACAGCTACTATTGATTTTTTGTCATTAACGGGCTTAATGGGCTGATTGCTGAGCAATAAGGCAGCAGGCCCTAATATTTGATCTACTACAAGTAAAAAAAAAGAAATGTGAATAATCAAGGGGGACAATGTATATTTGGATGAACAGGCAAACCCCAATGCCAGGTGTTAGTGGTTCACCACATGTTCCTAACAAAGTGGATGAAGAGTCAGTAAACTTCACAAAAAATGCCTTAAATATGGGTTTAAAAGTGACTGAAAATGTATATATTGTGTAAGAAAAGGAAGACTCCAGAAATTGTTTGCTTTTAAATCTATTATTTAAATTTGCCGAGATACTAAAAGCATGAAAGGATGAAATCTCCACTACTGTTCTTTTCCTGTACGAAAGTGTCCAATTGGAAGGTTATGCAGTACTCAAAATTGGCCAGCCCAAAGCAGGGGGGAGGGGCATGGGGGGAAACAAGAGGGGTGAAGGGGGGGGGCAAGGGGGGGGGTTTTTAAAATACATGTACATGAAAGTTGTATTTGTTTGTATCAAGGTAGGCAAAAATAATGACCTTTTATTCCATTATATAGAACGTTAAGGCGCAAAAGAATTAAAATACGTCAAATACAAAGGGATGTAAAAAAAATAATGTTAAATGTTTAGACATATAGCAGAACAATTGCAATGCCATGTCCGTTACCACCTTCTTCTACACGGGATTAGAAAACGGCAATGGTATGAAGAATAAAAGTTGTATCACTAATGGGTAGAAAAATATTGAGGTTTCCTAATACCCACACCAGTTTCTACTAAAGTGGGCAGTAGGGAAAGGAGGAGATTGTGTGTGTGAACTGAACCCGGCTCTGGGAGACTACATTGGAATATCCATAAGGAAGACCACCTAGAGGAATTTCAAAACATAGAGAGTTTCCATAAAACAATTTTAATAAAATTACCCTCTGGGCATTAAACAAATGTGAAAAATCCTTTGTTTAGCGAAACAAAGTTTAAACTATTTTGTTAAAATAAGTAGAAATCTTACCAAGACCTTTTCCCACCATATTTGAGGCCTCTAAATAGTGTTTTAAATATATTGGAGGGATTTTATCCCCACTTGTTCTTTTTTTTACTCCTTTTTTAGGACTATATGTATCGTATGAGACCAAATGTTTCCAAAAAGTCCGTAGAGAAACCAAAGTGGTGTGATAAATCCCCCTGTGTGATTGGTTTTAATTATAACCTTTTAGAGGTGGAGGATAGAGAGAGAGAAGACGGGGGCAGGAAAAAGGAGAGAGGAAGGGATGGAGGTAAAGGGAGGAGCAGGAGGAGAGGGAAGAGGTAGTGAAATAAGGAAACGGGTAGAGGGAGAGGGGAGAGGGAAGGGGAAATTAATAAACAACACAAAAGGTTATCTAAACACAGTAGATAGTACTATTTTTTCTAGCGTTTTTCGAAGGCTTTTTGCAGGCTTAAAGATATTCCAGGATGCACCATTAATTTTGTTCCGCATGTTTTAGGAATAGCAAAATCAAAAATAATTTAAATGTCATAGAATTGGCCAAAAATTTGGCGGCAAAATATTCTAAGATTCTATTAGCCTTTCACTGTGAGGTCCATTGAGTTGATGCATCACGGGGCCACGGGGTTTATATCGGCCTCGGAGCATGTATCAGTGGCGTACAAGCCATGAAATAATCGCAAAAGTTGCTTATGACTAGCTTATTGCTAGACTTGCAATTATGTTCCCCAATCCTACAATGTCAAGAAAGATGGGAAGGGGAAGGTAAGGGGTAAGGGACAGAATAATTTTGTTTATAGAGTAATGGGATGTTAGTAGGAGGTGTGGATTTTTTAAGAGGATGAGTGAGCGAAAAGTCAAAAAGCGAGTGTAGTTTTTCTTTTTTTTGTTCTAAACGTTTTTTTTGAAGATTTGTAAGTAAATTTAGGATTCAATGGGGCACCAACAAATGGATCAGAAAGCCTTGGCTTTATTTGTATGTTTTTTTGAGCTCGATGTTCGTCGTCTTGGTTTTTTTGGATGTTTTGAAGACTTTTCTTGGCTTTCATGCTGGTAGATGTATCCTAGTGGTTTTCCCTTTTGATACATGTTGGTTAGTTCGTAGTGATTGCAACATTTTTATAAACAACAAGTCCTCAAAAAAGTCTCAAAATCTTGCAACGGAATAGATTTTTTTTGGAAAAATAAAAAATATTGCAAGCGTCTCGCAAATTTTTAAAAATAGTAGCTTCTATGATGGGTCAAACCCAGATGGATCATTAATGATGATGATGATTTGAGATCGATGGATGGCATTTTGATGATGATTGATTGAATGATTTTGATGATGAATGTGATGATGGATTGATGGATGAAACTTGACCTCTTGACCAATGGCGAGAAGAGAATACTTTGCAAAATTGAACACAAGCAAGAAACCATGAAAAGTCTTAAAAAAATTAAAGAAAAAGAAGCCAAAAAGTGGACATTTTGCTGTTACCCCCAACAGGACAATCACTTTGTACGGAAAGAAGGGGGTGCAAGGGTTAAACGGGTTTTCAAAGTTCAATTTTTAAAAGGGAAAACTCCCCACAAATTGCCCCATTTGTATTAAAACTGTAACCCTCAAACTCTTCAAAACAGCCTTGTGTGTTTAGCTTTTTTTTTTGCTCTTTGCTTTTACTTCAAGGCACTCTCACAAGAATGAAAACCAAAATGAGCTTATTTGGAAGGAATTTTATTAAGTAATTGTGACAATATATGAATTTATTTCTAAAATTTACACACTAAGGCACATACATGTGATGTATGCTGACGTTCTTTTTAAACTTAGATGGTTGGTGAGGGGCAACAAGGTGCACAAAAAACGGGGAGATTGAGAGGGTCAGGACGACGTCCTTCTGAGGAGCAACCTTTCGTTTCGCCGTGGCCGATTGTATATGTGATAAAGTTAAATTAAAACTGGAGAGAAAGCACAAACACGAACAAACATGTAGTAAACCACCCAAAACAATCACATCCAATACGGTTCATGGGAATGGAAAAGCTTATGCAGACTAAAATGAGACGAAGAAAACACATCTCAGGATTTTGTGCTGCATTGTCTTTACGAGTAGGCAATACCCCAAACATGTCAATGCAAATCTACTTGAGGGGGCACCTGGCAGAGCACACAATGGAAGGAGGGCATTGAGATTTTAGAGGGCAGGTTTGTTGATGAAAGTTCAGGGTTGATATTACACATTGGAACGGGCAGTGTTGATTAAAGTTTTCAGGGATATTACACATTTGAAAAGTCCCTGAGCGATGAGAAAGTGACCTCCCACCCCACCACAAATGATATATTTTGGAAACTACACAAAGAGAATTTATCAAAGGTTTATATTTCACTTTTTACCACCCAGATGTTTTATAGAAGTATTACTTGGACTCGTGTCAGTGAAAATCTTTTTCCAAAATCCTTGCTAGTCCAGTAAATACTATTTTTAAAGAATTAAAGTGTAACCAAATAAAGTAAATGTTCCCTTCTCTTCCCACTCTGTTTTTTTTTTGTGTTGTTTTTTGTTTTGTTTTTGGTTTTATCCAACTTCTACTGAATGCAGTAATTTCCAAACAGTGATCACAACCTGCTGTATGGGTGCGCATTTCTGCAGGGCTTGGAAGTATTGGGAAGGTTGGAAGGAAAGCGCATAAGGGGAGCATCATTTTTGTGGATTTTTGCTTGAACAGTTTCTGGGCTTGTACCGGTGACTATGAGCCATCATTTAGTAGGGCAGTAGGAAACCTCCATCGACGTGGACATTTTTATATTTTTTAAAAACTTTTTGACCTTTAACCATGTGCGAGTAGTAGTCACACTATATTGGGGCGCAATACCCCTGTGTAACCTTTTTTGTCTTTATTTATGGGGGGGGGTCACAAAAAAAAAATTCCATAATTGATTTTTTTTTTTAGGGTGTTTTGCCCATTCTAACACAAATTAGAATAGATAAAAGTCTTATGTTCTATGGCCTCGGTACAGTTGCAGTTGAATCCAAGTAATAGCTTTTGTTATATTCTGCAGGGAATCGGCAAACTTCTATGAATATGTTCCTCTTGACATAATATAAAAAATTCTGTGGAGAGCGCGTATTCGCGAGAACGAGTGGCTAGTGGCGGGAGGAGTCCTCGAGGGAGAGAAAAAAACCATTGAGATTTAGTTTTGCCGTATTACTAAAGCAGAGTAATTATTGTTATATTATTGGGGGATGTGCTGTTTTGGGCTTTTATAGCGTGGGGGACAAGGGTTTCTAGGGTAATTCATGGCAGTGTGAACTTGGTGATCCCGTGTGGATCGTGTTGTTTTCTGGGCTGGTATGAGAGGCCAGCGACATATGATTTTGTTTGTTTATGTAGGGGGGGGGGGAAGGAAACGGGGGGGGGACACGGGGGGGGGGCCCCCCCTAGGGGCAACACGTGGTGAATCACAAGAGAGATATAAATCAGTAATACGGAGAAAGTACTACAGTTCAGTGATATTAGATGAATCTTATGAAAGGTAAATCACTGCACTGCACTGCTGAGTCCAACCCAAGCAACAGTCAGACGACAACAAGGCAAGGCCCTGGGGTCCTTCATCGGACCCGGGGTTTGGCGGCCAGGGAGATGAGGGAAACATAATTAAGAAGGGAAGGAGAGGTTTTGTTGGTTGTGTAGGTGATGCAGTCAGGTTGTGACCACCAGGAGCCTAAGGGGGTAACTAGACGGGATCGAGATCATAGTGATCCTCTGGGTGTCGTGCAGAAGCAGGGCTGTTTGTGTCCAATAAAGCCGGCCATTCCTGTCCGGATGACACAGGCTCTGCTTATGGGGACATCATGTGGCTTGAAACAGAACAGCTCAGAATAACGTTCCCCAATGCATGGTGGCCTTAAGGTTAAACCAATAGTTAGTATCCTTCCATTCAAAGTTGTTGTTGGGCTTCTTTATGCTTTACTACAATTTAAGTGTTTTGGAGGATGTAGTGTGGATGTTAGGTGGATCCTTTGCACGAATACTTTTACTATTTGCATCGTGAACTACGTAATACTCCTATTCTTCATGCCCCCACTAATAAATCTACGATTAATACAAAGAATGGACGAAATTACAAATACTTTGTGGTGGCGATATTTTGGATCTTCAGGATTTGCATAGCATAGTGAATCGTTTACTTATGGGGGTTTGTTTTCGGTAATACAAATGGTAGAGTAAGAGGGGAGAACAAAAGTGGACTTAATATGGTACCTCATCTGGCTACTTGAAAAATGTTCGGAGCTATGAAAGCAATTTGCAAGGTTTTTGTCCAAATTAGCGGCTCCGTAGAAGCAGAAGGCGTTGTAATACAAGAGCTGTAGGGGGGAAGAAATGGGATGGAGGTTAATACGATGACGCGGTAATATAACGGTGCTGAATATATGGGGATTGGCTTACAATATTGGGTGAAGATTTAGCAGTTGGTAGTAGTATACCCGGTCAGAAGCATGTTTATGTAAATAGTCTTCTTAATATGATACATGGAGGGGAGATGAGAATAGAGGATGAATAAGAGTTGGAAGGGGTGAGAGTGATTGATATTAGGGTCGGGTGTGGGTTTCGTGTTGGAATTACTTCTGATGTGTGTTTGTGGGAAATGCCGCAAAAGTAGCAGGGAGGAAATCTGCGGTGCTTCCCCTGGGAAGAAAAAAGGAGACAATAGAAAAAGGTAGAAGATGGCCAGAACTGACTTTGCAAAAACCCCACACCCAATTAACAAAATAGGGCATGGACACACAATGCTACAAGGAAGGTGAAGAAGATGAGTGCACCTCTAATAATAAAGATTTTGGCGAATATACAATGTCCCATTAGAACAGCATTCAGAAGGGCAACTTAAGAGGTCTTTTTTTTTTTTTTTTTTCTTTCCGAAGAATGGGAGGGGGTAGGGATGCTATTATTAGAGAGACCTGAGAAGAGGAAAAGTTTGGAGAGGTAAATAAAAAGCCGTGTAAAAATGCAGAAATAGGATGATCTCTTATTTGCAGCTAAATGAGGATCATATATAAAGTAACACTCAATTTTTGAATTCCCCGAATAACTATTACTGGTTGTAGAGGCTTTGAAGTTAGAAATTAAATATCAGGAATCACGCTTGTTGATATTTAATGAGGAATACCGATTAAAATGAAGGAGGGATGAGGAATCAAATGACAATATTGCGCAGTTAACGAGGGAAAATAAAAAAACAAGGTGAATTTTAGTTTTGGCCTATATGTCATGCGGACTAAGGAGAATGTGATTGTGTAGGGGATAGCGGCTGAGATTATTAATTTTTTGTTTGTTTTCATATTGTTCGTTTTCAGGGCGGGATTATAGGGGGGTACGATCTCGAAAGAAATGGGATTGAGATAGTTATTTGATCATGTTGTTTATATTGAGTTTTGTATTGTTAATTTTAAATTAACAATGGTTAATAAATATGGTAAAATTAAAAAGAAAATGACAGAACATATATGATTTTTTTATTTTCATCCTTTCAGTAGTTTTTCCATCTGAACAAAAATTTAAAAGTGCTCAAAACATTGTTTGTTGTTTTTCCTCCAAGTGAGAAACAAATAAGGCTTATTTTTTATAAAAGAATTCAAGAGAACATTTTAAAGTTTTAATATTTTTAGGCGAAAGAAGAAAAAACGGACAAAAGGGAAAATACGAGCAACTCTATAAACACCCTTTACTGGGTTATTGGTTATTTTATGCATTTTTATGTGCATGGCATTGTAGCTTTCAGTCTGATGTACCACAGTTTTCTTGCTTTGTGGGAACTTATCTAGTTATGATTGTGCTGTCTCCTTCGTAGACGCCTTGTTAATTTTTTAATTGAAGTGCAGTTTTATAATAACGTCTTGTGTCTAACTAATGGGGGATTAACTATAAAAAGGCGTTTAAGTTAAAAGTGAAATGCCTTTTTTAAAGGATTTAATCTGGTTCCATTATTTTTGATTAGAAATGTACGAGAGATCTATTTAATTTGTTTTACAAAAATACACATATTAGTATGATTTACAATATTGATCAATTGTGAGATTTCTGCCATAGGGAAAAAAAACAAGATTTACTTCAGAATTGGTCAAAAGTTTTCTACCCCAAGATTCAGGCTTGAGGAAGATACAGGCGTTATAAACCCAAGCACACTAACATGTGTGATCCTAAAAATGAAAAAAGGATGGGTGAAAGGAGAGGGGGGGGGGGAGGGGAGACAGATAACTTATAATGAAGGAGCTGAAGGTTGCGTGGGTTTATAAAAAGTATTTTCATTAATTTCAAATTGAGCCTAAGGGACTCCTGGCTACAACACAAAAGCCCCTTCTGGCGCGGTATCTACTAGTTATTCACATCTCCATTCAGCAATTTTGCCTTCTTCACTCTCTGAATGGAGTGTGTGATAATTACCAGACAATGGTAGCCATGAAGAGAAGAGGCTGCGTTTGTGGACAGGCCCAGGGGTAGTTGTGGCTCATTGCAGATTTTAAAAGATATTAGAAGACAAAACGAGAATGATCATTCTGTTTAATGCACTGTTTACAAGGGGGGAAGGGGCACACACGGGAGAAAGGCAAAAAAAAGGGGGGGGGAAAGGGAAGATAGTGATACACTCGAATTCAGAACCGGAAGCTCCGGCACGCCTGACACTCCATTCTCTTGACATATCCTACCAAAAAGGAAGGGTTCTGCCAACGACTCCTTTAGTGCCTACGCGGGCGCTGTGGGCGCGACGGGTCATCCAGGGCTGTCGGAGGGCCCTGGCGTTGTCCAGCCTTGGTCCTTGGGAGTAACCCTTCCCCCAGATACCATCTCGTTCGAGTCCGGACCTCCATTTTGTAGGCTTGCCTACCGTGAGCTGAGCGTTGTTAGGTATGGGGAGTAATTGGGGTTTGTTTAATACGGTTGCGGTGTTTATTTGTGTACGATGGGGATATATTAGTAAAGAACATCCATAATTTGAAATGGGTGGTGTTATTCTTATTCCTCGAACAGAAGAAACTTTTTATCCTCTTTGTGTTTGAGAATGGGACAACAGGGGATAACGGGTCAAAATCCGTTTAAAAGCACTGAGACAAAAAATTACAACAAAAGATACTAGATGGGGTGGGAATGTCAGGAACCTGTAAAGAGGATGAAAGTCCATACTGACCCATTTACTTAACCTGTAGGGTCTGAATCACTAATATATCTTAATTTTCTGCTACTCGCTTTAGCAATGTCATCAGCATAGGTTCTTTAACCTTAGGGTCTGATCATCATACAAAAATACTGCAGCTATAATTGGCATCTCCATACACCCCACACACCAAAATGTTTTAGTAAATGGGTGCGCAAAGGGGTTAAGCTTGCATTGAAAGATGCTCAACATAAACAAGGTTGAGTTTTTTTTTAATCCTGCTGTTAGTTTGTTGCATAATGTTTTACTTACAAAATTTATTTTTTTGCACAGGTTCGCTGGGACTTCCCATGCACATGCAACTGTACATTTATGCCTCATAGAAGATGGCAAAAACTGCCGCCACTGTTGCCCATCAGAACGCAAACCAATACAAGCAAGAAGATGTATAATTTTTTTTTATTCTCTTATATGTCCAAGTATACGTTCAGAGAATTTAAGATTCTGTGTTAATATCAATAGGTAAATTTGTATATATTTACTATATAGTTTGAATTGTTTCATTCAACCTTTGTACATGAACCACTTATTCTTCTTTCATTTTAGCTGTTCTGCCAGTCCCTTGAGACCTTCTAACTTTTAATTTAGTCTGATTGGGCTTAACTAAAATGATTCTGTTGTTTAGGAGAACATATTGTTTTCTGGAATGACTGAAGATCTGTCACGTATAGAAGATAAATAAATACCTTTGGTTTGAGTGATGTTGGATGTCTTTTTTGTCAAGATTAATTGGTTCATATTTCCGATGAGTCAGTCGCTTACTTCTAGTAATTATGATCACCTAAACTACTTTAATGTTACTCAGCAAAATCACATATTAGAAACAAAGAAAGTTTCTATTTTTACTGTCCTTATTTTTGGTAGGTGAAGAGGTTGAATACTAATTGAAGTCATGTAACATACTTTCATTTTCATAGACATATTGATATCCTTCTGCAAATTTGACATCCATCACAATCAATAAATTGGGGAGGTGTGGTGTATCCCATTAACCTGGTATATAACATTATTCACAAAATTATCATTGAATTTGCATTTAGGATATTTATATATTAGTACTCTTAGGGGTGATGTCTCTAGTAAAAGTCATATAAATTTACTTTTATATTTTTGTAATAGTATGCTAGAATGAAGACTTAAACCCAATAAATGACCCTTAAAAGTCAAAATTTCTAGGAAACATTGTGTTCGATTTGTACAGTTTAAATTGAAGCTCATTGACAAATAGAAAAAGCTATTATAGTGGGCCTCTCAGGATTGATTGAAAGGTATGATTAGTATAAAAATGCGAAGCTTGCACCAATTTTTTATTGTCAGTGACAATGGTCATCAAATCACAATTCAAAAATCTATTATGGTAAAAATATAGTGGAGAGGTAATACAGTTATGTTTTTTTGTATATACTGGTATATATGTTGAAAAAAAAAATGTAATTTAGATGTATTGTAGGACATTGCAGTTAGTTGAAAGTTGTAGTGTGTTGCATATAGCGCTCCCAAGTGCCACTAGCGGTCCCAGCGCCTGTCTACCCCTTGCGGTGCAATAGAGCAGGGATGGGCGGATGGGCAAAACTGCCAGAGTCTGGGGGGAATGAATACATATGGCATTAGTGAGGTAGCCTGAGCACCCCAGAGTATTGAATCAGTTTAGTATAATAAAGAAGCCTACACAGTAGGAAGTATTAAAAGTGTTAAAATTAAAATAGATTTTTTTTCCAAAAAAGGACACATCAATGGAGTATATGATGAAGTGCCCTGAAAAAGTTGATGATAATCTCTCCGAGTAGCCAAATACCATTTGGTATGTGTGGTAAACGTGCGGATGCCACGATGTCATTGAATGAAAGTGGTAACATTTAGAGAAAATGTCTATTGTCACCATTGTACAGGTTCTATATAATTTTTACTTTTTGTTAATGGGGCTTTTAACATATGGGGAATGTGGAGGACTTTCTGTTTTTCAAGATGAGATGCCTGTGTACAGTTTATTTCATTTTGAGGGGGTCTAGGTCTTTCATTAAATTATATTAAGTATTTCAGGCGGGTGACAAAAATTATACAATTATATTCTGTTGGCAGTAGTTAGAAGCTTTGTTTGCGAAAGAGACTTGTTCTTTCAGTGGTATATTTTGGGGCATGACCTTATTTGACATGTTATGGAGGGTATTTCATGAAAAATAGTAGATGATGGGAAGGTTTTTGCCTTTTATGGCATTCATCGTGTGGGGTCCTATATTGCTTTATGATTTATACAGATTTTTATGGGAGCAGAATAGCAATTGATGCTAGGGTTTTGGGTGTTCATTATATTTTTTAAGTGTAAGTATATTATGAACTTCTCTTTCTCTTTATTTTTATTTGTTTGTATTATAAAAATCATTATTTGACTTTATGTGTTAATTTTCTACTTTTTCAGACTTGGGGTTGGAATAAGCCCTGAGTCATCAGAAATATAACTGTATAGTATGTGTGAAAAATGACCAGTTAGTTGAGTCCAGCAGGGTCCGATGCAGATAGGCCCGGGGACGCCAGAGCACTTAGGAAAACACCAGGACCCTGGGGCTGCCACAGGAAGGATGCAGTTTCCCCTTCAGTAAGCTACGGAAAGGTTATCTCAAGGAGAGAAATCCCGTACCATCGATCTGGGTGTTGGAAGGGGGTTTAAGAGGAGCTAGCTTGGTAACTACTCCGCCTGAGGCAGAAGTGGACATAATAGTAATGAGTAATTTAGTATTATTATGCCATTTTATGGAAAGGGGTTAAGTTCTATACATAATATTAAATGTATATATTTATCTGTATTTAAGTATGGGATTTGAAGGGAGAGGAACTTTCGAGTTCTTGTAAACTCACACCATATTCTTATACGTAGTAAAAGCCATATTAGATACACTCCTGAAACCGTCAACGCTTCATCAAGGATCAGAAATCCAATATATTTAATATGTAAATAATTAATAATGCATTAATAATTCTAAATTAAAATGTACAAAAAAGTTTTCATGTTAGAGTTGCTTTAAATTTGTGAAACTGAATTTGTTTTGTTGTTGGAACTTTTTGTCTACATCTTCAAACACAGATTCTTTCTGGACATCATAAATCCCCTAAGGTGAATAGGTGACAAAGGCTACTTTGAAATTCACCATTTTGGATGAAAGTTATCCAAAGATCAAAAGAGCGGTCAAAAGAGTATTATCAACTTCTTGGGATGAAAGTGGCAGTAGAAGCCAAATTTTTCACAGGCGGAATTATGTTTTTTTGTTGTAGGGGGCGTGGTCGGGGGTAGAGTTTGTACAGGTGGGGGGACGAGGGAGTGGAAGAAAATAATTATTTAGTGTTTTTTTGGGGAGAGTTGGTTGTGTTTGACAATAGGAGGGAATGGGGGGTCGGGAAATGTGGAGTTGTTAGTGTAGAAGGTGTCATAACTTTCTCATAGTATGGTAGACACATTGACGGTAGATGTTTTATGTAATTATTTTATAGAGAAGATAATATAAAAGCAAAATTTTAAGTTTTAAGACCTTTTATTATTGTTGATGAACCTTCTACAATAATTTAATAACAAAGTCTTGGCTTACACCAAAATTCTCCAGGCAATAACATTTTGTGTCAGAAATTGTTCAGAACCTTGCTCTGGCGGGATGACAAAATTCCGTCCCGACAGCGGCAGCAAAGTATAAACTGAGGCAGACCCGCACACATCGGGCGCAGCATGCTTGCTACAAAGGACTAGGTATTGATGTATACAGTATTTTTCGTCTACATCATTTCTGATTAAGTGCAGATTACATCTGTTTTTTGGAACTACGTAAAATAAGACTCGTCTTTGCTGCTTTAACACAATCTGGGAGATTTATCTTTTATTTGTATTTTGGATGGAGGAAGTTTGCCATGATACATACAGTGAATTTATGACTGAAACTAAGTTTAGAGAATTTTTTGCTCCTGTATTTAGAATGATTGTGTATATATAAATATACTTTTGTCTTTTGCTTTATATGTGAGGGCCCCATGAACTTTATTGTGTATGTTTTGATGTAAAATTTATGCTCTATAACATAACCAAAAAATAAAAATCTATTGCCTGGAGAATTTTGGTGTTATTGTTGCTGATGTAGCAAGACATTTTGTTTGTTTTTTTCAGTTTTGCCGATGCCTTTGATACTATATCAAAAGTCAAAGCACATTAAGAACAAATTTCAAATCAATATAAAGGAGAAAATCTAGTCTTTATTAAACACACCACAAATTTACAAAATGTATCAGCACAAAATGGAATGAATTAAAAAGCTAAAAATACAAATTGCATGTGGGAAATGAAGAGCCATAAAGGGCAAAAATTAGCGTGGAAAGAAAGGTAATACAAAGTAGGGTCAGCATCCAACAAGCCACAAATGAGCGGCACATATAAATATGCAAACAGAAAGGTAGTCGGACTGAGATATAATACCATACACAGAGTGAGAAATGCACTGCCGACCACGACACGTTGTTTCGCTAGGCTTCTTCACGGGGAGAGTGTCCTGATGATGGTGGAAGTGGGTGTATAGAAATGTGGAAACAAACAATAGGAGGTAGTAGTAATGAAGGTGGGCAGGGTTGTAGGTGCAGCCTCCGGGGTAGATAAGGCCCAATACACAACAGGATTCGCGAGACAGTCCAGAATCACGGGTGCAGAGCGGTCCGACAGCATCGTGCCGGACTCAGAGTGCAAGGTGCGGCGCCGCTGCGCAGTGCCTATAAGTGGTAGAGGGGCATTACAATGCGCCTGGCTAACCAACGCGTTATCATTGGGGAATGGAATTCACGCTGTGGTAATCGTTAACATGCTGCTAACTTAATATTGGGACATACCTACGGTGAGTGGGTGTAGTACCCACTATTGAAGTTAGCAGCCATTTACGGATTCCACAGCGTAATTCCGTTTCCTTCTATACTTGTTCCGCTCCAATGATCGCATTTACTTTTGAATACATGCATTGTATTTAGCTTTTAATTACGTCCATTTGTGCCGATTACATTTTGTAATTGTGTTTGTGTGTTTACATAAAGACTATATTTCCTATATTTAGTATTTAAATCTTTTTTCTTAATGTGCTGTGACTTTTGGATATATGGTATCTAGAGTGGGCGATAAGGTGTACTGACCAGGATTGCCAGGATACCTTTTTCTACACTATATTTGTATTATATTGCCTATGATGACCAAAGGCCAGTTCTTTATGCCACCCCAATTTGAGTTGTGAGGCACTTCCACCATCTTTTATCATAATTTTAAAAAAAACAAAAATAAAAACATATTTTATCTTTAACACTTATGCTGAGTGTCCGTATAGTATGATAGAGCATCGATAAGGTGGTATAGCGAGGGTCATGGGCTAAGCTCTCTACTTACAGGATGGTGAGGTTTTTACAGCCGAATGTTACCATGACTTCATATAGGGTGGGGACCAGGTGCCTCTTAAAAACCCACTGCAGAATGTTTCATTTTTTTAAAGTATTAAACTTAAAACAAACTATGTTTAAATGTGGTATTTAGTGATGTGATGACTGAGCCAAGGAATAAAGGTGATGTGTCATTTGGACCACACTTTAAAGCCATAAAAACCTAGCCATGAGAAAATAATGCTTAGGAAACCTATGGTTATTGTCTATGTCCCTTTTCCTCAGGCAGCATCTTGATTAATTCAAATACAGTGATGCTTAACATAGTGGTCTACCAAATAAAACAATGTGTTAAGGGTCAAGGTAAGGCATCAATAGTATTACAAAGAGGAGGACTAAACGTCCAGCTATTTTTTTTTAAATCTAAACGCAAAAATGGCTCAGTTTGTAGCACTAGTCTTTAGACAATTATTCCAGAACCCAACAGTTGCTATTATACTGTAGACAAAAGGGCTTTGAAGACTTCACCATATTTTTTGCAACCATGTTGACACAATAGCCCAGATATATTATTGTATCTGCGCTACTTATTTGTCTTTTTGAAAAAAAAAGTGTCTTTGGAGCTTGCTTGTGTATTTGTTCATCACAATTGTGTCACAGTTGCATTTTGTACGACACTTTTTAAAACTGTGTATCTGAAGGAGCATTGGTAGTGTGTGCTCCTAGTTTGCACCACATTTTTTACTGAGATATGACACAATTCTGTCGCAACAGCATGAAGCAAAGTGCACCAAGAAAAATAGGCGCATCCTGAAAACTGATCGGATCAACTAAGAGTGTGTGACATTATTACTGTGACGCAACTTGCAAAAGAAAGTGCAAACTAAAATTAGATACATTGCTCCAGTTTTTATATATCTGGACAACTGTTTTTACATATGTTCCATGTAAAAAAGCGCAAACACAAAGTTAAACACAATACATGTTTCTTTTGCTTCATTATGTACATTATTTACATCTAGACTATTCATCTAGATGATTTCTTGGTGATGTTATATCTACATCAGTTAAGTACACATGTTTAATTGCTTTTATATTGCCAACTAAATTATTTAGTGGTTTTGGTTTGTCAGAAATAATGTAGAATACAAGACTACAAATTAGAAAGGGCAGCGTAAAATAAGGCAATTCACCTCTTCTGTCTTTGATCAATATTGCTCTGCTTAGTGAAAGTTGTTCTTAATAGAAATTTAATGAACTTTCTGCAACCAAAATAACTGAATAAAAAGCACATCTGAAGTAGTGTGTATTGTTCTACACTTGAAACTATCCTGACAACATAGGTCACACATACTTTGCCTGCTGCACTTGTCAAATAAAGCACAAATGATTAACAGAACAGAAGCTGTAGGTGACCTGAGCTGGTAATTCTCCAAGGCACTAGGGACCTTGAAAAGAAGATCAATTAACTGCATAGACTGCTTCAGCTACATAAGCTCCTTCACATCAAGCTATCACTTGTATTTGATAACACTGCAAAAGGTCATGTCTTTTATAAACATATTGGTAACAAAGAAAGTTCAGACTAATAAATTGACAGAGATGGTAAAGGATGTTAAAATATAAAGCTATATATATTTATATTTTCAATTAAATTCTAAATTCTAGAGTTAAATCAAATATGTGTCAAAAGACTGCATCATTTTGCGTAGTTGTTACAACATTGAACAATATATTTAAATATAAAGTATACAATAAAAATATTTATTTTGCCTTTAAATATTTGGTCAAATTTGTTTTTTCAAGTACTTCAAAAAATCCAGTATCAAAACATTTATTAAATATTTCCAGACATTACTAGAAATGACTGTATACAAAATTCTATTTGAAGTGTTTGAGAGGAAAACTGTTCTAGTAACCAATCAGAGCTCAGCTTTAAGTTTCCCATAGCAGTTTATAAAATTAAAGCTCAGCTCTGATTGGTTGCCATGATCAACTTCAACAGTTTTCCTCTCAAACACTTCTGATAGTATTTTGTTTCCAGTCATTTGTAATAATATCTGGGAATCTACAATAAACTATTTTAATACTGGACACAGGCAGAAAGTTGTTTGAGTCCCTGTCATTCACCAGAACACAGTTGTGATGATTTCCCCTTCTGCCCTCACAGCAATTACCAGCAGTTACGACCATACAAAACTGTAGAAAGTGTTAGGTAGCAGTCTTGGAGACCTGTGTAATAATGCCTTCATGTGTGATGTTAGTAGCAGCAAGTCTGGACAAATGCATTTATATTCCAGGATTGTAGGTGGTCCTGGAGTACTAGGGAATCTCCTGAAACTGCTGCTGTGCTGTGATATCTCTGCATTCAAACCACTTCTTATCCCCTCCCCTCTGATGTTATATCTCACCAGACTTAGAGAAGAGGTGTGGTATTTTCAGTGTCGAGTTTTCCAACAGAAGTGAATCCCATTGTACAAAATTCAGTTGCAGTCTTAGGCTATATCCACATGACCGACTTACATACAGCAGCAAGCTAGGGCAAGCCAGCAATGGACCCACAGAGTGATAAGGTACCGCTCTGTATGTGGGGAAAACATAGGACAGACCCTATCTTTCCACATGTTATGGCACCTGCGCCATACATTGCAATGGACAAAGGGCATACGGCAGGCATACATTCGTGTGAATGTAGCCTTGGACATATGTAGACGTGTATAAATCACTATAATGGAAATTCAGGAGAGAGAGGGTTCGGAGAGCAGAAAGAGGAGCCTTCCTGCTGCCAACAAAGGGAAAGATGTATTTTACCCCTTTCCGCGAATTCCTTTTTTCATTTTTGCATTTTCTTTTTTCACTCCCCACCTTCAAAATCTCTTTTTCCATGTACAGAGCTGTGTTATGGCTTATTTTCTGCATAATAAATTACACTTCAAAATAGTGGTATTTAATATTCCATGCCGTGTACTGGGAAATGGGAAAAAAATTCCAAATGCAATGAAATTGGTGAAAAAAAGCATTTGCGCCGTATTCTTGTGGGCTTGGATTTTACAGATTCCACTGTACCTTAATGACATGTCTACTCTAAAGTTTGGGTCGGTGTGATTACGGGGATACCAAATTTGTATAGGTTTTATAATGTTCTTATATATTTCCAAAAATTAAAAACTCCTGTACACAATTTTTTTGGATTTTGCCATCTTCTGGCGCTAATAACTTTTTTATACTGTATACAGAGCTTTGGGAGGTGTCGTTTTTTGAGACTTTTGATGACGTTTACAATGTTATCATTTTTAGGACAGTAAGACCTTTTGATCACTTTTTATAGAATTGTTTATATTTTTTAAAATGGCAAAAAAGGGCCATTTTCGACTTTTGGGCATTATTGCCGTTTGAAGGGAAGTAGTGAAAATAGTTATATATTTGATAGATCAGGCATTTTTGGGGGTGCGCGGTAATATATATATGATATATATACCGTATTTTCCGGACTATAATGCGCACATAAAAGCTGGATTCCTAGAAAATCCAAGTGCCGCCTTATAGTCCGATGCGCCCTATGTATGGCGCAGGACAGCGGGACCCTACTTACATAGGTCCCGTACCGGAGACAGCAGATTCCAGCTGGGAACTGCAGACACGCGGCACGAACAAACTTTCATGCCGCGTCGGTCTGCAGTTTCCGCTGGAGATCTGCTGTCTCTGGTAGCGGGGAACTATGTAAGTATCGGTCCGCGCATCCTCCATCTCCCCTACCTTCCCCACTCACCTCACCGCGCGTCCGCCGCGCGCTCGGCGTTGCGTCCCGTCGGGTCTCGCTCCGCCCCGGACCTCCGCCCCGCCCCAGAACGCGCTTTATAGTCCGATGCGCCTTATATATGGAATTATTACATATATAAGGCGCATCGGACTAATGCCCGGAAAATACGGTATATAAAATGTGTTTATGATTTTTACTGTTTATTTATATTTATATCAGTTCTAGTGAAATGGGGGTGATTTGAATTTTTATGTTTTTTTAATTACAATTTTTTTTAAAACTTTTTTTAATTTAAATTTTTACTACTTTTCAGACTCCCCAGGGTACTTTACCCTAGGTTGTCTGATCGATCCTACCATATACTTTATGGGAGTATATGGGGATGTTCCTCCTCATTCATTACAGTGTCACGGGGAACTAAGATCCTCAGCAAGATGGTGGCGCCCAAGCACCACCATCTTTTTAAAACTGGAAAAGTGCAATATGCAGCAAAGACTTAACGGCTATGGAGCCCTCTCTATGCACCCACACCCGGCATGTGACGTAGTATTATGTCACATGTCGGTAAGGGGTTAAAGACACTTGTTTTCCTAGTGTCTTTGATCTACTTAACATTTTATGGCAGGAAACAATATGAGTTCCCACAGCTTTAATGAAGTGGAATGTTCACACCTACAGTACAGTAGACCAGAGCTGTACAAATGTTCAAGTTGGTTCTGATCCATTACCTAGTGTTAGATAGTTACATAGTTAGAAAAGTTGAAATAATACACAAGTCAATCAAGTCCAACCTATTTTTTTTCTACATTTTTGAGCAAAAGGAAGGCAGGAGCACATTAAGACTGACACCAATTATCCTATATTAGGGGGAAAATTCCTACTTGACTAAAGACATTTCTCCAGAAGTTCATCTCCCATAGATTTTTCAAAGAAGCCCAACAGACCTGTTGTGAACAGCATTATTAATTATAACCACAAGCCCTTTTCAATAAATAAATGATCCAGGAGGCTGTTGGTCATATGCATTTCAACTGCAATAGGTTAGAAGCACTATATATCCAAAAGGGTCTGTTTCTGTTACATGTATCATTTTTGTGACCTTGCCTTTCCGACAGTCTTATTGTTCTTGCTTCCTGCCTTTAATAAGAAAAATAGAAGTTTGATGGTGAGTGCCACTAATTAGTGACTTTCTGACAAGCTTCTGAGCATTTCAACAGTAATCAGTTTACTCTTGGTTGTCATAGAGGCCACCAGCATGAAGGTCATGCTATATGATGCAAAGGCATAATCAGCAAGGTTGAAACAAGACACAGGTCCATTAAGTCCAACCTACATTTTGTCTACAGTTTTGAGCTAAAGTACAGCAAAAGCCCCGTTACGACTGACACCAAATATACTATATTAGGGGAAAAATTCTATCCCGACTTGAAATGTAGCAATCATAATAATCCAAGGATAAACATTTCCCTCAAGAAATCCAACTTCCATAGCCCTGTTGTGAACAAGATTATTCATGGATTGATTATGACCACAATGCCCTTTCTCATTAAAAAAAATCTTCTTAAATATTGCCATATATTTAGCTATTGCTACCTCTTGTGGTAGGGAATTCTGTAATTTTGCCACTGTTATTGTGATAAACGGATCTGCATCTGCGGTCCTTTGCAGAAAGAATAAATTATGTGCCAGGTCTTTGAACTGACTAAATACATATTTGTACATGTTCTAGTTGGTCCTGGCTTTAATAAAATAACGGAAATTGGATGGTGAGTGCCACAAGTTATTGACAATCAGGTTTTCAACTGTAATCCGCTTACCTTTGGTTGTCATGGACATCACCACCATAATGGTCATGCAGTGGCATAACTTTTACCAAGGCATATCCAAACTCTCACATATGCACAGTGGGAACCTTCTTCCATTTGGGAACAGAATGGGGATCCAACAGGTAAACTCAGGCAAATGCCAAACAAGCTGCATGTGCTGGGCCTCAATCCTCATGCCAGCATTGTATATCTGCTTGGTCAATAGTCCTTAGATGGCTATTTGTTGGCCTCTGGCAGTGGTCCTCCTTTTCCTCCTCTACACAAATAAGTTGATAATGAGCCTGCTGCTGTTGATTTTTTTTGCTTGAAAGCTGGTAAAATTGATTCACAGTTGCTTATGCTTTCTAGTTGAACTGATTGATAAGTCCTGTGAGAGGAGAGGGAAAAGCTGTGAGTCAGAAGAGTATTAGTTAGTGTAGTAAAGGTAGCGTCCTCCTGTCTCCTCCATCAATCTTCTCTGCATCTTTGGTGCATCACTACACCACACCAATCAAGGGTCCTCTCTATTCCCATCAAGCCAGGGACACTATAACAGAGATGTCTTAGGGGAACAACTACCAACATTGTATATCAGTGCATCACCCTCATCACTGGCAAACCCGGGTAACTTTAGGAGGGAAGAACCCAGCTAGTAACTGTGACAAAATAATAACAGAGCTGGGTACTGAAGAGGATTCAAATTGACCAGCCACTTTGTCACTACAACCACCATCATCCCACCATTTCACCCTTTATTACAGATGGCCCTTTATTACACCACCACCATCCCTCTGGGCTGCCTAGGGCATTGATTGATACAGAACAATCTGTTTATAACTAGGAGCCATCTGTAATTCGAGTGTCCTTAAGTTGTGGATGGCCTGTACTTGAAAAATACTGGCCAACAAATATATTAGTAAAAATGGTCCAATGGGTTTGCTCATAAAGTTATTTTCTCATGAATCTGTATGAAAATCCATGCACATACTGCAGGAATAACCTAGGTCAGGTGTATGAGATGTTATTTGTGAACATTTATGTAACCTATCTGCCATATGTAAACATGAAATCTTTTTTCACTTCATAATAATAGTAATAATAAAAGAAAAGATTTATGTTTAGGACAACTGTAAAAAATTATAGATTTGCACTTAATTAGACTAAAGTAAAATGTTGAAAGAAACTTCTGCTGCAGGCTGTTTTATATTTGGATTAGGTACAAAATAGAAAATTTAAAATCATTGAGCCATAATATGACTAATTATAAAATGCATAACAACACAGGGTTTTAATTATTGTCGAAGGTAGCAGTGCTTTAAAAATATTGAAGAAATTAAATGCTTCAATATTGTGTTTTAAGGAAATACAAATATCCAAGTCTTCTAAGAGCAATTATGCAGAAATGCACTCCCATGGCTTAGACTAACGAATTAAACACTCTGTTTCACACTTCTTACACTTTAAAATTAATGAGTGAAACCATTATTTGAACCTGAATATAAATTCAGGTTAACATTATTTAAAGGACTCTCTTCCCTATGAAAAACATGTGTAGATAGCACCCCAACAGGTGCGTGTTCAGCTCTCCCCACAGTGTGATGGTCCACAGTCCTCTGGTATCAGCCTTGGTGCACGAAAAAGGAGAGACCATCGTCAGGTCCCAAAACAGCAAAAGGTACAAGGAATCTCGGCACTCATATGAAGCCACCAGGTTTGGTTTAAATAAATTTCTTCCTCTTTATTCACATCTCCGGAACAACATGCAGTTACAGCTTAAAAGATCGATGCGTTTCGACGCTTGTGCGTCTTAGTCATGATCTTTTCCCTATGGTTACAAAGTTACAACATTTCTCCATAAATATAGATTCATATAGTATCAAAAGTATCAAAAGTATAAATTTGGTGATCTTGTTATACTAACAGATTCAGAATCATGGTAATTAGGGCATTCAGGACTAAGCTAAATTTTTAGTATTTTTGCATGTGTTCTTTTTATGGCACTCACTTTTTGGGCAAGTTAAGAAATTTTGGGGGGCAGACGTTCACATTTCTTGTTTTATAATTCTATTGGTCTGTATTTTTCCTTTAAAACAAAAAATAATGTCTAGAATCTGTTAAAATAGTTACAAAATATAGTGATACCCCGAAAAAAACATTTCAATAGTGTTTGACACTTTATGCCACAAGTTTTGATATATCACATGTTATTTTTTTTTTTTTTACTATTTTATCAGCTTATAAGCATAATATTTTGTTTACAGTGACACTTGTGACTGAGGGGGCAAAACTGAGAGTTTTGGAAAATTATTTGTAAATTTTTTTTTATGCTTTGATTTTCCAATGCAACTTGGTATAGCTCCAGTTACAGGGGAAAAGTACACTTAATTAGTTACATTTGTTACTATTAGACAGATCCATCAGCAGCCTCCTTACTTTCCATGATCACATGTTCAATTTTGATCATGGAAATGAACAGTAAGTAAAGTGTGGTTGTGTAATAACTGTACTGGGCGGAATTTTTTTGTCACAAATTGATAAAATTTGTATACAAAAAAATTCCCTGCACCTTGAAGAATGGTGAAGATTCTTTCCTTTATTTTCTATGCATGCCGACACAGATATATGCGTGACAAACAATGGAAACATGTTTTTTCGGCTCAGCTTAACCTTCATCAGCTGATGACTGGTGAGTTAGATTTCCAATGTTTGTTACGCATATATCTGTAAGGGAATTGATAGACAATAAAAGAAAGAATGTTCTTCACCATCCTCGAGGTGCCAGGAATTTCTTTGTATGCAAGTTTTTATATTTCATCCTTGAGCACGAGGAACAGGTGAGCCGGCTGTCAACCTGTTCTATGTTACATACAAACTGATAAAAGGTAGATCTCTTATGGATCAGTATTTTGGTTACAGCTAACATCCTTGACTAGAAAAGATCATACATGAACTACAGTGTCCAAGTGGCTTATGGTAGAGGTACAGAAGCTGTCGCTGGGTGATGATGATATCCCACAGCAGGTTGGAGCTCCAGTGAAGAACCATAGATCTATGTCAGAAGCACAGACTGATAGGTATAAACAGTCCAATATATAGTTAGAGCAGTGTTTTATACAGGCAATAAAGTTATTGCTTGTCGGTGTCCCCTTGTGGGACAAAGGAATTGCATAATATTAAAAAACATTCCAACCGACAATAAAAAAGTGGCCACCTCTTTAAACAAAATAAGCAATGAAAGATTTTCTTTCCAATTTTAAAAATAATGTAAAGAAGTAATTTATAAAAGTTATCAGGATATGTGAATCCCACATTTTGTGCTATTACAAACTACAATTTGTCCTACAAACAACAGAACTCAATCTGGAAACACTTGTTTCTTCACAATCATTAAGAATTTTGATGAACAACTATCATGGGTAAATTGAAATAAGACGGAGTTTATCCAGCAAACAAAGGATTTATGCTGATAAAACATGTTCACAACAGTAAACCCGATCTCTTATGGGTAATAACTAGAGATGAGCGAACATACTCGTCCGAGCTTGAGTCAACTTCCTCACTTCGGTCCCGAGCTCGAGGGTCCCCAGATCCTCGAACTGTCAAATACGGTCCATCCCCCGACTTGGTATAGCCCATGCACTGGGAGCCAACCATCTTTTTCATAGTGTGACCAAAGTACACTACTGAACTGGTAATGAGCGTTGTAGCCACAGACAAGCAAGACCCTGCTCGATGTCATCCAATGCATGCTGCCCATGCTGGTTTCCGTCATTTCCGTTGGTGTTTCCACCTTGATTCCCTGAGTCCCAGTGTTTGGCGCAAGCTTCCCTGTGCAGCGCCTTTGTCCTCCTCTTGAAAAATGCTCGCGGCGCCTTTACTTCAATGGGGCTCGTTATTCGAACGGCACTCGAGCATCGGAAAGGTTGTCCTCGAATAACGAGTACCCGAGCATTTATAGGCTCGCTCATCTCTATAATACCATACCACAGATTGAGACATGCACGCCACCCGTACACGTTTTTCGCTAGGCTCCTTCCGGGGGAGTGTCCTGATGCTGGTGGAAGTGGGGAAGAAATGTGGAACAACAATAGGATGTTAGTAGTTAATGAGCAGTGTGGGCAGAGTGTAGGTGCAGCCTCCGGTAGATAAGGCCCCAATACACACGGATCTCGCGAGACAGTCCAGAATCACGGGTCAGAGCGGAGGATCCGCAGCATCGATGCCGGACTTCAGAGTGCAAGGTTGCGGGCGCATGCGCAGTGCCTTAATGGTAAGGGGCGATTACAATGCGCACTGGCCTACCAACGCTTATCATTGGGGAATGGAATTACGCTGTTGTAATCCTACATGGCTGCTCAGACTTGTCACGGCTACTTGGGAATCCTCCGGTGTTGGTGTAGTTTGCAATACATGCAGTGTATTTTGGACTTTTTTTGTTTTTTTACTTCACATATTGAAAATTAAAAAAACTGAGTTAAAATGTGGTATTTTTCATGGGCTTTACGGAGCCAAGGATAATGTATGAGTCATTGACCATACTTTTAAAGCATAAAAACACCTGTCCCATGAGAAAATAAGCTTAGGAACCCTAGGTATGTCTATGTCCCTTTTCCTCAGGCAGCGATCTTGATTACTTCAATACAGTGATGCTTAACATAGGGTCTAATACCAACATACACCAATGTGTTCAGGGTCAGGTAAGGCATCAATCTATACAAAGTAGACTAAACGTCCACTATTTTTTTATTAAAATCTGACCACACAAAATGCTCAGTGTTAGCACTAGATCATCTTTAACAAGTATTCCAAACCAACAGTTGCTATTATACTGTAGCAAAGGCTTTGAAGACTTCACCTATTTTTTGTCACCATGTTTGACACAAAGGCCCAGATAATGATTGTATTGCGCCACTTATTTGTCTTTTTGAAAAAAAAAGTGTCCTTTGGGAGCTTGCTGTGTAGTTGTTCATACACAATTGTGTCACAGTTGCCTTTTGGTACGACACTTTTAAACTAAATGTATAAATCTAGCTAGCTTGGTAGTGTGGCTCCTAGTTTCACCACATTTTTTACTGAATATGACACAATTTCTGCGCAACAGCATGAAGCAATTGCACCAAGAAAAATGGCGCATGCCTGAAAACTGACGGAATCAACTAAGATTGTGTGGACAATTATTAATACTGTGACGCAACTTGCAAATGAAAAGTATCAACTAAGGACATTAAGATACATTGCTCCATTTTTTGCTTATCTGACAATGTTTTTTAAATATGTTCCCTGTAAAAAAGCGCAAACAGAGTCTGAGTGAATTAGGGTCAACTATTATATGCCATACAACATGCAAAAAAGCACCCAAAGTTAAACACAATATACATTGTCTTTGCTTCCTTCATTATGTAGCTATTTACATTTAGAACTATTCATCTAGATGATTTCTTTCTTGGTGTGTTTATCACACAGTTAAGTACACAACATGTTTATAAATTGCTTTTTATATTGCCAACTAATTATTTAGTGTTTTGTTTTTCGAATAGATGTATATACAAGACTATACCAATTAGAAGGGCATCGGAGGCAGCGGAAAATAAGCATTCACCTCTTGTGTTCTTTGACCATATTGCTCTGCTTAGTGAAAGTTTTTTCTTAATATAGAATTTAATGAACTTTCTTCTCCAACGCAAAATAACTGAATAAAAGCACATCTGAAGTAGTTGTGTATTGTTTCTAAACACTTGAAACTATCCTGACAACATAGGTCACACATACTTTGCCTCTGCACTTTGTCAACTAAGCGACAAATGATTAACAGAAAAGAAGCGTAGGTGACGGCTGAGCTGGTAATGTCTCCAGGCCACTAGGGCACCTCTTGAAAATAAAGATCAATTAAAACTGCATAGCTGGTGCTTCAGCTAGCATTGTTCCTTCCACATCAAGCTATCACTCGTAGTTGATAACACTGCAAAAGGTCAGGTCTTTTATACATATATGGTAACAAAGAAGTTCAGACTAATAAATTGGACAGAGAAGATGGTAAAGATGTAAAATAAAAGCTATATATATTCTATATTTTCAATTAAATTTAAATTCTAGAGTTAAATCAAATAATGTGCAAAAGACTGCATCATTTTGCGTATTTTACAACATTGAACAATATATTAAATAGAATAACAATAAAAATATTTATATTTGGCCTTTAATATTTGGTCAAATTGTTTTTTCATCAAGTACTTCAAAAAATCCAGTAATCAAAACATTTATTAAATCTTTTCCAGACCATTTAGAAAATACTGTAATCCAAAATCCTATTTGAGTGTTTTGATAGAAAACTGTTTAGTAACCAATCATAGCTCATCTTCTAAGTTTCCCATAGCGTAGCAGTTTATAAAATTAAAGCTCAGCTCTGATTGTTGCCTTATCACTTCAAACAGTTTTCCTCATCAAACACTTCTGATAGTTATTTTGTTTCCGTCATTTGTATAATATCTGGGAATCTACAATAAACTTATTTTTAATACTGGACACAGACACAGGCAATAAAGTTGTTTGAGTCCCTGTCATTCACCAAACACCGTTGTGATGATTTCCCCTTCTACCCTCCAGCAATTACCAGGGCAGTGACTACAAACAAAAACTGTAGAAAGTGGTAGGTAGCCGCTTGGAGACCTTTGTAATAATGCCTTCATGTGTGTATTTAGTCCATCAAGTCCTGGACAATGCATTGTATATTTCCCAGGATTGTAGGTGGTCCTGGAGACTCGGGGAATCTCCTGAACTGCTTGCTATGGTGCTGTTATATCTCTGCATTCAAACCACTTCTATCCCCCCGGGCCTCGGATGTTATATCTCAACCAGGACTTAAGAAGAGGTGTGTATTCATTGCGAGTTTTCCACAGAAGTTAACCCATTGGACAAAATTCCCTTTGCCGTCTAGCGTATCCACATACTGCGCTTACATAACGGCAGCAATCTAAGGGCGAAGCCCCAATGGACCCCACAGATGTGAAAGTTACCGCTCTGTATGTGGGGACAACATGGACATACCCTATCTTTTCTTCCACATGCTATGGCACTGCGGCCATACTGGCAATGGACAAAGCATACTTCAGGCATACATTCGTTGTGAAGGTAGTCCTTGGCCTATGTAAGACTGTAGAACACTATAAGTAAAATTCATCATGAGAGAGAGGGTTCGAGAGCAACAGAGAGGACCTCCTGCTGCCAATCAAAGGAAAGATGTTTTTACCACTTCACACCCGTTCCGCGAATTCGCCTGTTTTCATTTTTGCTTTTCTTTTTCACTCCCTCACCTTCAAAAGCTCTTTTCCATGGACGAGCTGTGTTAATGCTTAGTTTCTGCATATAAATTACACTTCAAAATAGTGGTATTTAATATTCCGATGCCGTGTACTGGGAAATGGGAAAAAAATTATTCCAAATTCAATGAATGTGAAAAAAGCATTTGCTCCGTATTCCTTGTTGGCTTGGATTTAAAACGATTCCACTGTACCTTAATGACCTGTCACTCAAAGGTGGGTCGGTGTGATGACGGGGATACCCAATTGGTATATGTTTTATAATGTTCTTATATATTCCCAATAATTAAAACGTCTCGCTGTACACAATTTTGTTTGGATTTGCCATCGTCTGGCGCTAATAACTTTTTGGTAATACTGTATACAAAGCTTTGGGAGGTGTCGTTTTTTGAGACTTTGATGACTTTACAATGTTATCATTTGAGGACTAAGACACTTTTGATCACTTTTATAGAAGGTTTTAGATTGTTTAAAATTGCAAAAAGGGGCCCTTTTCGACTTTGGGCGTTATTTTCCGTTGCGGGGAAGTAGTGAATAATAGTTATTATATTTGATAGATCGGCATTTTCTCGGGTGCGTCGAGATATAATGTGTTTTATGATTTTTACTGTTTATTTATATTTAGATCATTCTAGTGAAATGGGGTGACATTTGAATTTTAATTATGTTTTTTTTTATTACAATTTTTTTTTTACTTTTAACTTTTTTTAATTTTTACTACTTTTCCGACCCCCCAGGGTACTTTACCCTAGTTGTCGATCGATCCGACCATATCAGTATTGGGGAGTATGGGGATGTTCCTCCTCCATTCATTACAGTGTCACAGTCACTAGATCCTCATCATGATGGGGCGCCCAAGCACCACATCTTTTTTTAAAACCGGCGGCGATCGGGGCAATATAGCACAAAGACTTAACGGCTATGGAGCCCGCTGCTATTCACCCCCACACCCTGCATGTGCGTAGTATTAGGCTCACATCGTAAGGGTTTAAAGACACTTGTTTTCCTAGTGTCTTTGATCTACTTAACATTTTATGCAGGAAACAATATGAGTATTCCCACGCTTTCATGAAGTGGAATTTTCACACCTACAGTCCAGTCGACCAGAGCGGTATCAAATGTTCAGTTGTTCTGATCAATTACCTAGTGTTAGACGTTACATATTGAAAAGTTGAATCATACCAAGTCACTCAGTCCCAACTATTTTTTTTTCTACATTGTGAGCGAAAAGGAAGGCAGGAGCACATTAAGACTGACATCCATTATCCTATATTAGGGAAATTCCTACTTGACTAGACATTTCTTCTCCAAAGTCTCTCCCATAGATTTTTTCAAGAACCCAACATACCTGTTGTGAACATCATTATGACTTATACCCACAAGCCCTTTTCATCCTAAAATGATCCATATTCTGTTGGTCGATATCATTTCATACTGCAATAGTTGAAGCACTATATAGATCCAAGGGTCTGTTTCTGTTACATGGATCAGTTTTGTTACCCCTTGCGTTCCGACAGTCTTATTGTGTCTTCTTGGGGCCTTCCTGCCTTTAAGAAGAAAAATAGAAGTTTGATGGTGATGCCACTAATGAGTGACTTTTTTCTGACCAAGCTTCTGAGGCATTTCACACAGTAATCAGTTTTTACTCTTGGTTGTCATAGAGTCCACCAGCATGAAGGTCATACTAATATGAGGCAAAGCATAATTAGCAAGGTTTGAAACAATATGACAGGTGCCATTAAGTCCAACCTACATTTGTCTACAGTGTTTGAGCTAAAGTACAAGCAAAAGCCCCGTTAACGACTTCTGACCCAAATATACTAGATTAGGGAAAAATTTCTATCCCGACTTGAACTTAGCAATCAGCATAATCCAGGATAAACCATTTCCCTCAGAAATCAACTTCCATAGCCTGTTTTGACAATATTATTCATGATTGATTAGACCCGAATTGCCCTTTTCTCATTATCAAAAATCTTCTTAAAATATTGCCATATATTTATCTTTGCTACCCTCTTGTGGTGGCTAATTCTTGTAATTTGCACTGTTATTGTATAAAACGCATCTTCTGGCGGGGTCCTTTGTCATAAAGAATAAAATTATTGCCAGGTCTTGACTGACAATACATATTTGTACAGCTAGTTGGTCCTGGCTTTAAAAATAACGGAACCTTGTGATGGAGTGCCACAAGTTTATTGACAATAAGGTTTTTCAACTGTACTCCCGCTTACCTTTGGGTTGTCATGGACATCACCACCATAATGGTCATGGCATGGGCAACTTTTGACCAAGGCTATCCAAACTCTACATATGCCCAGTGTGAACCTTCTTCCATTTGGGAACAGAATGGGGAATCCAACAGTAACAGTATAATTCGCTGGTCACTATCCTAATGGCTTTTGTTTTGCCTCTGGCCATAAGTCCTCCGTTTCCTCCTCTACACCAATAATGACATGATGTCGCTGCTGTTGAGTTTTTTTGCTTTGAAAAACTGGTAAATGGATTCACAGTTTGCTTATCGTTCTAGTTTGAACTGATTGATAAGTCCTGTGAGAGGAGAGGGAAAAGCTGTGAGTCAGCAGATAATTATCGTGTAGTAATAGGGAGCGTCAGGGCCCAATTCTAGCATATTTTTTGCTGCCTGGGCGAAACTAAAATGCTGCCCACACCCGGCCGCTGTCCCCCCCCCTCACCCTTTCAAATGTCCCACAGGTCTCGTCCATTATCCACACCAGGTTTCAGTGCTGCTGAAAACTTTACTAACACGTAACTCCCCACAGATCACTGTAGGTGTGGTCAAACGTTGCGTTAACCGCATCCATGTAAAAGGCATTGCAACAGCTGAAGAAAGAATCTACCTAATTAAACAGCTGTTAACACTGGCATTTAACAAAACAAAAACGCAATGTTAACGCTTGGAGTGAGCCGCACTAGTTTAACAGTGTTTAACAAAATTTAGTGGCCATCTAGTACCTATAGATCCAATCTCTTCCATCAGGAGAACTTCTTCCGGTTTCTCCAATCCCTGAGGCAGCAAAGGTGAATTCACGGCGGATAACTTCAGCTCCGTGCAGCATTCCACTGGGTACGTTCCCTAAAAATACCACATTCATCTTACAGTAGAAGTCTTCCTGGATACAACACTGCGTCTCCTAAGTATATATCTACCCCCTCCTCCCACACACAACTGACCTCACACCACACTCCACAACATAACACAACTCCCTTCATTATATATATTCTATATATATATTGTGTTCCTCCGTTACTTATAGATCTTACATCTGTATATATATGTCTACGTATATAGCATGTACAACAAAGCCCCCCTCTAGATATTCAAATATACCCCACCAATTAAATTATATACAGACTCTGGTTAAATAAATTCTGACCCCATATATACAGCCCTCCCACTTAGTTAGACTTCTTGCCCTTTAACAGACACCCCTATTTCCTTGCCCCATATGCAGAAATCACTAGTTTAAAGGGATGTTCCATCTGGCATTCACATTCAGTTTTCATTAAGCTTTCCATACATAAACATTTCTTCTCAATTGGATTTTCCTTCCGTGGAAGATAATTTCTCATAAATGTTAGTCAGGTTGCCCATTAGAAACCAGATACTTCCTCGGATACGACGACGTAACACTCCGCCGCCGGTGGCCATTATGCGCCTAGAGTCCTGCCCGGACCACCAAGGATTCAGCAATCATTCCACAGGTGGCTGTGCGACTGTAGTCTCCGCCGGACATTTTATATATCATAACTTTTGTTTCTTGTACAATCCACTCCAGCAGAGGTGGTCGTATCCAAGGAAGCCATCGCGTTCCCGGGACCACATACTACATTTATGAGAAATTACTTCCACAGGAACATTTTTTTGAGTTCAGCTCAAGTTTTGAGCTAAAGGACCGATGCAAAAGCCCCCGTTAACGACTGACGCAAATATACTTATGAGGGGAAAATTCTATTCATCCCGACTTGAATGTATCAATCATAATAATCCAAGATAAAAAATTTCCCTCAAGAAATCCCAACTCCATAGCCCGGTTGTGAACAAGATTTTCATATGGATGGGATTATGACCACAATGCCCTTTCTCATTAAAAAAAAAAATCTTCTTAAATCTTGCCATATATTTAGCTTTTGCTACCTCTTGTGGTAGGAATTCTGTAAATTTTGCCCACTGTTATTGTGATAAATGCATCTGAGTCTGCCAATTAGTCTCCAGTCCTTTGCATTAAACAATAATTATGTTCCGTCCTTTGAACTGACTAAATCAATATTTGTCATGTTTAGTTGTCCTGCTTTAATAACAAAAATAACAGAAATTGGATGGTGATGCCACAAGTATTGACAAATTCAGGTTTTCACACTGTAATAAAGGTACATCCGCCTTACCTTTGGTTGTCCTGTCATACCAACCGAATGGTCCATGCTGATCATGCGTGCAGTAACTTTTAACCCAAGGTCATATCCAAAACTTCTCACAATATGCACAGTGGGAACCTTCTTCTTCCATTTGGGAACAAAATGGGGGAATCCAACAGGTAAACCAGCTCGGTAAAAAACAAATGCCCAAACAAGCTGCATGGGCTGGCCTCATCCTCATGGCCACATTGTATTCTGCTTGGTCCATGTCCTTAGATGTCATTTGTTGGCCTCCTGGCAGTGGTCCTGCCCTTTTCCTCGCTCTACACAAATCAGTTGTAATGAGCCTGCTGCTGTTGATTTTTTTTTCTTAAGCTGGTAAAAAATTGATTCACAGTTGCTTATTCCTGTCTTTGAACGGATTGATAAGTACTGTAGAGTAGAAGGGAAAAGCTGTGAGTCAGAAGAGTATTTTATTGTAGTAAAGGTAGCGTCCGCCTGTCTCCTCCATCAATCTTTCTCTGCTCTTTGGTTTCATCACTACACCACAACCACTCAAGGGTCCTCTCTATTCCCCAAGCCGGACACTATAACATAGAATTGTCTTAGGGAACAAGACCAACATTTTATATCAGTGCATCACCCTCATCACTGGCAAACCCGGGTAACTTTAGGAGGAGAACCCAGCTATAACTGTACAAAATTACAGAGCTGGGTACTGAAGAGGCTTTCAAATTGACCACACTTTGTCCACTCACCACAATCAATCCCACCACTCACCCTTTATTACTATGGCCCCTTTATTACACCACCCATCCCTCCGGGTGCTAGGCCATTATTTGATACAGAACAATCTGTTTATGAACCTAGCCATCTGTAATTCGAGTGTTCCCTTAAGTTTGTGGAAGGCCGGTATTGAAAAATACTGGCCAACAAATATATTAGTAAAAATGGTGCCAATGGTTTGCTCATAAAGTTATTTCTCATGAATCTGTATGAAAAATCCATTCACAACTGGCAGGATAACCTAGGTAAAGTGTCTGATAATGATTGTTATTTTTGAACATTTATGTAACCGATCTGCCATAGTACCATGAAATCTTTTTTCCCTCTTCAATAATCATAGTAATAATAAATGACAAAGATATTCGGTTTAGGACAACTGTAAAAATTATAGATTTTCACTTAATTAGACTAAAGTAAAAATGTTTACGAAACTTCTGCTGCTCCTGTTTTAGATTTTGGATTAGGTCAAAATATAAAATTTAAAAATAATTGACATATATGACTATTATAAAATGCATAACAACACACGGGTTTTAATTATTGTCGAAGTACAGTGCTTTAAAAATATTGAAGAAATTAAATTCTCAATATTGTTTTCTAAGAAATACAAATGCCAGTCTTCAAGAGCAATATGGCAGATGACATCCCCCCCTCCCGGCTTCGACTAACGAATTAAACACTCCGTTTTCCCACTCTTACATTTTAAAATTAATGAGGTGGAAACCATTCTTTGAACCTGATCTAATTCAGGTTAAAACTTTATTTAAAGGACTTCTCTTACCCGATGAAAACATGTGTAATACACCCCAACAGTGGCGTGTCAGCTCCTCCCTCCCCCAGTGTGATGGTCCACAGTCCCTCTGGTTATCAGCCTTGGTGCCGAAAAGAAGAGACCCTCGGCAGGTCCCAAAACACAAATGTACAAGGATCTTGGCACTCATATGAAGCCAACCATGTTTGGTTTGAAAATAAATTTCTTCCTCTTTATTTCACATCTCGGACAACATGCATTAAAGGCTTAAAAATGATGCTTTCGACGTCTTGTGTGTCTAGTCATGATCTTTCCCTATGGTTACAAAGTTAGCAACTTTCTCCAGAACTATGATTCATATGTTATCAAAAGTATCAAGAGTAAAATTTTGTGATCTTGTTATACTACAGATTCAGAATCATGGTAATTGTGCATTCAGGACTAAGCTCAAATTTTTAGTATTTTGCAGGGTTCTTTTATGGCACTCACTTTATATTTTGGCAAGTTTTAAGAATTTTGGTGGGAGACGTTCAAATTTTCTTGTTTTATATTCTGGTTCGTCTGTATTTCCCTGTTAAAACAAAACATTATGTCTAGAATCTGTTACTAAAGTTACAAATATATGGATCAACCCCGACAAAACTTTCACTAGTGTTTGGACACTTTATCCACAATTTTGCTATATGCACAAATGTTAGTTTTTTTTTTTTTTACTATTTTCCAGCTTATCAGCATCTATTTTGTTTAAATGACACTTGTGATAGGGAGCAAAACTGAGAGTTTGTTTGGAAAATTATTTGTAATTTTTTTTTATGCTTTTATTTTCCAATGCCCAAACTTTGGTAAGTCCTTTACAGGTAAAAGTCCCCTTAATAAGTTACATTTGTTACTATTAGACAGATCCATCAGCAGCCTCCTTACGTCCATGATCACAATGTTCAATTTTATCATGAAATGAACAGTTAGTACAAGTGGGGTGTTAATAACTGTACTGGGCGGCATTTTTTTGTCACAAATTGACAATTTTGTATCCCAAGAAAATCCCTGGCACCTTGAATAATGGTGAAGATTCCTTTCCTTTATTTTCTATGATGCATGCCGCACAATTATATGCGTGACAAACAATGGCACAATGTTTTTTTTTTCGGCTCAGCTTAACCTTCATCAGCTGTGACTGGTGAGTTAGATTTTCTGCAATGTTTGTTACGCATGATATCTGTAGGGAATTATAACAATAAGAAAGAATTGTTCTTCACTACTCCTCGCGGTGCCGAGGAAGTTCTTTGTATTCAAGGTTTTTTAATTTCATCTTGAGCAACGAGGAACAGTTGTAGCCGGCTGTCACACTTTGCTATGTTACAAGACAAACAGAGTAAAAGGTAGATCTTTCTTATGGTCGTATTTTGGTTACACTACAATCCTTGACTAGACAAGATCCTACATTAACTACATTGTCCAAGTGGCTTATGGTAGAGGGTACAGAAGCTGTCTCTGGGTGAGGAATGATATTCCACAGCAGTTGGCGCTACCAGTGGGAAGAACCATAGACTTGTTCATAAGCACAGACTGATCGGTAGTCAAACAGCCTAATATATAGTTAATCTGTTTATCACTGGGCGTATAATGCAATAATTTTATTGGCTTGTCGGTGTCCCTTGTGGGACCAAGGAATTGCATAATATTAAATACACATTCCAACCGACAATAAAAAGTGGCCACCTCTTTAACAAAATAAGCAGTGAAAGATGTTCTCTTTCCATTTTAAAAATATCATGTAAAGAGTAATTTATAAAGTGATCAGGATATGTGGGCTCCTGACATTTTGTGCTATTTAAGCGACATTGTCCTACAAACACCAGAACTCCATCTGGACACACTTGTTTTCTTACAATCATTACATTTTGATTGAACAACTCTCATGGGAAATTGAAATAAGACGGAGTTACCAGACACAAGGATTTATGCTGATAAAAACCTGTTCTACTAACTGTAAAAACCCCATCTCTTATGGCTAATAACCACTTATCTGTCATCTTAGGTCTACACTTTCAAAGGGTGTCAATTATCCTTTTGATTGGTCACTACAATGTTTAATGGCTTAAATAAGGGAACCTGTCATTCAACATCTTTGCACATAATACAGTTCGTTGGTCTGTTCCTTCATAGAGCCCTATAAGAAAACAAACTTCTTTAGCTAAAAATGTTTCCCTGTTTGGATGACAGATAGGATAGGAGTCATTAGGAGGAGCACACAGGGAAAGCTCTATTTTTCTATATGTTTCAGTCCAAGTATATCTGTAGCCCCCTGACTATATCAGCTCTGTTTTCTGGCACATATCTACTTATGTATGACTTGATTTAGGGGTAGAGGGTTAGGTGTAGCAGTAAACAGGGTCATCACACACCATACTATTTTAAAAGAATGGCCCTACCAGATATTTCCCAGCTGAGCAAAATTTTCTGGTCTGAGTTGTACACCTTTGTGCAGACAGTTCCGTTTTGTCATGAAAGCAAGTTGTAATTTATTTCATGTTATCTACCAACTGGGAAGAGATTGAACCCAAAGTCATTAAAATGTGGTGGGGATTGTTTCTTGCATTCTTCCTTCTGGCAGCGCAGTGAAGTTGACTTCTTTTAACAGCTACATGGTGAAGAAGTTGTATTCACAACACATGGTTCCTTCCTTGCATTTATCACTCAGCCAGCAATTTATTTGGCAGGACAATGCCCCTGTCACCACAAAAGGCTAAGCAATCCTTGTTACTGAAACCAATTAAACAATGAAATTCCTGATAGGAAGAATGAGTGAGCACTAAAATCCTCGGGTACTCGTTATTCGAGACGAACTTTTTCTCCGATGCTTGCTCGAGTGCTCGTCTCAATAACGAGCCCCCATTGAAGTCATGGAGACTCGAGCATTTTCAAGGGACCAAGGCTGTGCCAGGGAAGCTGGCCTAAACACCTTGGAACCCTCGAGAAAAGTGATGGAACATCAAAATAGCTGAAATGACCGGAAAAAACAGCAGGGCAGCATGTCATCGGTCCCCTCTGCTCACTGATCAGAAAAACGGCCTCTTAGTTTGCTTAAAAAATCCGCACCATTATGCCAAAATTATGGGCCACAGCATGGCCATGACATAGTGACAGAATGAGCTAGATAGCATCTAAAACATCCAATAATTTACCCCTGACACTATAGGGTAGGCATGCAGGCGGCAAAGCGACAGCAGCTAGAGTTCATTGCAACATACCCTAAATTGACTCGGCTTCAAACAATGTGGCAGAGAGGAACCCAAAGGAGGTGAGCACGGAGCGCTCAATAATATCCGGTACATTATATAAAAGTTTTGCCAGTATATTTTGTGGATTACACATCAGGGTGGCGACAAGTTAACAATGAACCATGAAACAACCACAATTCTGCCTGACACCTCTCGGTTTGATAAGGGGACACCATGTATGGAGGCAGTGAACTATTAGAGATTAAAGGTGCTGCAGTAAACCTATGTTAGTTTGGACTTGGCATGTAGCTGCTGGCGCTCCTCTGCAGGCGGCTTCGCCAATCCAAGAACCTGTCCTCTAGGCTACTCCCAAACAGTCACTTCTAAGAACCTTTTTGTATAAGATTCATAGTGTAAGTAGCGTTCTTAATCAAGTTTTGGGATATCGGCGGGTGAGTGGAAATGTAACAGATTCGGCAAGACGCTGAAATAATATCGTAAATGATAAATTTTGGCCAGTATATTTTTGGGGATTCACAGGCAGGGTGCGACAAAGTTACAAGTTTGATGTGGAATGCCGCTGTAATAGCTCGTGGGCGGTGTGCCTGTTATATATCTCCTAGGCTCAGCATGTTGATCACCGCCATGCTTTGCCGCTTAGGCGACGGCACTGCTGCTGTGCTAGAGCTCCGACTGAATGGCGCGCATGGCCACGGATGTATTCGGAGATGAGGAGGTGAGGAGGGGTGTGGAGTAGGAGGAGGTATAGTGGCCTTTGAGACCTGGCAACCGGGGTTAGGCCCCGCAATCCCTCGGCTTCTGCAATTATTGACCAGCCCCAGGTCAGACTCGTCCCAGCCTGCACCAAGTTAAGTGTAGTAGCGTTCTTATAAAGTTTGGGGATGGGCGGCTACGGGAATGTTAAACGATGCGGCCAAGAAGCGCTGAAATAATATCAGTAAATGATAAAAAGGGTGTTGCCGTATATTTTTGGGATTACATTACCAGCAGGTGGGCGACAAAGTTTAACAGTTTGATTGGAATGCCCTGTAATATTCTCTGGGCGTGTGCCTTTTATCGCCTATGCTCAGCAGTGACACCGCCCTGCTGTCCGCTGAGCGCGGCACTGCTGCTTGTGGCTAGACGAAAAAAAAAAAAAAAAACTCAAGACTGATGGCTCCAATGGCCACGGATGTATTCGGGAGGAGGTAGGAGGTGGAGGAGGGGTGGGAGGAGAGGAGTATATAGGCCTTTGAGACCTTGACTCGAGGTGGCCCGCAATTCCTCGGCGTCGGCAGGATATTACCAGCCCCAAGTGGTCAGACCGGTCCTCAGCCTCCACCAATTTACCCAATGTGCCGTCATCGATATATGTGGGCCCGGCCCCGCACACCGTCACGATGTTCCGTGTCAGTGGACCTGTCAGAAACGGCGTTGGTCAGGCAGGATGATGTTCCCTGCCACGTGCTGGTTCCGGGCTGGGACGGCCGAATCGGAAAAGTCATGGCGGCCTGGGACCGAATACGGATGGGCGGGCCGCCGCCATGAGGTTGCGAAAAGCCTCGTCCTCCTACGCCTATAGGGCAGCATCTTCCAGGCTAATCAATCCTGCTGAGATTGACAATTACGGGGCTTGGGCGTGCGGGTGGGTTTGCACTATATTTTCTTTTCCTCCGCTCCAGCTCCAGCGTCTGGGGTATGGAGAGCTGAACGCTGGTGGATGTGTGGATGATCGTGGAGGCGACGATGGGTTTTTTGTGCCAGGTCCTGCAAGGGGGCTGACTATCAGTTACACGGAAGGAGCAAGTGGTGTCACGGCCGAGGTGAACGGGCTTGGTGTCCACTGATTCGGTGTTTAACATTCATGATCCTGTCGCATACTGTGGTATTAACTGTATGGGGAACCCTGCTGTCCTGGTTTGGCAAAAAGGGTTGCACACCACAGTCCGTCGGTCATTCCGGTTTTTCCGTCCTAAAGGCCTCCAGACCTTCTGAAATCTATCCCTCGCCACGGGACTTCACTACGTGACACATTTGTCGCTGATGCACCTGCTCTGGCCTGTCCTTTTCCGTCTGGCCGCACCCACTGCCTCTTCCAACTTGGCTGCTATAGGCCCTCTCCTCCGTCTCAGAAGCACGGTGTTCCCCGGCCTCTCAACCACTGGGGTCTGGTCACCCCTCATCAGCCTCCGATCCTCGTCTGCTCCCCCTCGGACTTCCGGCCCTGACAAACAACTTCATGACCAACTGTCCTCACCAACGTGTCCTCCTCATCGTCGGACCACCTTCTTTCACACTTCTTCCCTACGTCAGAAGGGCATTCAATCACCCACAGCCTGCGACTGGTGGAACCTGGTCATCGGAAAATTTGCTCAGCAGCAACCGACAATTTGTTTGTGACTGTGGGGAAGGTCCAAAACATTTTCTCTGCAGAGTATGCCGTGTCAAATGCCAAAGTTTTTCCTGGGGAGGCAGACTGGGGGGGAGGAGGGCTGAGGTGGCAGGATCTGGAGGAGTTCCGATTTCGTGACATGGTGTACTGGCGTGGAATCTGACGGTGGACAATTGCTCGAGGGTAGCTTGTCGGCAATCCACGCATCACCTGTCGCACTGGTTCTTTTCCTCAACCGTGGCTCTACCACGAGTCCATAACTTGAACATGAAGAACATATGGGTGTAGCTCTTCGGTGTTTCCCCTGCTCCTCTCAGCAGTGGTGTCCCACCCCATCGCCGGAACCACTGCCTCTGACCCCTGCATTAGATGGACGCCGCCCCGTCCCCTCCCTGTCCTCGTCTCCTATACCACCTAGCCCATCGGTTAAAACAGTTAAATGAAGTTATATAATTAATTTTTTGTAACTTGGTTTTTGTGTTTTTGTGTTTTTTTAGGTTTTTTTTTTGTGTTTTTTAGTTTTTATTTTGAAAACCAAACAATTCGATCCTATTGCTATGGCTATTTTCTCGCCAGGTATGAAAGACCCTGCTATGGCCAATGAGATGACTCTGAAGTTTATTAAACAATAAACGTAAAAAAACAAGTAATGGCAGACCGTGCCTAATTCAAATCACAACCCCTAATAAATTTGCCCACTTCTGTGTCTTTGTTATGGATATGTGCAGCTCACTAGCAACTCAAACACAACGGTCAGTCGAGATCCTACACTCAAATTCCTCACAATAATAGGTACTAGTATGCATATAATGGCACCGCCAAGGAGCCAGCCACAAGCACCAAATAAAAGATAAACAATATATACGCCCCTATTGTAGGCTTAAGTAAGAGGCCGTTTGGTTCTCCTTATGGCTATTTATTACTCACAATATGAAAGCACACTGCTTTCCAGCATTACTGAGTTATTAAAAAGAAAAATAAACCGTAAAAAAAAAAAAATAGCAGACACGTGCCTAATTAAATCACAACCCCTAATAATTGTCTCCCCTTCGGTCGTCTTGACGATGGAATTGTGTCGTCACTAAGACATAAACACAACGGCGCAATCTACTCCACGCAAATTTCCTCCAATTGGCTATATATGCCACTGCGCAAGGACAGCCACCGCAGACAACCTAGAAATAAATATAATACCGCTATTTGTAGGCGTAAGTAAGCCGTTTGATTCTCCTTTGGCCTCTATTTCTAACCAATATGAAAGCACACGATGAAATTGACGCTGATTATGAAAAAATAACGTAAAATAAAACAGAAACTGCCAGAACTTGGGTGCCTAATTGAAATCCAACCCTAATACCTTTTCCTCCCAAATTTTCGCGCACTTTTCGGTCTTGCGATGGATATGTGCTCACTAAGCGCTAACACTCGGGTCCCGCCAGCCTCACTCTCCAAATTCCTCACAATTGGCTAGTATACAGTGCATCAAGGACACAGCCTCCCAGCAATCAACCAGAAAATAAAAAATATATCATAACGCTATTGTAATGCGTGAAGGTAAGCCTTTGGATTCTCCTTTAGCTATTTTTCATACCAAGTATGAAAGCACACTGATGAGATGGACACTGAGTATGAAAAATACACCGGAAAATAAAGAAACCTGCTAGACTGTGCTAATTGAAAATCCAACCCTAATAAATTTTCCCACGACTTGCTGTCTTTGCGATGCATATGTGCGTCACTAAGCGTCTATACCACAGCGGTCGCAAGTCGCATCTCCCAAATTCTCACAATTTGTTCTATATTGCCTGCAGCAAGGACAGCACCAGCAGTTTATCGTGCAATTAGCATCGCCATTTCATATAAAATCATATCTTATACGTCCTATTCCTTAGGCTTATGGTAAGATCAATGTAGACGGGTTTCCGTTGGGCTGCTCCCTTTTTGCTCTCATTCTACCATCAAACGCAAGTTGAACGCACACGATGAGATGACCTGAGTTTTATGAAAACTAAACGTAAAATAAAAGAACTGCCAGTTACTGTGGTTGCACTAATTGAGATCCCAACCGCCTATACTATTTTCCACTTCGTCACTTTGGCGATGGTCTCTTTATACTGCCCGTGCTGTTAGCCTCGGGAGACCACGGATCTCTGCTGTCCGATCGTGCGCTACTTCGTCTTTCTTCACCATTTTCGTCGCATAGATATATAAAGAAAAAAAAAAAAAAGAGACCGATACCGGAACGCAGCCCAGGCTTCTTACCTTACACCTCTTGCTTGGCGTTCTGGCAGCCTTAATCTCACTCAAATATCCGGACGATCCTCCGTCAGTTACAATTGTCGCTGACGGTGTGATTCTCTTCATGTCACTTCCTCCGCAGGCAATTTCTGTCCTGCCGTTAATAGTGAGCATCGCTTATTTCCGCCTACTGTTCATACTGCTCACCGAGTTAACTACATCTCATTATTGACTTATACTCGGCCTATTCCCCTTGCTCTTTCTAGCTTTGGTACGGCTGTAGTAAGCCGTTTGATTTCTCCTTTGTTCTATTTCTAGCCCAGTATGAAAGCACACTGATGAATGACGCTGAGTATTAAAAAATAAAACGTAATAAAATAACGGGCAGACTTTGTAATGGAAATCAAACCCCTAATCAATTTTCCACGTTGGTTTGAGGGGATGGTGTTTCAGCGAAGAGCGAAACCACACGTAGCAATGTGGCGGCCCTGCAAAGGCCCCCGCAACGAATAGTGGGACTATGTTAGGCTGGGCACTTCACTAGTTGCGCCATGCAGAGCGGGGCGCACTAGGCAAACAAACAGAAACTAATAAAAGTATAAACGTTAGTGTGCCTAGAGAATGGGCTGTGGGTTCGTGTAAGCACTCCTCGAACAGCCTATTCTAATAGAACACCTAACGCTTTCGCCCCTGACCAGCCGCAGTCTCTCCTCTCCTCTCGCATCCATACACATAATAGAGCTCCTATGCAGCGACGCGGCAGCTGCTATCTATCCCATCTTTTCACCTGGATTCTGGCCATCCAACACTGCTATCGACGTGTACGTGTACCACGTCATTCTGGTTGGAGTGCAAAGGCTCCTTGCTTGTGATGGGCTCTTCTTTCTGGCCATCCAACAAAGCAAAAGCGGCGGACAGGGCGCCATTTTTCTCGTATCGTCGACAGTATTCGTCCTTAGCATCTCTCAGTTTCTAGTCCTCTCTGCTCGAAACGAGCATCAAGCTCGACAGAGTATGTTCGCTCACTCTAGTCCCTTGATCTAAACATAAAAAAAACCCATGGTAACTTACGAAAATTCTGGTTACAAAGTTATTGCCAAGAAACCCACAACTTCATTAAAAAGAAACTGCCAGACTGTGCCTAATTGAAATCCAACCCCTAATAAATTTTCCCACTTCGTTCTTTGCGATGGAAATGTGCGTCACTAAGCGCTAAACACAGCGGTCGCAAGTCTCACTCCATCTGCTATAGCAGAGACGTAGGAACTCTTATGGGTAAATTGAAATAAGACGGAGTTTACCCAGCAAACAAAGGATTTATGCTGATAAAACATGTTCACAACTGTAAACCCGATCTCTTATGGCTAATAACCACATTTATCTGTCCTTAAGGTCTACTTTTAAAGGGTGTCAAGGGAATTACTTTTTGATTGGTCTAGCTAAATGTTGTAATGGTCTTTAAAAGGGAACCTGTCGCCACATTTTTCACAAATACAGTTACTGGCAGTTTCCCATAGAGCCCTAGTAACAAACCTCTTTTAGCTAAAAAGTGTTTCCCTGTTTGGAGGACAGATAAGGAGTCATTAGGAGGATGCACACAGGGGAAAGCTCTATTTCAAGAAAGTATAGTAGCCCCCTGAACTATTTATAGCACGGACATATCTACTTAGGTATGGACTGATTTATGGTACAGGTTAGGGGTAGAGTAAACAGGGTCATCACACATCCTATTTTAAGAATGGCCTACCAGATATTTGCCCAGCTGAGCAAATTGTCTGTCTGGGTTTACACCTTTCGTGCAGACAGTTCAGTTTTGTCATGAAAGCAAGTTGTAATTTATTTCGTGTTTATCTACAAACTGGGAAGAGATTGAACCCAAAGTCATTAAATGTGGTGGAGGGATTGTTTTCTGCAGCAGGAGTTGGACTTCTTTTACAGCTACATGGTGAATGGAAGTGTATATCGACAACACATGGTTCCTTCCTTGCATTTATCACTCAATCAGCCAGCAATTTAGATGCAGGACAATGCCCCTGTCACACAGCAAAATGGCTAAAGCATCTCCTTGGTACTGAAAACAATGAAACAATGAGCCCTGATCTAAACCCAATGGAAAACTTATGGAAAATTCTTGGTTAAAAAGTTATGGCCAAGAAACCCACAACAGTCACAGAACTGTGGAAGAGACATTAAGATTGGACCAAAATCAGACCAGAGCATCACTGAGAAATTAGTGATGTCCTGTGGTCGCATATGTGATGAAGCCTTTCTAAGCAAAGACCTGTATACTTCCTACTGATTACTGACTGTTGTAACCTTCAGAAAATGTAATTTTAGTCTTTCTCTGTGCTACAGTCATTGATGCTCTCTAATTATGATAATCACGATTTTTGCAAAATAAATGTTTTCATGTTGTTTATCAATGGAGAGTACATTATTTCTGAAAATATTAAGTGGTCATACGTTGTTCTCAAATTTTTATCTCCAGTGTAAATACTGATGCATGTAAGCATCAATAGGATAGGATCATTGGTTTTTTAGTAATTTTACTTTAAACAGTTTTTTTCCAAAATCAACAGGTTGTATCTACATATTAAAATGTTTTCAGTTTTATTTTTATCTGTGCACAGTATAAAGCAGCAGCTTATGCTTTCCTGATTATGAAACACTATAGTAAGCAGCGCTGCAGGATTTCCCGACTGCAGTATTAAATATTGATGAAGGCCATCTCTTCAATGTGTTTTATTGTTCAAAAAAAATCATATTCTCCTTCCCTCTCCAGATGAGCAGCTGTTCAGAAAAAAATCTCTTTCATCTGCAATATCTAATACGTAATGCTTATTGAAACTAATGATTCTCTCTCCTGCTGATGCAAAGTGAATTAAATTACAGTCATGAGTATAGTAGACTATACAAGCTAATCCCTCACCATGTTTAGCTGGTAATAGATATCAATTTTCTTTTGTCTTTCAGAATGTCCATCAAATTGTGCAGCCATTTAAAAATGTGCATCTATATTAAACATAAAAATACAAATCCAGAGTCATTCATATTCAGATACTAGTTTAAGTGCTGCCTAATCTGAGACAGTAAAAGATCTTCATCTCACATGAATGAGAGAAATATAGTGGAGGGACACTGAAAAGTGTGTGCCTGCCTACACGTAACACACGCCTACACGGCCAATCACTGTCAAATACTTATTTAGAGAAGGTGTTGTTCAAACGAGAAACTTTCACAATAGCATTATTTGGCTGCATATTTAGAAATAATTTAGGATTATTTTTATCAAACAATCTTACAATTAAAATGCATTCTTCTGGTTGACTGCAGACGTCCAAGCTCAATGCTTTGGACCAAAATGGCCACAAACCTGCATAGAGAGGAGATTACTGGCCAAAGCCCAACAAAAGGTTTAGCCAGGAGTCCCAGCAAACACCCCGGATGGTGACCTGCTGAAAAAAGAGCCCCTGCAAACTTACCAAGTTTTACTCAGCCGCCGGAACCACTCAAGATGGCAATGAAGCTACATGCAGGGCACTGCAAAGTATCCCTGAGTCCTAGCAGGTTTTTTTCAGGGGTAAATGAACCTTTAGGATTGACTTTACATGGCAAGTGGTGTAAGCTGGTTAATAGTGTGTCACAGTGCCCACCGTAGATAACTTCCCCCAAAGGAGAAGGCAGGAAGAGGGAAAAGCAGGAAGGAAGCAGCTAAGGGAAAGATGGGCCCAAAAAATGCAGCACGTAAGTCCATGGGGTTAGATAAAATGTGGAAAAATTCCCCGGTTTGCATTCAGCCAAAGATAAGGAAAAAGAGGAGACTGGTACGGGAGAAGTAGAACAGAATCGATCGAGATTCTCAGTTTTGCAGATGGAATCCCTTACGAGGGATTCCTCAATTCCGTAAGAAATACTAGCAGCATTCCGGGAGACTTAAGTATCAATGGACTCATTGAATATGCAGATGGGAGTGGTGAGAGTAGATATTACAACTATTAGAGATGAGGTAAACAAGCTGAGATTGGAATGTAAGGAGACGGAAGCCACTTTAAGTCAGGTGGTGAAAGAGATGAATGAAGTGAGGCAAGAGTTTTCTGAATTGAGGTTGGCCAATGAAGCCAATAAAGAAAAGCTGCACGACCTAGAGAACAGATATAGAAGGTCTAATATCAAGGTGGTAGGCTACCCCGAAAGTGGGGAGAGCAAAGATATCTCTGAGGAAATACAAACATGGCTGTTGGACACATTTGGTTCGGAGGGATTTACACCTTTCTTTGGGTTGAACGAGCCCACAGGGTCCCCTGTAAAAATCCTCCACAGGGAGCCAGATCTAGAGCCATTCTGGTTAAACTGCTCAGCTCTTGGGACAGGGACTTTATCCTGCGAAATCGCAGGTGTGGGGACCCAATTCTGGTAAATTGTTTTTATATTTCCCGATTTTCAAGGGATGCACAAAAAGCAAGAATGAGCTTCATAGGAGATAAAAGGAGGCTCCTGGAAAGATGCAATATGTATTGCTCTGAGGGATTACGAGTAGAGATGAGCGAGTATACTCGTCCGAGCTTGATGCTCGTTCGAGTATTAAGGTACTCGAAACGGCTCGTTGCTCGGACGAGTATCTCCCCTGCTCAAGATCGAGCATTTAATTAAAAAAACACAGTGAAGAACAGTGAAGAATATAATAAAAACAGTGAACATAGTGAACACAGGATCATTTAAGTGAAAAACACAGCGAAAAACACAATGAAGAATAGATTACAGATGTTCGGCACATCTGCTTACTTGTCGGGAGATACGCGCGGAACGGTGCGAACAAAATAGTATGTGAAGAACACATTGAAGAACACGGGGAACAGGACAGAGACATCGGGGAACAGGACAGAGACATCGGGGAGCAGGACAGAGACACCGGGGAGCAGCACAGAGATGTCGGGGAGCAGCACAAAGACAACGGGGAGCAGCACATATAAATGAATCCCACCTGCAACTGGTGGCGGGAGCCTATTCAAAGATAAGGTAGATAAAGATAAGCTGAAGATAGTATAGATAGAGAGTAACACTTGTGCTAGATATATCGCGCACGCGTCCTTGGATACCTGGGATCGCACATAACAGCGGCTTTCAGGAGCATAATGAAGATGCTGCAATAATTAACAGAGGCAGCGGCTTGCAGAGGAATACTGTAGCTGCTGCGCTTTAACAAAGAAGTGACAGTACTGAGGGGCAATCTTTATAGCTTTTCTTTCTTCTAGCACAGGCAGCGGCTTCAGCACTGTATCCTCCTGCAAGCTGCTGCCATATGCGATCGCGGGTAAACATGATGTTACCAGCGCAAGCGTCCTTGGATACCCGCGATCACTTGCAGGAGGATACAGCGCTGAAGCCACTGTCTGTGCTAAAGAAAGAAAAGCTTATAAAGATTTTGTGGGTAACCAAGGGCACAAGCGTCCTTGGATACCCGTGTGGCAGCTGCTTGATGGAGGATACAGAGCTGAAGCTGTTGACTGCTTGAGTAGAAGAATAAACTCTAAAAGATTGCGAGCTCACCATCACAAGCGTCTGTGGATATTCACGATCGCGTATGGCTGCAGCTTGCAAAGGGAGACAGCGCTGAAGCTGCTGCCTGCGCTACAAGAAACAAAATCAATGAAGATTGCGGGTAACCATGGACATACTTGGATACCTGCATTCTTGGAAACCAGCGGGTAGCTTCATTGATGCCTCGGCAAAATCTCCGACCACAATGAGATAGTGGCGTTTAGCACAGAGGCATTACTTTGTTTCCTGAAATGTCAGACATTCATGGACGTGGAACCCTAGTATGGTCCACATATGGTCCACATCGGGAAGGGCAGAGAGATCGGGGAGACCTCAGTGGAAGAAGAGCAGCAGATCCCGGGACAGCGTATCTCCCGACAAGTAAGCAGATGTGCCGAACATCTGCAATCGATTCTTCACTGTGTTTTTCACTGCATTTTTCACTTAAATGATCCTGTGTTCACTGTGTTCACTGTTTTTATTCTATTCTTCACTGTTCTTCACATCTGCTAACTTGTCGGGAGATAATATACGCGCGGAGCAGTGAAGAATAGATTGCAGATGTTTGCATACATCTGCTAACTTATGAGAAGACATTCTTTTTCAATTAAATAACACATTTTATTCCCGAACCATGGTCCCTTTGAAAAATGCTCGAGTCTCCCATTGACTTCAATGGGGCTCGTTATTCGAGACGAGCACTCGAGCATCAGGAAAAGTTCGTCTCGAATAACGAGTACCCGAGCATTTTAGTGCTCGCTCATCTCTAATTACGAGGTATCCACCAAAATAAAACCTGGTTATTTGACTCCCTAGAAGTGGTGTCAGAATGGCTGGAAAGGGAAGGTTCCTTGTGTATTCTTGCATCATTATGAAAGGGCAGGGTTTGTTTGCATGGCTATGTCTCATTTTTTTTTATAATGTGATGGTGATATTTGCTATGATTAGTGAGAAGGGTCCGGAAGAGTAGAGGGATGGTGCAGGAGGAAGTGTGAGATCTACGAATCTTGGTTACGGTAGATCAAGGTGGGGGAGGGATACCGACGGGGGAGGGTTTAAAGCTGTTAAGTAAAAAATTGATAAGGAGGGGAGATATTTTTTGCGTGGAGGCCAGCAAATTATTCTAGTGTTTGTATGCATTCCCCCTCCCTTCTCTCTTGGCATTTTGGGGAGTTGTTAAAATTCAGGGAAGGCAAGGAAAACTACCCAGTATTAATAATAGGGGACCTGAATGCAATATTTAATGTTAACTTAGACCGGATGGGCCTGGAGGGAATATTGGGAGAACCTACTAACAAAAGGGAATCTAAATTATCAATGTTATGTGATGAACTAGGGTTAGTTGATGTATGGCGCTTGAAATTTGGCACAGAGAAGGCTTTTCGTACCTGAGTAAAACACATAAAGTATTGACTCGAATCGACCATTGTTTGGTGAGCCATTCCTAAAGGCCCAATATTAAAAAAATACAATATGAGTCAATAATGATCTTGGACCATTGGCCGGTTATGGTATTGATAGGCACACTTGAGAGGAAAATCCAAAATTGTTGAATCCATACTGGCTCTCAATACTGGGAGATTCCTTAGATGGGAGATGGCTGGTAAGAGAGTTCTGGGAGGTGAATCAGAACTCGGCAGATAAATGGCATATCTGGGATGCCCTTAAAGCCTATTTGACGGGTATGTTGACGGGTATGTTGGAGCTTTAATGGTAAAGAGCAAACGCTCAAACATAAGTATATAGAGACTGAAAGAATTCTGAAGAGGCAAGAAACTAGTGAGAACGGGAAAGCTCTGCTGGAGGCAAAAACAAGCTATGAGGAGTTTTTTGCAGGGAAGGCACAACATAGATGTTTTTTCTAGGGGGAGGTAAAGCAGGGAAAGTATTAGCCCATATGATACAAGCCCTAGCGCAAATAGTTACATCTCTGCAATACGTGGTCCACAAGGGGGATTAGTAAAGGACCAGGGGAGGGTGTTAGAACAATTTAAATTTTTTAATAAAGATTTATATACCTCTCAGGTGTCTTGTTCTAAGGAGGAAATCAAGGGATATTTAAGACGGATAACATTTCCATTTCAAGCTCTCGGAAAATCAGAGAGAGAAATTAGTGGCTCCAATCACTTTGGCAGAAATACAAGACACTGTAAAAGGTTGTATTAAAGACTCTTCTCCAGGCACAGATGGCCTCCCATTCACAGTATACAGGAAATATGAAGAAGTGCTATTGCCTTTATTGTTGAATATCTTAGGGGATGCTGGCACGAACGGCAAAACCTCAGACTCTATGTCAGAAGCAAATATTACTGTAATTTCAAAAAAGATGATAAAGATACAAAAATAATAGCAAAAATCTTTGCAAATAGGCTCTAGGAGGTTATACCTACCATTATCCACCCAGATCAAAAAGGATTCATCCCAGGCCGAAAGATGAATGATTGAATTCATAGACTATAGAGATGGAGGAGGGAAAGCTCTGCTCCATCCTGTCTTTGGATGCCATTAAGGCGTTTGACAGGGTGGAGTGGAGCTTTCTATGGTCTGTTCCGGCAAATTTCTGCTTTGGTCCTGTCTTTATCAGACGGATTAATGCTTTATATAAGGCCCCAGTGGCCAGAGTGGTAATTAATGGAATGCAGTCCCACGAGTTCCCTCTTTCTAGAGGAACAAGACAGGGATGTCCCCTTTCGCCCCTACTCTATGCCATTTATATTGAACCCCTGGCTATTTTATTGAGAAAGGATTTTAGGATAGCAGGAGGGGGGAGCGGAGGAGCCTCAGATAAACGTTGCTTATATGCAGAAGACTTGATTCTTTACCTTTAGGATACCATGCTTACGGTCCCAAGAGTAATCTCCTTTATTGACGAATTTGGGAAATGGTCAGGGTTACAAATAAACTGGGAGAAATCACAGTTATTACCTCTAGATGAGGGTTTAAAGGAAGAAAAGATGGGGAAAAAAGTCTCTTTTTGTAATAATAGTTTCAGATATCTTGGTATTCAGGTGGCAAAGGAACTCAATGGGTTTGTGGAACTCAATCTGATTCCTCTATTGAGACCCATTAGGGATAAAATCCATTGCTGGTATAGATTAACACTATCAAGGGCAGACGGAATAGGCCTTATCAAAATTATTTTGCTGCCTCAAATTTTTGTAGTATGTACAAATCCGCTATGGATTGAAAAAGCTCATTTCAAAGTAATAGAACCGTTACTGAATGATCTAATATTGGGGCGTAAAAAAGTCTGTATGAAGCTGAATTACCTAGGTATACCTTATTTCTTTGGTTATTTTATAGCTGTACTGTTAAGATTGGGTAACACAAAAGATAGGGGATAGTGTGCCCTGAGCTTGCCCCAACCTCTGTCCCTTCCTATAGCCCCCCCACGCTAAACCGTGGGGCGACTACTTGAAGACTCGAAATACACTGATAAGTGTGGGAAGGGAAACACAAACAGACTGACAAACATAAAACACAAAAGAATGGTAAACTAGCCGGAGTCACAACGAGAGGGTACGTCAATAGCAAAATCAGTAGGCAAAGAGTCAATGTCAAAAACGAGCCGAGGTCACAACGATACAGAAACAGATACAGAGCAAGTCAAACCTAATGCTGAGAGCGAGTGGAGAAGGGATTTCAAACACTGGCACAGGTGACTAGTGAAGCTGCCAGAACCCCACCTTCAGAACCTGGAGCTGGACAGCTTCTGGGAATTAACCCCTCATGGTGCAGAACAACCAGGCACCAAGCAGAGGTAGCACAAGTCCCAGCAGTTCCGAACACAACTCCTAGACAGCGCGAGATCTTAGTAGCCGCTGCCCGGGACGAGAGGTGGAGTTTGAGCGGATACACGCCGGGGTTCGGAGAACGCTGCTGGCACCACCAGAAGAACCAGAAGTCCCAGCATTTTCCCTAGCGAACCTGACATGTACAAATGACGAGATTGGTTAAATGGAAAGATAATTTTCTGATATGAGACAAGATAAAGACCCAAGTCCATTGAGTTTGTGTAGATCTTCTGTCCATGCCCCTGGGAGCAAACTTTCCCACAAAGAATTGCTAAACATTGGACTTTTCAGTATTCAAATAAAATGTGAAATTATGATTTCAGTGTTTGGTTCCAGGACTAATAACTATTAGAGCGAGACTGGTGATGGTGTTTATAGTTTAATCTGAGGTTTTGGGTTACTTGGCATGCTTAAATTATGGATCCAGTGAGCAGTGAATGTAAGGTGTCTACCACCATTATCTTACCTTTACCATGGGAGTGATATTGAACTATAGGTATCAACATCGTAGAAACAGTGTTTAGAGTCTCGCTTACTTAGCATTCCAAGATTTATACAGAACATGTGAATATTTAGTGTACAAGATTCAATTAAGTAGTCTCACATCCTCTGTATTTCTTTACACAGTGAACCTTCATGACAGTAATTCATACCACGCACTCATTTGTTAACATTTATAGAAATCAATACATTCAATATTGTGTATAATTTAGAAAATGACAGCAGTGGCTATTTATTAGGTGCAATACATTACTGTTGACATAATGACAGAATACATTGCCTCTGGAATAATAACTTGTTCTCTACCAGTTATCTTTCACATGCCTCAGGTCTGGCTCATACAAATGTTTTTAAATGAAGTTTAAATTATGGTCAAAAGAAGTTTTTATCTAATAAATGATCTCTATTTATATAGATTTTTAGCTAAGGGTTTTGGCAGTGTTTAGTTAGTTATTAACCTAATATACGAGATATGCACATAGATTCTCTTTTCTTCATCAAGCCTCCTATGCTATTGTGAATATTCAGTATACATTCAGTAAAATTGAGATTTTTCATGGAACTAAAGTGATTGTCTTATTAGAGCCTCCTTTTCTAGTTTTATTGACCCCCTGATGATGAATTCCTTGCTGTGACTATGACTGCTAGAAGTGACTAATCAGCTTTTATAACTTTTATAAATGGGCAAGATTCAACATGTATGTGACAATAATATTTATAGCTGTTTAAATGAAAACCCAGGACATGGGTTTCTAATAATACATCCATAGCTGTTAAAATTGAATGGATTATCAGGCTACAGCAGTTTCTGAAATACTCAGACCAGCCCTTCTGGCACCAACAACCGTGCCACATTCAAAAGCACTCAAATCACCTTTCTTCCCCATACTGATGGGTAAAGTCGGGCAATTGGCTGTGAAATGTGAACAGCTCCTAATACTAGTGCACTAGCTGCCTTACATAATACATGTAAGAACTAATAATTAGAGATGAGCGAACACTAAAATGCTCGGGTACTCGTTATTCGAGACGAACTTTTCCCGATGCTCGAGTGCTCGTCTCGAATAACGAACCCCATTGAAGTCAATGGGAGACTCGAGCAGTTTTCAAGGGGACCAAGGCTCTGCACAGGGAAGCTTGGCCAAACACCTGGGAACCTCAGAAAAGGATGGAAACACCACGGAAATGGACAGGAAACAGCAGGGGCAGCATGCATGGATGCCTCTGAGGCTGCCTAATCGCACCATTATGCCAAAATTATGGGCAACAGCATGGCCATGACAGAGTGACAGAATGAAGCTAGATAGCATCTAAAACATCCAATAATTGACCCTGACACTATAGGGGACGGCATGCAGAGGCAGCGGCGGCAGGCTAGAGAGTGGCATGGCGACATACCCTAAATGGACTCAGGCTTCAAACCAATGGGTGGCAGAGAGGAACCAAAGGAGGTGAGCAAGAAGCGCTCAAATAATATCGCTACATGATAAAAGTTTGCCAGTATATTTTGTGGATTACACAGCAGGGTGGCGACAAAGTTAACATGGAAGCCATGAAAACAACCCAAAATTCTGCCTGACACAGCTCGTTTGATAAGGGGACCATGTATGCTTACAGTTCATGCCAGTCGCTGCACTTGCTGCCAGTCTCCTTTCGAATAGTTTAAAATAATAATAACCCTCATCCATAAAGCTCTGTATAATGCTGCACCCCCCTACCTCTCCTCTCTTATCTCAGTCTATCGCCCAACCCGTGCTCTTAGATCCGCCAGTGATCTTAGATTAACCTCTACCCTAGTGCGGACCTCCCACTCGCGTCTCCAAGACTTCTCTAGAGCTGCACCAATTCTATGGAATGCTCTGCCCCGGACTATCAGACTAATACCTAACCTCCAAAGTTTCAAACGTGCTCTTAAAACCCATTTCTTTAGGCAAGCCTATAACACTCATTAACTGCATGAAGTTTTAACTCTTCTACTAACCCGTCCTGTGTCGTCCTCCCATCTGTTATCCAGCAACCAACAGGCACCAGACTTCTCTGCAGTCCCATTCACCCTGGACCTGGTATATAAGATGACGGCTGAGTGTTGCTCAGAATTGGCTAGTACATGCACTGCAGAAAGTACAGCCACCAGCAGATCAACCAGAAATCAAATATATAGAACGCTACTGTATGCGTAAGTAAGCTCTTTGTATTCTCCTATGGCTATTTTCTAGCCAAGTATCAAAGCACACTACTATGCCAGATGAGATGACACTGAGTTAGTGCCTAATTGAAATCCAACCCCTACTAAATTTTCCCACTTCGGTCTTTGCTATGGATATGTGTGTGAGCTAAACACAACGGTAGCAAGTCCCCCTGCTAATTCCTCACAAAATGGTACTAGATGCAAATTAAAATAAAAAAAGTAGAACGTTATTGTAGCCCTAAGAAGGGCTGTTGGGTTCTTTGAGAATCACTCCTGCCTAACAGTAAGCTAATAGAACACCCTAACGCTTTCCCTGACCAGCAGCAGCTCTCTCCCTAGCGGCATCCAGACACAGAATGATCCGAGCAGCGCGGGCAGCGGCTAGTCTATCCCAGGGTCACCTGATCTGGCCAGCCAACCACTGCTATCGACGTGTAAGGGTACCACGTCATGCTGGGTGGAGTGCAGAGTCTCCTGGCTTGTGATTGGCTCTGTTTCTGGCCGCCAAAAAGCAAAACGGCGGGAGCTGCCATTTTCTCGAGCGGGCGAAGTATTCGTCCGAGCAACGAGCAGTTTCGAGTACCCTAATGCTCGACCGAGCATCAAGCTCGGACGAGCATGTTCGCTCATCTCTACTAATATCCCAAAATTTAGGGCTGCAGTACAGAATATAGACTTGGATCAGATACTGTTACTAATGTTACTACATGTTACTAATGTTACATGGGAGACATTTAAGTCTATACTGGGTCATTATACTTTTACATTTATTTCTATAGTTAATTTATTTAGAAGGGCTAGATTTCCCCCTGTGTGGCTTACAGTTACAGTAAAAAGAGCCATAGATGAAAAAAGAGGGCATTCAAAAAAATATAAATCTGACCGGTGACCTTAAACCTACCAAAATCTGTAGGAAGGAAATAAAATCAGCCAAAATACAAGATGAAAGACAAGTGGTCAAAAAGATAGCAACACAAATCCCAAGAAATTCTTCAAGTATATAAATGCGAAATAGGTCAGAGCAGGTGGGACCTCTATATACTGAAAATTGGGCTTTGGTGTCTACAGAGCAATAGAAGGTGGAGATACTAAATTGATTTTAGCTCCATTTATACAATAGAAGAAAGAACATCTGTCGTGTGTGGTGCCAGTGTGGGTGATGCATCTTGTAGTATACTAGACTGGCTGAACGTAGACATGATTCAATCTAAGCTCAATAAAAATAAATGTGTACAAGGCTCCTGGACCAGATGGGTTACACCTCAGAGTTAAAAACAAAGGTAAAGTATCCCAGCTTGTCAGAGTATCTGACTGGGTTATAAATTCAAATCGGACAAAAATATGCCAAAAGAGGCATTCTTAACCCCTTCCAGACGCGCGCCGTACTAGTACGGCGCGCACCGGGTCCCGGTGCATGGAGAGGGCTCGCGGGCCGAGCCCTCTCCATAGCCGGTAAGTCTTTGCTGCATATTGCAGCAAAGGCTTACCGGTAACACCCGCGATCGGTGCTAGCACCGATCGCGGGTGTTTTCTCCGCGATCGCCGCCGGCAATGCTGCCGGCGGCTTCAAAGAGCCCCACTGAGTTACAGAGCTGACCAAGCCCCTCACGCTACTGACCGTTCAGTCCGTCTGCCACCAACACCGCCCCCCCCAATGCCGGAAATGGCCGTCTACTGCGTCCATCTCACACGCTGTACACAGACTTTCGTAAGGACAGAACAGTTCGCGACAGAAAACTCTCTACTCTGGCACGCAGACGTCTAGAGATAACAGAATTATGCCCGGTCACCACTGTATGGGAGAGTGTCTGTTCACGCACGAGCACCACGCCTTTAATTTGCTAGTAGCGAAGTAAGCTCGCATTAGTGCTGGTTATGACTAGCGCCACCTGCATAGCCTCAGAGTGTAGCCATCTGCGTGTTGAACAGTTTAGCTTTGCACAAGATTGTGTAATCAGCTCATCCATCTTAGTGCCCGGTGATGCTAGCCCTAGAAACTTTGCACAAGAGTATAATTCCACGACACTGACAATGTGCCCAGAAAAAAAAAAAGAAAAAAAAAAAAAAAAAGACGAACGCGTTACGAAAGCGGTGGTTTGCTAGAACCAAGAACACATCAACTGCAGGTTGTTTGAGCCCCCGCCACAGGCACCCCTCAAGCGAAACACCAATGTGTGGCAGGAAGTATTGTAAACGGAACAGAAAAGAAGTAGTATAGCCTAGTAGCGAGGGGACAACGTGGTAGCGCGTCGCCTACAGAACAGAAGAAGCGAAAGACAAGACAGTTCTCAGTTCAGTTCAGTGTTTCACACCCACAAAACAAATGCCGAACCCAAATCAAAGCATTAGTCCTCTCCATGCTTGTTTAAAACATAAACATACAGCACCAGGCTATAGCCTTCTCGCCCAGTAGCAAGGTCTTCACAAATAAGTCCAAATGAGACGAACATTGGCTGTAATGTTCAACACACCTTGCAGAAGCTCGCCAGGCCCCATGAGCACAATTAGCATCCATTTAAAGCTCCAAACAGCCAACCTGTCCTCCTAGACAGGACACCGGTTTAGCGTCTTGGAACAAGCCTTCTCCCTCTAGGACTAGAGCTCACTCAACCACTCTCTCGATGCAAACACTTCAGCTCAGCTTTGTATTAAGCTAGGCGACCCCTAGCCCAACAACCACGGGGTTTTGAGACCAGGAGGCGTGACTTGCAAAATTATTGCAGATAGCGGCGGGGCTGGCAGTGATTTCAGCTTGACCGCATTAGACAACTACTGAAGCAACACAAGATGACGATAGCAGGAATATATACCTCGCCAGTCCAGTCAAACAAACCCCCTTGACGTGGATCCCACTCAATTAGAAAATATAAAATTCTAGCACCACGACCACTCTGTAAACTGTTTTAAACTGTTAGGACCGGAAAGCACAATCATACTTTTAACGTTATACACCAATAAAAGTTATATTTTACGTGAGACAAAGAGGTTATATTGATGACCACATATAGGACAACTTTTTTTGCCTGTATAGGCGAACTTGAAAATTTGCCCACAGAGAAGAAGCGCAAGTTTTCGATCCTGAGGTAAAACACATAAAGGATTCGAACTTCGCAATCAAACCATTGTTTGCCGTGAAGCCATTACCTAAAAAGAGCCCCAAGAATATTCAAAAAATTACAATATGAGTCAAATAATGATCTTGCGACATTGGACGGCCGTATGGCGCCTATCTGAATAGCGCACAATTGAGGAGGAAATCCAAAATTGAGTTGAACATAAATACTGCGCCCTCTCAATATGAGGCAGATTCCTTCGCAATGAGAAAGAAAGATGGCGGTAAGCCAAGTTCCCTAGACCGAATTGGTGAAATCAGAAACTCTGGAAGATAAATAGAGTACTGGGATGCACCTTTAACCTTAAGCCTATTGCACGCGGGTTATGTAGACGCAAGCAGGTATGTTGGAGCTTTATGCCCCGTTAAGCAGCAAAAATACGACTCAAAACATTAAAGTATTATAGAGACTGAAAGAATTCTGAAATAGAGAAGCCGCAAAGAAAGACAACATAAGTACGCTGAGAACGGGTGAAGCCATGAAGCTCCTGCCCTGGAGGCAAAAACAGACGCTCATGAGGCTGTTTTTTGCAGAATCAGGCGCAAGGCCCAAAAACCAATAGAGGAAGACTTGCTTTTTAGACGCGAAGAAGATAATTTTTTCAGATGGGCAGGTAAGCCAGGCCGAAGGAGAGTATGTAAGACCAAGTACTATGGGCTACAAAGCCCTAGCGCAAAGTAGTTAAACATCTCGCCCAATACGTGATCAGCCACCACGAAGGGCGGATTAAGCTTAATGAGGACCAAGCGAGCGCTAGCACAGATGTATGCGAACAATTTACATTTTTAATAAGATAATATAACTCTACAGGTTGTCTTGTTCTAAGGAAGGAAGATCAATGCGCGAGTATTTAAGAACTGCGAAAAATTTCCTAAGCTCATCACTTTTGGAAACACAGAGAGAGAAAGAAATTAGTGAGCTCATCCACTTTGGAGACAGAAAGACAAGCACACTCTCGCTCAAAAGGGTTGTAAGACTCTTTCTCCAGCACAGATGGCACCTCACCGAGTTTCAACAGTATTACAGGAAATACTGAAGAGAGTGCGCCCATAAATTAACCTTTAGTGTAGACGATTGATATCTTAAGGGGCCATGCTGGCGCACGAACACGGCAACAAAACACTCAGACTTCGTGGGGTAAAGCCAAATATTAACTGTATATTCCAAAAAAGAATAAAGATACAAAAGTAATGTAGCAAAATATTAGCAAATAAGGACCTCTAGACGCCAAAATGGACTTATATACTACCATTATCCACCCAGTATCAAAAATGCGACTTCATCCCCAGGCCGAAACGATGAATGATAATGAATTCATACAACTATAGAGCATGGAGGCAGAGCCCAGAAAGCTCCTAAGCTCCATCCTGTCCTTGGAGAATGCAAATTATAAGAGCGTGTTGACAGGCCGTATGAAGAATGCCATAGCCGAACTTCTATGGTCTGTTCCGGCACATTTGTGCTTAGGGTCATGCTCTTATCAGACGGGATTAATGCTGTATTAAAGCGCCCCAGTGGCCAGCAACAAGGAGACCCACCAGTAGTGGAGTAATTAATGAATCAGTCCAACTGAGTAGGTTCCCTCTTCTAGGAGACAAGACAGGCGATAAGTCCTTGTCGCCACCAATAGGCTCTATGCCATTTATATTGAACCCCTCTGGCCTGATTATGTTTATATATATGATTATCGGGATGACAGCGATAGCAGGAGGCCATGGGAGGCCCCCCGAAGCGCACCTCAGATAAAGTTGAGCTTATATGCAGAAGAATGATTCTTTACTTTGAGCCAGGGATTCACCTGTACTTAACGCCTCCCAAGAGATAATGCTCCTTTATTGACGTAATTAGGACCGGCAAAATGGCCATTGGGTTACAAATTAGAACTTGGGCGGAAATCCACAGTTATTACCTCGATAGAAGGAGGCGTTTATAGCGCAAAGAAATACGCATGGGGGGCCTGAAGAAGGTCTCTTTTATGTAATATATAGCTTTTCAGATATCTGCCCGTATTTTCAGGCGCCAAAGGAACTCAATGCCGGTTTGTGCCCAGAACTCACAATCTGATACCTCTATTGAGCAACCCAGTAGGGATAAAATCCATGCTGCGCTATATGATTAAACATTATCCAAGACCGAGCAGACGGAATAAGGCCTTATACAAGAATTATTTGCTGCCTCAATTTTTCGTAGCTAGGTACAACTCATCGCTATGATTGAAAAACGCCTCATTTCAAGGAGTAATAGAAACCGTATACTGAAGATGGCCAAACTCTAATATTGCTAAGGGGCCCGCATTAAAAAAAGTCTGCTATGAACTGAAATTAGCCTAGGTATACTTATTTTCTTTGGTTATTTTATAGACTGTATGTTAAGATTGCGGGTGGACCTAATACACAAAAGGAATAAGGATAGGGCGAAGGGCTGACTGCCCCTGAGCCTTGACCCCAACTCGTGTCCCTCCTCGAGACCCCACGCTAACCGTGGTGGTACGGCCGACGACTTGAAAGACTCGAAATCAGCTGATAAGTGTGCGGAAGGGAAACCTACAAACAGACTGACAAACATAAAAACAAAGATGGTAACTAGCCGGGGATTTCCGTCACAACGAGGCAGGTACGCTCAGATAAGCAAAATAGGTAGGAAAAGAAGCAATGTACAAAAACGACGCAGCAGGGTCACAACGATACAGAAAACAGATACAAGTGAAGAGCACACAAAGTTCAACCTAATGCTGAGTAGCGAGAGGGAGAAAGGGATATTCAAACACTGCGCCCACAGAGCTGAACTAGTATGAAGGCTGCCAGCACCCACTTTCAGAACCTGGAGCTGGAAGAGCTTCTGGGAATTAACCCCTCATGAGTGCAGAACACACAGGCACCAAGCAGATGTTTAGCAAGCAAGTCCCAGCCAGTTTCGGACGAGAACAGCAGCACTACACTAGGAAAGCACATGAGCGAGCATCCTTAGTAGCGCTATGCCCGGCCCTGGGACGATAGAAGGTGCGCACAGTTTGAAGGCGCGAATACACGACCGGCTTGGTGTTCCGCCCCGAGAACGCGTTGACTCACAAGGACAAACACACAAGAAAACAAAACGAAGAAGCTAACCACAACGCAGGGTATTGTACAGAGCATGAACGGACAAAAGACGAATACTCTCTGACATGATACAAAATGCACGGAGATGTGCGTTAAATGGAACAGATAATTTTCTGGATATGCGACAAGAGGCATAAAAGACGTCCAAATTCCATTGAGTTTGCTGGATAGATATCTTCTGCCAGGCCCTTGGCCGCACTGCAAACTTTCCCAACAAAGAATGCTAAACATTGGACTTTTCAGTATTCAAATAAAATGCCGAGATTATGCAGTTTCAGCTGTTTGAAGCTTCAGCGACTAATTAACGAATTAAGAAGCGAAGAATGGATCGCTGATGGATGTTTCAAGGACTCCCCCGTGAAGCACAGCTCGGGAAAAGTAAGGTGACGCGGTACGTACCCTTTTATATTACCTTACATGAAGCTGATATTGACTTTTAAGACACGAGAAGGGAAGACGAGAAGCAATATGTATCAAATCAAGTTTCACCCTTCCTAAAGTTTCCTTATGGTATCAAACATCGAGAAGAAACAGTGTTTAGAGTCTCGCCTTACTTAGCATTCCCAAGAGTTTATACAGACCAATAGTATGAAGCTATTTAGTGTACAAGCATTCAATTACAGTAGTCTCACATACTAACTGGATCTTCCTTATAAAAAGTGAACCTTCATCGACAGTAATTCATACCACGCACTCATTTGCTTAACATTTATAGAAATCAATACATTCACTATCTGTGTATAATATTAGAAAATGACAGCAGCTGGCTATTTTATTAGGTGACAAGAATTACTGTGACATAATAGACAGAAATACATTAGCCCCATACATCGGGAATAATAACTTAGCTTCCTTACCAGTTATCTTTACATGCCCTCAGGTCTGGCTCATACAAATGTTTAAATGAAGTTTTAAATTATGGAAAAAAGAAGTTATTTATCCTAATAAAGATCTCTATTTAGATTAGTACAGTGATTTTAGCTAAGCGACGTTTTTACGGCAGTGCCTTAGTTAGTTATTAACCTATATACGAAACGATATATGCACATCGATTCTCTTTCTTCATCAAGACCTCTCTATGCCACCTAGTGTGAATATATCAGTATAACATTTCAGTAAAATTAAGAGATTTTTCATGGAACTAAATGTTGCTTATTACGGCCTCCTTTTACTAGTTTATTGACCCCCTGCATGATCGAATCATGCCCATGTGACTATGACTGTAGAAAGTGAACTAATCAGCCCCCTTCTATAACTTTTATAATATGGAGCCAAGATTCCAACATGTATGACTGACAATAATTATTTATAGCTGCTTTAAAGGAAACCCAGCGTCATGGAGTTTCTAATAATACATCCATAGCTGTTAAAATTGAATGGATTATCAGGCTAAAGTCCACTTTAAGGACATCTACCATTGACTGATGTCCAGCATTACATGATTGATTCTTTATGCACTTAACGGAACAGTTTTTATGTAAATATGTAAATGAGCTGGAGGTGCTCAGGCTGACGTCGCTTGAACGCCTCTTGGCATCCCCGGATTTTAATGTATGCTTGCCCCTCACCCCACAGAAACAGTACCTCCTGCTCCCTGCCGGTGATGTCAGAGGGCCCAGGCATGAAGATAGTGGGGCTGTGCTCCCTCTTAGAATTTTTAATGCATCTTTAATGCAACTTCACTGTCAGAACATTAATTTAAAGATATTATGTAACATAATATGAATTTTGCAACTCACACAGCACTTCTACAGAATCATTTAAGAACAGCAAATTATGTTCTGGCTGAGAATATTTTTTTTCTCATTACAGTAATGAATTTGATATCGACCACAAATATAAAAGAGAGTCTAAGCATTTTGGTCTTTTAGAAAATAGCTAAGCCCATTAATGCTATGAAGCAGCTGCAAATATCCACTGTTGTAATTTGCACACATCTTTAGATGATCTTCTTTACAGAGTTGAAAGCATTGGTATACATTAAATCACATTTCCACAGACTTAATGATTCAGTGGGTATTTTTTGGTGTCAAATAAAAAAGTGCATTTGTTTACTTTGTTTTATCTTTCCGAATGCTACCTCAATTATACAGAAAATGATTACAGCGCGCGAGCATAATAATCTTTTTTTCATAACGCTGCACAATGCACAGTAAATTCTTTTGTTTTGTTTTTTTTTTTAAAATGTACTATTGTATATTTCTGAAGTTCCATTTACGCAATATGATGAAGCGCAGCACAGAACATGAAGATGGGGTACTACATGCTTAGCAGAGGAGTACTTCTTACGGGGAAAAGACGTGCAGGGAAGGTGGATCGACAACAATACGCTTACATATACATCCTGTCATCTATATCAAACATTGTTGCCATCTAATCTATACCTCCCTCTTCCCCCCACCGTCGGTGCGTTGACATGTTAGTTTTACTATCAAGCAATCATAATAACCGCGGAACCAATCAACGCATTTGCAGCGTATGCACAGCTCCTATACATCATTTTAAGATATAAAGTTATCTAGTGGATTCTTCTTATACTCAAATGTATATGGTGTTGTCTAGTAGACTCTTCTATTTACTCAGTGGATAGAGAGAGGGATTCTTGTAAGGCATATTGTCACTTCAGTTTGTTACCATTCCTGCCAGTATCATTACTCTTTTTTATCGATAATTGTCTAGCGGGTTGTAGCAGAGATGTCCATTCTGTTTCCCATATTTGCAAGCGTATTGCGGGGGTTTTTATTTTATCCAGGATAAATAAGACAAGGACCCCCCCCAACTCATTGCCATGACGTAAACCTTCAACACAGAATTCACCTTGCTCGACTCTTTGAAGACCTGTACACCACGATTTTGAAACCCAACATACACACCCCACACAGCTTGCCACACAACTATGTTACAGCCTAAAATAAGCCCTGTCAATCTGTACTAGAGGACCGTTCCCAGAAATATAAATGATAATGGCTCGCGGCATCGCACAACATGAGGTGTATTAAATCTAAGCCATCGCAGCAGATTAACACTAGGGGCACTTTTCATCCTTAGTCTTCCTGATTCAGTGGATATTTTTTGGTGTCAAATAAAAAAGTGCATTTGTTTACTTTGTTTTATCTTTCCGAATGCTACCTCAATTATACAGAAAATGATTACAGCGCCTGAGCATAATAATCTTTTTTTTCTAAACGCTGCACAATGCACAGTAAATTCTACTTCTGAATAGCAGCTTGGCTCAGAGCACCCTGCTTTGCATTATATGTTTCTATATCCAGTATTGGAGTCTGTGCTGCAAAATGATATTTCATCCTGCAACACTGCCCCCTTCTGTATTCATAAGTCTAGAAGACATATCAAATATACCATTGCTGTGTGGATTATGGCCACTCCATATCACTACCACTCAGCTCTAAGAGCTCTGAGGTATGAAAACTTTCTTTTATATATAGTATTCATACCCATGGTCTTGATTGTTTTCTTGTGATATTGAAGGTTTGAAGGTTTCTTACTATTTATGTCCTATTAAGTTATATTCTGCATTAATTAATATTCTGTACTCTGCCTGTATTTATAATATACACTTGCAATGGGTGGTACTTCAATGATTTTGGTATTCACTGTAACTATATTTCAAGAAACATCCTATAGTTTTGCTAGCTATATGGTTTAATTTACTATGCAATCTCCGTTTTGCAAAAATAGAAACATTTAATAGGCAGCAGGATGCTGCTGCTTATGATTGGTCAATTATTTGGTATGGATGGACAAATCTTGTTTTTATACTGTGCTGATAAGGAGTATGCACACATTGTATTGTCTTGCAGGCCAATTGTCCTTGATGTGTGCAGTTACTCTTAGCTCTTGACAACCACACAGATAGGATTTTTGAAAGATTTATAGAACTCAAATGGAGAGAGGTATTGAAATGATGCAAACTAGTGGGGAGTCAGTCAATAAGCTTTGATGTCCTGCTGAATTTCCAGAGACTCAAATTTTATCCTGCCTGTTTTGGAAATATTTTGCCAACAAACAATATTTGATAGAAACAGGACAGTGGATAGTGTCTTAAGAAATCAAGCAGCACGCAATGCAATGTGTAAGATCACATAGTGAATACATTCATTCTGTTTAAGAAGTTTACCAAACTTAGGTTTATTTGTTTACTGATTTTCCCATATATTTCACTGATAGGAGAGCTGAGCATAGTATTCACCGACATAAAATTTATCAACATGACGTATGTGTATTGTCTTTTATTTGCAAATAAATGCTAACCTACCATAAGTACCAAAAACTACAATAACGATAATATACAAGTGTCTCTTAGTGTATTAAATAAACATTTGTATCAAACACTATAAGATTATAATCTTCGTAATCTCCGCTCCTTACGGACCTCCTAGCTTCACTCTACTACCCTACCGCTCTTGACTCACAACAGGGGCGCACAGCATGAGGCGAGTTGAGACTTTCACTCAGGGCGGCTTGGCGGGTGCGCCTCCTGCTGGTGGGAGAGGCGGACCTTGCACGCTGCCAGGCTGAGCCGCTACGACTTACAATAGTACTGGCAGCATTAGATGCAAGACCATTGCTGAAGACACAGCGCAGGACTCCTGTGCGGTGCTGCCTGTGACATAGGAGCGCTCTTACTTGTAGGGGCTTCCTGTGTCACTACCACAGAGGCAGCCTGGAGGGAGCGAGGGGGAGGAGCCAGGGGGAGGAGCGTAGGAGGGGGAGCGGCGGGAAGCGCCACATTCAAACCTGTGGCTGCGTCTCCCTCGGAGGTGCAGACCCGGCCAGAGCTGCCAGGAGAAGCCCCGCCCACCAGCCCGGGCATCCGCACAGAGGAGACTGCTCCATTAGGCCTCCCTGATGTATCCACTGCTAGACCTGGACCTGATGCTGTATACAGGTAAGTTGTGTTTCCCCTGTGCTCGCTATGACTTAAAGCTTCCCTTCATCTCGTCTTTACCGTATCTCCCCTTTCCTGACTATTTTTTATATTTCTACTTCCTTTAAAACCTCCTGTATACCAGGTAAAGTGTAAGATATATGTGTGTGTGTTCTATGTTATATGTGTTTTGTCATGTGTATATTGTGGTGTAAACTTAAGGGTGTGTATTTAGAGGTGAACATGTAAACATGTATGACATGTAAGCTGTATATTAGGGTAGTCTTTCAATCGGCGTCACACCCACCCCCCACCCCTCCCTGTAATATGTATGTTTGTAGACGTAATGACCTGTAATTAGTGTAATATATAGGTGTAAATACGCTATGTATGATAGAGGTATGACATGTAAGAGCGTACGATATATGATGTAATGCGTGTACTTGGATATGATAGAGGTAGAATGTAATAGATGTATGCTAGATATAGATGTAATGCATGTATATATAGAGGTATGACATGTAATAGCTGTATATATACTAGGAGTAATTGGCAGAATATATAGCCAGGTAGACATGTAATAGCGAGTGTGTGTGTAGGAACGTTTAAATATATATATATAATATATATATGTGTAATGATCTGTGTGTAATAGAGGTTTAACATGAATAGCCTGCAACTGTAATAGGAGGGTAACGATGTAATTGTATCAGTTAGCTTCCATATGACATGTAATAGCTGTATATATATAGGTGGTGTAATGCGTGTGTATATAGAAGTATGACTGTAAAGCTGTATATACAGAGGCGGTAATCGTATTATATATGGTGTGGATCTAGGGGTAAACATGTAATAGGTGTGTGTATATATAGGTGCCATGTATGTGTATAGAGACAGGTTATCCATGGAAAGGGTGATAGAGATCCTCACTCATAACTTTTGTCCCCACATCACGCGCCCCCCAGGTCCCCCCCGCACAGAACCTTCTTAGTTTTCGCCTCACCACTTCTCTGCATCTTTCTTTTCATTTGCGAAAGTCAAACCCACCCGCCGTCTGATGTAGATATAGGTGGAATGCGTGTATACTGTTATCTACAGGTAGAACATGAATATAGGTTTATGAGTCATATGTGTGTGCGATAGTTGTGATCCGTGTGTGATGTGCATAATGTATCTAAGTCATCATACAGCCTACCCCCTGCCCACTTTGGGGCGGGAGTGGCCGTTATTTAACATTCATCCCCCCTATACAGTCTAATTCATTGCTGCGTGACGGGTCGCGGGATATTACCTTCCGTCTGGACTAAATTCACTATGGGGGCCCTCGGTGGAGGGGTAGTTTCTACAAATGACGCGTACATTATGAATTTAACAATGGAGGTACATCACCGACATAAAATTTATCACATACCTCAATGTTATTTGTCCTTTTATTTGATAAATGTAACCTACCATAGTTACCAAAAAATACAATAACGATAATATAAAGTGTCTCTTAGTGTATTTAAATAAACATTTGTATCAAAACACTATAATGATTAATTTTTCTTCGTATCTCCGCTCCTTACGGACCTTTAGCTTCACTCTACTACCCTCCGCTCTTGCTCACAACCATCTCCAGGACTACCCCGAACCTCCCATACCTTGAACTCTCTACCAAAATTGTCGCTTCCCTCCCTTTCCACACCTTCAATGTAACCTGTCAACCCACCTGTTTCAGATTTGCCTATAATGCACAATACTGCGCTGCCTCCCTCCCTCTACCCCCCCCTACCCCCTCCCCATATAGATTGTGAGCCCCACGGCAGGGCTCTCCTCTGCTGGTCTCCTGACATTGTGTTTTGTATTTTGTACCTCTGTTTTTGTCTTACTGTAATGTATGTGACCCTATTACTGATTTTACAGAACCCATTAAATTAATGGTGCTTCTTAAATAATAAAATAATAATTCTGCATCTTACTTTTACATTCTGCTCCTTCCCATTTACCGTGCTTCCAGTTGGATGGTCTAGTAATGTATCACAGCCATGGGCTCTCCCTGTGTTAATGTCAACACTTTGCCCATGGTAAGGTGTTTGAATGGAAATCAATAACCTTCTGCCATGTTTTGGATCTAATGCAAGCCTCCTAATTTAAAACCTGAATGCAATGTACTTCAATTGCCCTGAAAAGAGTTTATAGCCCTTTAACTGTGTCCTTTTTTACTGTATTGTTAGCAAGGCAATGTAACACTAAATGCTTATGGATATGGGTGACAAATGAAGCTACCAGTATCTCTTGGTTTAATAACGGAGTCCCATGTGGGAACTTTAAGTTTTTAAAATGGTTCAAAAAATATACTTTTACAGCCAACTTTTTTCTCTTTTCTTAGGTAGATATTAAGTGTGTTTTTTGTGGGTGTGATGGGTTTTGCCACAAAGTAAAGAAGCTCATGAGGCTTAAATCATAATTTTTGGAACTATTTAACAGTCACTCATTTTTTCATTCAACAACTTTGCAAAAATGAAGTGAAAAAGAAACTGAAGTATTTTTTTGAAACCAAAAAAGTGCTTCTTGCTTCCAGCAGCAACTGTAAAAGAATGGAATAGGATGAAATACGGGCAGGAGAATTCTGGCGGTATAAGGTAATATCATGGAATAGCCAAACGTCAGTCCTTTAGTTTAATAGTACTTGCCCACTTTTCACCAATGGCAGATTGTGATCGTTCAGAACTATGTTAAAATTCACAAGTGAAGGGCAACTTTGTGCAATTTGGTGTTATTAAAATCTAAGCTAAATACTCTTCTTACAATACCTAAAAGGCAGGAACTTCACTCCCTCCTGCTTCTTCTTCAACGTCGTCTCCGCTCAGGACCAGCTTGCCATTAAACCAGTGGGAGTAGAGGAGACTTAATGATGTCCTTACCCCGTAGCTACGTCCTCCATTGTCATTGTGAGGTGCAGTCTCAGGACCAATGGAATTGCGTAGTGGTCTGAATTTGTCCACAACCTGTAGTGGCTGGTGGGACTGCCTGCCGGGAAAAGTATTGGTGAAATTAATACTGCCTGAAAAATATACTTTATTTATACTTGAGCTTACATTTTCCTAATCCCTCCCCTGTTTCACAAACAGGCTTCATGGAACCTGATAATAGCGATACATTTTAACTTATCAATGATCAGGAATGTAGTCAGGGACACAATAGGTACCATCTCAGCTCATTTGCATACATGTTTCATCCTCGTTGTAGATGCTTTATCAATCTGGACTCTCCCCTGTTGAGACATATAAAAATAAGTTCCTTCATATATAAGGCTGACTCAAGGAATTACCATTTATCCTCACGTCTATTAAGCCGCTAAATAATTAAGAAAATAATTAAAGACTATAATAATAAAAGTTTAGGCCCATATTGCTCGACGTGCCCGACAGAGTGTAACAACATAGTAGCAGCCTAGCAGCCGGTACTGACGCCCACAGTTTCAGGTGGCCTATCATCCGCCACTACGAAAGATGGAACATATGCACCATTCAAGAGTATCATAGTAATATATGCTGGAAAGACCAAGTCCTTCAAGTCCAACCTTTAAGATTAATAAATGTTTTTATCCCCATACCTTGATATGTTTTCTCTCCAGAAAGGGCATGCAGGCCTCTCTGAACATGTAACAAGAGTTTCGCCATAACAACCTCCTGCGGCAGAGAGTTCCATCTCACTGCTCTTACATAAAGTACCTTTGTCTTATGGTTGATTGTAGAACCGCCTTCTCCTCTAGGCGTAAGAGGATGCCCCCTTGGCCTGGTCACTGACTAGTATAAAAAGATCTTGGAGGATCCTTGTACTTTCCGTTCAGGTATGTACAATTGTATGAGGTCTCCCCTCCGTCATCTTTTTTTCTAATCTGAATAAATCCCCAATTTTGAATCTGTCATTGTGTTTCTAGTCCCCCATTCCTCTAATAATTTGGTTTGCTCTCCTCTAAGAAGTTATTTGAGTGCGTTGAACGTGGCATGGTTTTGTTGCCAGAAGGCTTTGTCTGAGTATTCGAAACTGCTGATCTACTGGGATTTTCAACGCACACACCCTCTCTAGGGTTTCCAGAGAAGGGTCCGAAAAAGAAAAAACAGCAGTGGAGCGGCAGGTCGTGGGCTGAAAATGCCTTGTGATGTCCGAGAGTTCAGAGGAGAATTGGCAGACTGGTTCGAGCTGATAGAAAGCAACAGTGACATCAAATTGCCCCCGTTACAACCAGGTATTCATAAGAGCATCTCTGAATGCACCGTACATCGAATTTTGAGGCCGATGGGCTACAGCAGAGCAGAAACCACACCGTGTGCCCTTCCTTTCAGCTAAGAACAGGAAACTGAGGCTACAATTTGCACAAGCTCCTGAAATTGGACATAGAGATTGGAAGAAAACGTTGCCTGGTCTGATTATCTCGATTTCTTCTGCGACATTCATATGGTAGGGTCATAATTTGGCGTCGAACAACATGAGAAGCATGGATCCCATCCTGCCTTGTATCAACGGTTCATGCTTGGTGGTGGTGGTGTCTGGGTGTGGAGAATATTTTTTATTGCACTCTTGGGCCCCTGGTACCAATTCGGCATCGTTGGCAAACGCCACATCCTACCTGAGTATTGTTGCTGCCCTGTCCATCCCTTTATGACCACAATGTACCCACACCATCTTAGGGTACTTTTCAGCAATAATGCGCATGTATAACGGGAATCCCTCCGTAGGGTTTCGTGACATGACAATGAGTTCACTGTACTCAATGGCCTCCAAGTCCCAGATCTCAATCCAATAGAGCATCTTTGGGGATGTGGAAACGGGAGTTCGCATCATGGATGTGCTGCCGACAAATCTGCGCAACTGTGTGATGCCATCATGTCAATTATGGGCCCAAAATCTCTGGGAATGCGTCCAGCACCTTGTTGAATCCTCTGCCACGAAGAATTGAGGCAGTCTGACTGCAAAAGGGGGATCCAACCCGTTAACTAGCATGGGTACCTAATAATGTGTCGTGAGTGTATACCTTTTTATACACTGTCCCAAAACGTACACCATATTCCATGTGTGGTCTGACCAAGGATTTTATAAGGGCAAAACTAGGTCTTTATCATCAGATCTATTCCTCTCTGCTACCTCCCATATTTTAATTTGCCTTACTGCAGTCGCCTGGCTATTGTCACTAAATAAGTTTACCATCACCAATACCCCTAACTTTTTCAGCTCCAGTTTTTTACCAAGGTCATTGACAGTTTTAAAACATAATTATTCTTTTGTTTCCATGGCCCCCAAGGGGCACGGACTGAGTGCAAGCACGATGTGGTGTATCACAATCACAGCGATGGCTGCCGGCAAGCTGATAGCAGCCGCCATCTTGCCTCGGACGTCGCTCCCCGGTGACCTGTCTCATGGTATAGCCTCGTGTCTTCCGAAAAATTAATAATAAAACAACTAAAATTCAATCAACCCCTTTCCCTAGAACTGACAGCAATATTAAATAAACAGTAAAAATCATAACACATTAGGTGTCCGACTCGTCCGACAATGCCCGATCTATCAAAATATATTAACCGGCATTATATATACTAACAAAAAAATTATAAAAAGTGATCAAAAGGTCGTACTTCCTAACAATGATATTGAACATATATCAAATGGTTTCAAAATTGGCACCAACGCACGCTCCGTACCCAAGGATACCAATGCAAATGCGTTTTTCACCATTTTTTCACTGCAGTGGGAATTTTTTTCACAGCTTCCGAGTACATGCATGGAATATTTAATTCCATCACTTGAAGTGCAATCTTACGCAGAAAACAAGCGGTCACACCGCTCTTTACGTTGTAAAAATAAACAAGTTAGAGATTTTTGAATGTTGGGAGTGAAAAATGGACATGCAAAAACGGAAAGGAAGGGCCCGAAAGGGACCGGTTAAATAGTCATCAGATGCCTGGATAAAATGTTTGTATATGTATAGACATGTTTAAGCCAATTCTTCAATTGACTGGTTGAATAATATATTATATGTAACTTGGCTATCAACGTTCAGAATCAAAGTTATATACTGTATAGTCACTGGCCAAAAGTTCTAGTTTCATTTTATTGTTCTAACATCATGAAAAGAATGAATGAAAAATCTCAATGTAAATATTAATAGTGAAGAATAAAATTGCTTTGTACCCTGGAAAATATGCCTATGAAGTTATCCCTTGTTTCAGTACATTGAGGTAGTTTTTATTCATTAAAGTAAAAAGTGTAGTAAAATATTTAGTCATCTATTAAGGAACTTGAATTTAGGATTAAATTTTTTTTTTTTTTTTTATTAATTTGGGTTTAAACTATATTTTGTCTTTTTTCATAATTTGTTAAAGTGAATTTGTTATTTTGATATCTTCATAATATAATGGCCCATGGTGTATTCAGAGTCTGCTTACTTTATTAATCCCTTGATCTGAGCCTATTTTCACATTAATTGGCAGAGCATTTCTATACTGTTTTCATTGCCATCACTCCTTACGCCCCATACTTTTTTCATTTTCTGTAGCTGTAGAGGGTTATTTTATTTAGGACCATAGTGTTTTTTTGACTACTTTTGTGATACAACAGCTTATTATAACTTTTTCAACTTTTTCTCTTGTATCATTTCCCATGAGGTGCATTACGTACTTTTACATTTATTTTATGTGCCCATGCAGCAATAACCCAAAATTATTTTAGGTTTTTTATATGTTTTATGAGACATAAAAGATTTTTTAACCCCTTCAAGGACACATTACAGCCTTTTTTTCCATTTTTCTCTCCCATCTTTCAAAAATCCATATTTTCCATACACCCAAATTTTTAAGGGGCTTGCTTTCTGTGTATTAAATTGTACTTAAGTGGCATTATTTAATTTTCATGCTTGGAACAAAAATTCAAATGCAGTATAAATTATGAAAAACACATGTTGTGCCATATTTTTGGGCTTGTTTTCACAGCTTTCACTGTGTCACTCCAAATCTCCACTTATATTTTGGGTGGAAATGATCACATGGATATCAAATTTAGACAGTCTTTATGTGTTTTAAAAAAAAAAATTAAAACCTTGAGTAAGAAAAAAATATATTTTTCTGCCATCTTCTGAAGCTATAAGTTTTTCATATTTCTGTTTAGGGTTTTTTTGCAAGGATGTGGATTACATTTTCATCATATTTTTATCATTCATTTTTTTTTACGTTATTCTCACACCCTCTAGGCAGTGATGGCGAACCATTTCGAAGGCCGAGTGCCGCAAACTGAACCCAAACCCTGCTTATTTATCACGAGTGCCAACCAAAATAAAGCAGTAATTACTTGCTCTCCTCTGCTGTTCAAAAAACTTTCAACTCATATTTGCCTCCTGAGGACATCAACACAGTAGAAAAGATGGAAAATTTTTATAATTTGAACTTCTTTCCAGTTTCCCTCTGTACACAGAGAATCGTTGGGCCAGCGGAGACCCTCCAAAATATTTGACCCTGTCTAATACTCCTACAGTCCCCAGTAGCGACGTAAAGTATCAAAATGGATTGAAAGCAGCATCTTTTTGTAGTTGCTTGGAACAGCCTTAAGATTACTTGGGTGTCCCCCCTGGTCTGGTGTGCTTGCGGTGATTGGCCCGAGTGCCTACAAAAAGGGCTCTGAGTGCCGCCTCTGGCACCCATTGCCAAGGTTCACCACCACTGTTTCTAGGGGTACTGTAATCCCAGGGGTCTAATCATTCCTACCATATACTACATCTCAGCAAACACCCCATTTGTATTATGAGGGTTAGCCCGTGATCCCTCTTCATACACCTTATCACTCATCATTCACCATGCAGATATGTCATGGAGCGTTATGGTGTAAAGAAAATAATATATTTTTATTATTACACTGTACGAAGACCATAACTTGTTTAATTTTTAGTTAATAAATACCCATAGTGTGTCTTACTTTTAGCAGATGAGATGGTGTTTTGTTTACTATACTACTTTATATTTTATAATGAACTATACAAAACACATGCGGCACGACATACTACTGTGCAGTGTGAAGGCCCTATTGCCAACAAAAGTGAAAATTAACCTGTATAAAATAATTACACCATCATTGGTCCTAAATAAAAGGCAAACTTAAAATAAGAACACTACTTCAGACTTGTCTTACTACTTTCAACCAATAAAAATCCACTATCCATTTAGTAAACTTGTTGAACGTCCACCATGCTATGTTAGACATCACTATGCTTTTTGCTTTGCCAGATTAATGTACTTTTGAGGATACAATCTGGTGTTTGGTAAACGGCAATTTTTTGCTTTAGCATACTTTGTACATATAACAACATGGTGTCTAAACGATTGTGCCACAATCTTATTGCACACAACCTATTTTCTGTCCATCCGCCACACCCTTTTCTCAAGACCAAACCCATTCGGCAACAGCCATGCCCCTCGTCATAGTCAGTTTGAAAAGTGTAAGAAAAAGGTCTAAAGCCTGATAATTGTGGTGCAACAAAGGCGAATTAAACCATACCACCAGAAAGTAAACACTGGAAGACAATAGAAGAAATATAGGGCAAAAACCTGCTCGTAGCGCCCAATTTTTAGTGCTAGCCCTCTGGCATTGGGGTCTAACAAATCATATTCTTCTTTCTTAGAGAGTCCATTCTTGCTGGGGGAAAAAAACGAAGATGGTGCTCTGACTTAGTAAAAATTAAAGGAGTATTTTGTCTTAAACACATTCAAAAGAGATATAAGAAAATAGTATTTTCCCATATATTTCACTGATAGGAGAGCTGAGCATAGTATTCACCGACATAAAATTTATCAACATAGCCTCATGTTATTGTCTTTTATTTTGATAAAATGTACCTACCATAAGTGACCAAAAAAATACAATAAACGATAATATAAAGTGTCTCTTAGTGTATTTAAATAAACATTTGTATCAAAACACTATAATATATAATTCTTCGTAATCTCCGCTCCTTACAGGACCTTTAGCTTCACTCTACTACCATCCGCTCTGCTCACAACCATTTCCAGGACTACTCCCGTACCTCCACCATACTCTTGAACTCTCTACCAAAATGTGTCAGACTGTCCCTCACTTTCCAAACCTTCAAATGTAACCTAAAAACCCACCTGTTCAGGATTGCCTATAATGCACAATAACTGCGCTGCTCCCTCACCTCTACCCCCCCCCCCCAACTGGAAGCACGGTAAATGGGAAGGAGCAGAATGTAAAAGTAAGATGCAGAATTATTATTTTATTATTTAAGAAGCACCATTAATTTAATGGGTTCTGTAAAATCAGTAATAGGGTCACATACATTACAGTAAGACAAAAACAGAGGTACAAAATACAAAACACAATGTCAGGAGACCAGCAGAGGAGAGCCCTGCCGTGGGGCTCACAATCTATATGGGGAGGGGGTAGGGGGGGGTAGAGGGAGGGAGGCAGCGCAGTATTGTGCATTATAGGCAAATCTGAAACAGGTGGGTTGACAGGTTACATTGAAGGTGTGGAAAGGGAGGGAAGCGACAATTTTGGTAGAGAGTTCAAGGTATGGGAGGTTCGGGGTAGTCCTGGAGATGGTTGTGAGCAAGAGCGGAGGGTAGTAGAGTGAAGCTAAAGGTCCGTAAGGAGCGGAGATACGAAGAAAAATTAATCATTATAGTGTTTTGATACAAATGTTTATTTAAATACACTAAGAGACACTTTATATTATCGTTATTGTATTTTTTGGTAACTATGGTAGGTTACATTTATCAAATAAAAGGACAAATAACATTGAGGTATGTGATAAATTTTATGTCGGTGATACTATGACTCGCTCTCCTATCCGTTTTCGAAATATAGGGAAAATCAGTAAGTAAAAAAAATAAACTTCGGTGGTGTAAACTATTTAAACAGAAGAGGAATGTATTCACTATGTGATCTTTACAGGGCATTGAGTGCTGCTTGATTTCTTAAGGACACTATCAATGTCCTGGTTCTATCAAAATTGTTTTTGCAAAATATTTCCAAAACAGGAAGGTAAACTTTGAGTTCTCTGGAGGAAATTCGCAGGACATCAAGTTTATTGACTGACTCCCCACAGTTTGCATCATTTAAATACCTCTCTCCATTTGAGTTCATAATCTTTCAAAATCCTACTCTCGTGGTTGTCAAGAGATTAAGAGTACTGCACACATCAAGGACAATTGGCCTGCAAGACCATAAATGGTGCCATTACTCCTTATCAGCAACAGGGTATAAAAACAAGTTTGGACAGCCATTACCAAATAATTGACCAATCATAAGCAGCAGCATCCTGTGCCTATTAATGTTTCTATTTTTGCAAAACGGACGATTGGCATAGTAAATTAAACATATAGTAGCAAAACTATAGTGTTTCTTGAATGCATCTAGTACAGTGCATACAAAAAATCATTTGAAAGAATACCACACATTGCAAGTGTATATATAAATAAAGGCAGAGTACAGAATTAATTTAATTAATACCGAATATAAACTTAATAGGACATAATAGTAAGAAACCTTCCCAACCTTCAAGATAACAAGAAAACAATCAAGACCATGGGTATGAATACGATATATAAAAGAAGTTTTCATACCTCAGAGCTCTAGAGATGAGTGGTAGTGATTGGAGTGGCATAATCCACACAGCAATGGTCTATTTGATGTCTCTAGACTTATGAATAAGAAGGGGCAGTGTTTGCAGGAGGAATAGCATTTTGCAGCACAGACAGACTCATACTGGATTAGAAAACATACATGCAAACAGGGTGCTCTGAGCCAAGAGCTATCAGAAGTAGAATTTACTGTGCATTGTGCAGAGTTAGAAAAAAACGATTGTTATGATCGTCCGCTTGTAATCATTTTATGGATAATGGGTAGCATTCGGAAAGATAAAACAAAAGTAAAACAATGCACTTTTTTATTTGACACCAAAAAATACACATGAATCATTAAGTCTGTGGAAATGGATTTAAGGTTATACCAATGATTTCAACTCTGTAAAGAAGATATCTAAAGATGTGTGCAAAATAAACAGTGATATTGAAGCTGCTCACAGCATTATGGGCTAGCTATTTTTCTAAAAAGACCAAAAATGCTTAGACTCTCTTTATTATTGTGGTCCATATCAAATCATTACTGTAATGAGAAAAAAAATATTCTCAGCAAGAAACCTAATTTGACCTGTGTTCTTTAAATGATTTGTAAGTGCTGTGATGAGTTTGCAAAATTCTATTATGGACAAAATATCTGTTAAAATCAAATGTTCTGACAGTGAAGTTGAATTAAAGATGCCATTAAAAATTCTTAAGAGGGAGCACAGCCCCACTCTTTTTCATGCCGAGCCCTCGAGGATCACCGGCAGGGAGCAGGAGGGTACTGTGTCTGTGGGGTGAGGGGCAGCATACATTAAAATCCAGGGATGCAAGAGGCGTTCAAGCGACAGTCACCTGAGCGCCTCCAGCTCATTTACATATTTACATAAAAACAATGACTCCGTTAAGTTGCCATAATAAAAATCAATCATGTAAGGCTGGACATAAGTCAATGTAGATGTCCTTAAAGTGGACTTGAGCCTGATAATCCATTCAATTTAAACCATGGATTATTATTCGTAGAGATGAGCGAAAATGCTCGTCCGGCTTGATGCTACGGTAGAGCATTAGGGGATACTCGGAAATGATCGTTTGTACTCGGACGAATAATTCGGCCCGCTCGAGAAAATGGCAGCTCCCGAGGTTTTGCTTTTTGGCGGCCAGAAAAGAGCCAATCACCAAGCCAGAGACTCTGCACACCCAGCAATGACCGTGGTACCCTAACTCGATAGCAGTGGTGTGGCCAGATCAGGTGGACCTGGATAGACTAGCCGGGGGCCGCGCTGCTGGATCATTCGTCTTGGATGCCGATAGGGAGAGAGAGGAGCTGCTGCCTGTCAGGGAAGAGTTGGTTGTTTCTATTAGCTTACTGTTAGGCAGGAGTGATCTCAAAGAAACCCAACAGCCCCTTCTTAGGGCTCATAACGTTCTAATTTTGATTTAATTTGCATTTTTACCATTTTGTGGGAATTAGCAGGGGGACTTGCGCACCGATGGTGTTTAGCTCTAGTGGCACACATATCCATCGCCAAAGACCGAAAGTGGAGAAAAGTCAGTAGGGGTTGGATTTCTATTATGGCAATTAACCAAGGTCATATCATCTGGGCATAGTAGTGTGCTTCCTTTGGATACTGGCATAGAAAATTAGACCATAGGGATACAAACAGCTTCTGAACCTACAGTAGCGTTCTATATATTTGATTCGGTGATTGCTGGTGGCTGTAGCTTTCTGCAGTGCTTGTAACTGCCAATTCTGAGCCATTTGTAGTGAGACTTGCGACCGCTGTTGTTCTGCCGATTAGTGGCGCACATATCCATAGCAAAGGCCGAAGTGGCAAATTCCAGTAGGGGTTGGATTTCTATTAGGCAAGAACTCAGTGTACATATCATCGGATATAGATTGTGCTTCCTTTGATACTGCAGAAAAAATAGACAATAGGAGAATAAAACAGCTTCTTGAAAGCTACAGTAGCGTAGCGTTAATCTATTTGATTTCTGGTTGATCTGATGGGGGGAATGTAGTTTTGCAGTGAATGTACGCCAATTCTGAGCAATTTTGTATGAGGGACTTGCGAAGATGTCTGTGTTCTGCGCTTAGTTGGCGCAAATAACCATAGCAAAAGAGATAGTGGCAAAAATTCAGTAGGGGTCGGTTTCTTTAGGCAATAACTCAGTGTCACTTCATCTGGCATAGTAGTGTGCTCCTTTTATTACTTGGCTCGAAAATAGCCATAGCGAGAATACAAACAGATTCTTGAAAGCCTACGTAGCGTTCTATATATTGGATTTCTGGTTTGATATGCTGGTGGCGGGAGTTTCTGCAGTGCATGTACATTGACAATTTGAGCAATTTGTTAGTGAGACTTGCGACCGCTGTGTCTGCGCTAGTGGCGACATACCATAGCAACGGCCGAAGTGGCCAAATTCAGTAGGGGTGGGGTGGATTTCTATTAGGCAATTAACTAGGGTCATCTCATCTGGATAGTAGTGGCTTTTTGATAATTGGCTAGAAATAGCCATAGGAGAGACAAACAGCTTCTGAAGGCATACAGTAGCTTTATATATTGATTTGGTTGATCTGCTGGGGGTGTTCGTTCTGCAGTGAGTACTTCCAATTCTGAGGCAATTTGTAGTGAGACTTGCGACGTGTGTCTGCGCTTAGTGGCGCATATCCATAGCAAAGGCCGAATAGTGGCAAAAATTTCAGTAGGGGTTGGAGTATTAGGCAATAAATCAGGTCATCTCCTCATGGCATAGTAGTGTGCTTTCTTGATACTTGGCTAGACAATAGACTAGGAGAATACAAAAGCTTTTGAAGCCTACAGTTAGCGTTCTTATATTGGCTTTCTGGTGATCTGTGGTGGCTGTAGTTTTGCAGGGCATGTACTGCAATTTGAGCATTTGTAGTGAGAATTGCGACGCTGTGTTCTGCGCTAGTGCGCACATATCCATAGCAAAGGCCGAAACGTAGTGGCAAAAATTCAGTTAGGGGTGTGTGGATTTCTATTAAGGCAATAACTAAGTTTCATATCATCTGGCATCGTAGTGTGCTTCTTTGATACTTGGCTAGAAAATAGCCATAGGAGAATACAACAGCTCTTGAAAGCCTACAGTTAGCGTTCTTATATTTGATTTCTGGTTGATTGATGGTGGCATTGTAGTTTCTCAGTGCAGTCCTTGCCAATTATGAGCATTTGTAGTGAGACTTGCGACCGCATGTGTTCTGCGCTTAGTTGGGCAAATAGCCATAAGCAAGGCGAAGTGGCAAATCAGTAGGGGTTGGATTGACTATTAGGCACTAATCAGTGTCATCTCATCTGGCATAGTAGTGTGCTTGAATTGAGCTTGATAGAAAATGGCCATAGCAATGGATAGGATTGTTGTTTTTAAAAACTCAAAAAAAAAAACAAAAAACACAAAAAAAAAAAAAAAAAACACAAAAAAAACACAAAAAAAAACAAAAAGAATGTAAAAACAAAAAAAAAGTTATTAACTCTCATTTTAAAAATGTTTAACCCGAGGGCTAGGGGGGTTAGAGGACGAGGGCGGGGACGTGGGCGTCCAACTTACTGCAGGGGTGTCAGAGGCCGTGGTCCTGGGCGGGGGTGAGACACCACTGCTGTGAGGGCGCAGGGGAACGCCGCCAGAGCTACACTCACTAGGTTCATGTTGAAGGTACTGGAGGGACCGTGGTATTGTAGAGCATGTTGCAGGCCCAGCAAGAACAGGGCGAACAGGTGATGTCGTGGATTGTGACAATGCTCCGAGCAATTGGTCCCACCCCAGTCCACAGCTTACACGCAGTCCACCCATGTCACCGAAATCCCCACTCCTCCAGCTCCTGCCACCTCAGCATCCTCCCCCCCAGTCTGCACCCCCCCCTCCCAGGAAAATTTGCCTTTGAACCCGGGCATACTCTGGGAAATGTTTTCGGACCCTTCCCACAGTGACCAAACATTGTCCGGTTGCTGCTGACAATTTTCGATGGCACCGGTTTTCCACCAGCACAGTCTGTGGGTGATGATGAACTTCTGACGTAGTGGGAAGTGGAAGGGTGTGAAAGAGGGTCCGGCGATGATGGAGACACGGTGGTCAGACAGTTGGGAAAGTTGTTGTCAGGGCAGGAAGTACGATGGGGGAGCAGATGAGGAATCGGAGGTGATGAGGTGACAGACCCAAGCTGGGTTGACCGATGCCGGGGGAACACAGTGCTTCTGAGACGGAGGAGAGTCCTTCGACTGAACAGGTTGAAGAGGCAGTGGTGGGGCCAGACGGACGAGCGGGCCAGAGCTGGTGACATCAGCGCCAATGTCAACTAGTTGAAGCTCCGTGGTTGATGGCCTCTCTTGCGGCGAAGGGCTAGATTTCAGGATAGTGTGGAGGTTCTTTAAGGAAACACCGGATGGACCGAGGACTGTGGGTGGAGCAACCTTTGCCAAACCAAGGTCAGCAGGGTTCCACCACTACTAAGCTTAAACTACCCCAGTATGCGCAGGATATGAATGCAAAGCACCCCATCAGTGGCACAAGCCCGTTCACCTCGGCGTGCACACACTGTCCTTCCCGTAGTCAGCTGCTCGTCAAGCCCCCTGCCCAGGACCCTGGACACCAAAAAAACCCCAGGATGGTCCTAGTAATGTAGCAGGCTCATGGGCTCTCCCTGTGTTATGTAAAGCACTTTGCCCATGGTAAGGTGTTTGAATGGAAATCAATAAACCTTCTGTTTTGGGTCTAATGCAGCCCTCATAATTTAAACCTGAATTGAAAATGTATTTCAATTGCCCTGAAAAGAGGTGTATAGCCCTTTAATGTGTCTTTTACTGTAGTGTTAGCAATGCCAATGTAACAATAATGCTTATGGATATGGGTGAACAGATGGAAGCTACCAGTAGCAGTCTGTTTAATAACAGAGTCCAATGTGGGAACTTTAAGTTTTTTAAAATGGTTCAAAAATAATTTTACAAGCCATACATTTTTTCTCTTTTATTAGGGGTAGATATTAAGTGTGTTTTTTTGTGGGTGTCATGGGTTGTGCCACAAAGTAAAGAAGCTATGAGGCTTAAAATCATAATTTTTTGGAACTATTTAAAAGGTCACTCATTTTTCAACAAACTTTGCAAAAATGAAGTGAAAAAGAAACTGAAGTATTTTTTTGAAACCAAAGTGCTTCTTGCTCCAGCAGCAACTGTAAAGAATGGAATATGATGAATACGGCAGGAGATATCTGGCGGTATAATGGTAATATCAATGGCAATAGCCACAGCAGTCCTTTATGCTTTTAATAAGTACTACCCACTGTCACCAATGGCAGATTTTTGATCTGTTCAGAACATATGTGAAAATTCACAAGTGAAGGGCAACTTTGTCCACTTTGGTGTTATTAACAATGCTAAGCTAAATACTCTCTTACAATACACTAAAAGGCAGGAACTTACTCCTCTCCTGCTTCTTCTTCAAGTCGTCTTCCTGCCTCAGGACCAGCTGCATTAACCCAGTGGGGAGTTAAGGAGACGTAATGTCCTTACCCGTGCTAAGTCCTCCATGTGTCAGCTGTGAGGTGCAGCTCAGGACCAATGGAATTGCGTAGTGTACTGAATTTGTACACAACCTGTAGTGGCTGGTGGGGACTACCTGCCGGGAAAAGTATTGGTGAAATTAAATACTGCCTGAAAAGATATACTTTATTTATACTTGAGCTACCATTTTCCTAAGCCCTTCCCTGTTTCACAAACAGGCTTCATGGAAAAACTGATAATAGCAATAAAATAGTTTACTTATCAATTATCAGGAATGTAGTCAGGTACACAATAGGTACCCTTAAGCTCATTTGCATACAATCTTTCATCCTGGTGGTAGATGGCCTTTAATCAAATTACTGGAATCTCCCCTAGTGGGATATTAAAAATAAAGTTCACTTCATATTATATGCTGACTCAAGGAATTACATTTTATCCCTCACGTCTATTAAGCCCAAAATAATTAAGAAAATAATTAAAGACTATATAATAAAAGTTATAGGC